>JACJUM010003053.1:3057117-3123983 GCA_020976665.1 Heortia vitessoides
TTTTTTTTAATGATAAACACAAAGTATATTTATGACAGGACCACGTCTGTCGGGTTAATTAAATATAATTATTTTCATTAATTTCGACATCATCATACCAGTCATCGAAAGTCTACTGCTAGACATAGGCCTAGATGTCGGGGATGCTGCTGCCTATCCCCGCCCTGTGCATTTGAGCTACACTATTGTGGATGGATATAAACACCTCTTACGATACCTAGTACAAGTACTAATCTACCTGGTACCTCACGGCTTTGCCTAATTTCGACGTGTTCGATGTTCGACGTGTTCGAAATTTGTAGTAAGTGATGTCCGACCACTTCTGGATTATTAACGCCTCTAAAAGGTACGTGTTCTAGTTTTCCTTTATGAAAATGGGGGAATTCTGCTATTCTAATAATATTTAAGGGAAGGATCCTACAATAGGTTGCGACACCGTGTCACGGACAGATCGACACGCCTATTATATAGATAGGACTGAAAATAGGACGGCTCTAACAATTCATACGGCCAGTGTCGGTTGAGTTATGAAATAAATCTAATAAAAAATATTATTTTTATATTATTTATTTATTGAATTTTATTGCACAAAATATTAAAAAATGTACAAAGGGCGGACTTAATGCCAGATGGCATTATCTTCCAGTCAACCATTACACGAAACAGAAAAAAAAATATAGTGGTACAGACTATATATATACAAAATAGATAAATGTTACATACAAATTTGTACAAATAAACGCAATAAATACATGAAAAATAAACGTACATCAGAAATACGGTTATAAAGTTAGAGAAGCAGCATCAGTAAATAAATATACAACATATTTTATGTAGTCAGCAAACAAGTATATGGTCCCTTTAATGACGTGTCCGCAGCCTGTAGACGCTAGCTAGTATCATCACAAGGATACCACAAGCGTGGCGCCAACCCTGTGAAGTGAAGATTCAATGTCACATTTACCCAGTAATTTCACTGCCTCTCTCACCCTTTAAATCGGAACACAGCAATGCGAACACTTCTATTTGGCGGTAGAAATAAGTGAGAGTGAAGTACCTATTTAAACGAGCTTGGATGTCTTATATTCAGAAGACATTTAATATTTTAACCTGACCCCGAGATATATCGCTTAAAGCACATGTATTTCAAATATCAGACAGCAGAGGAATCACAAATATGATATATATGTATATACATCACGCCTGTGTCCTACCGGGGTAGGCAGAGACCATGGATCTCCACTTGTTACGATCTTGGCACACCTCCCTTGCTTCACTTACTCGCATTAGTCTTTTCATACACGTTCGTTTATTCTTGGTTCTTCTGACCTTGCCTTTAATACCTATTTTACTGGTTAAGATATGTTCGTCTCGGTTGTCCTATACCAACCTTTCTATTCACTTCTACTCTATATATTTGTGCAGTCATTCTCTTTTCATCCATTCTTTTATAAATGTCTAAACCATCTCAACATTGCTTTTTTTATTGTTGCCACAACATCATCATTTACACCACATTGATTTACGATAAAATATGAAATATGAATACAAATTGACTTAGCTCCCGGAAAAGTACTTTAAGCGTTACATCGTTTGAACCAGGTAGCGTGTATGAAAGGACTGATGCGAGTAAGGGAAGCGAGAGAGGTACACCAAGATCGTAAGCAAGTGGAGATCCATAGTCTCTGCCTACTCCGATGGGACCCAAGCG
The DNA here is from genome assembly GCA_020976665.1 of Heortia vitessoides. Taxonomy (NCBI): domain Eukaryota; kingdom Metazoa; phylum Arthropoda; class Insecta; order Lepidoptera; family Crambidae; genus Heortia; species Heortia vitessoides. Next base: position 3,058,829 of record JACJUM010003053.1, read on the forward strand.
TGATGAATGTATGTATTATCATAGAAAAAGTTCCAGAGTAAATAAAAGTTATTTCGTCTATTTAAAAATTTACCCCTACCACGGACCTGTCGTCTCCCCTCTGAAACCTTTTCAGGTTAATGCATTGGTTGGCTCTTACTTTATCGAGGTCTGTACACATGCCATGAAGGTCGTAACATTCCGACTTTTAAGTCTTACTCCTTAAGTATCGACTTAACATGGCACTTAGCTGAAGTGATTCATGTACATTTAGAACTGTATCGAGTAGATGTGGCCTTTGTTTTTTTATTTATACTTCAGTTCAGTATTTTATTTATACTTTATACTTCATCTTGAAATTATCATTTTATCACATTTTATCAATTATCACATAGTCCCCGTTTCTGTAAAAATGGTGGTCCGTGGTCTACCATTGGTCCCGAGATTCGGAATAGAGAACCGCAAAAAAAATATTTTTTATTAAGGTTCATTTTCGAATTCAGTCATATTTTTTTCTTGATGACAGTTAACAGCCTCAAGATTGCTAACATTGTCTAGCATCACATTGATTCAAAATACCTTCTTCTTGCTTGATTTTCTACTAAAAAGGTTACCTATATTTTATATTAAAGTAATATTGTTAATGTATGATACGGACGAGTTTTTGATTTAGTTTTATCATCGGATTGACCACGTCTGTCGGGAATCAGAATCGGATTTTTTTCTTACGTGTTGTGATGCCTGTTGACAAAAAAGAAATCGACTTGGTCCCTGTCCAGTAAAAGGAGAACCACTGAGTTTTAAACCATACGATATGATCATACCAGCCATTGTTAGTCCACTGCTGGATATAGGCGTCCCCTAAATGGGGGGGATTTTCACATAATGTCTGCGCGGGGCGCTTGCCATTACATGTATGTATTTTATTGCCAGACATTATATGTATTTTATGTATATATATACATATATATATATTTTTATATCATATGCATTTATTGCTTTTATTTATACAAATATGTATGCCACGTTTATTTATTTTGTATATATATTGCCTGCACCAGTATATATATATATATATATATATTTCTGTTTTGTGTAATGGTTGACTGGGTCCGTCATTTGTACATTTTGTAACATTTTGTGCAATAAAGTTAAATAAAAAATTATGTGTTGGCAATCGCAGAGTGCATCTTTCGCGACAGTGATACTGCTTCCCATCGTCGCCTTGTGCATATCAACTATAATGGTTCCTCAATAACCTCAATAGTCTCTTACGACACCTGGAACAGGGGGAGGTACTATTCTACTCTACCTCACAGCTTGACATATTCCAGTAAAATCATTGAATATTAATTCTTTTCTTGCTTGCAAATGGCATCCTTTCACTTCGAAGCCAACATGGCGCGACATTGTAATTTGTGCACAATTTAGCGATCGCTTTACATTCTGGCTCTTTGTGATGTAAATAAACCAAATTAGGGAACTGAAATCTAACCATCGGTTTCAGTTTACGTAAATGCATAGAACAAGTCAGTGAATGTGTGATACCTTACTCTCACCTATTTCTATCAAATAGAAGTGTTTATGTGTGTGTTTCAGTTTGAAAAGTGATCTCTTCAAGTCACAAGGTCGGCAATGCGCCGATGTCTATAGGCCGCTGACTGATTTGTCGACTTGGTGACACGCATAAAAAAGGTTGTTATGTTAAATCTGGTTTAAAATCTTAATTAAGCAACGAAACATCTGCCTATTATCAGTAGAGTAAAAAGTTTTTATTTAATTCATTTTTTTTATAATTTAAATGATTTCAGCCGAACATTGACACATTATTTTACATGACGTAGACCTCATACAAAATTTGCATTGGTACCTCACTCTCACCCATATCTACCGCCAAATAGTCTTCGCAATACTGAGTTCCACTTTTAAGGGTAAGAGATACTACGAAATGTATGATGTATGCGCCAAAGGTCGTGGGTGCGATTCCCACCCAGGATCATTATTTCTACTCACGTTTATTCTGTATCTGGGTGTTAAAAATATGTATTTAAGTAGTTTATTTGTTATTTATCTGTTGTCTTATGTCAATAACACAAGTATAAGATGTTGTGGGAATTTATATACTTTTATTTATTTTATGTGATATAATATAAGATTCTTTTCGACCCTCCCTACCCTTTATATCTTAAAAACCGTTTCGTGTTCCTAGGTGACAGCCACGTGAAATCTCTCAGGTCATCAGAGAACCTTTTACTCAAAACGCCTGTGCGTTCCACAATGTTTTTTAGCAAGTCCTTTACGGCCTAGATAGTTCGTTTGTGGAACGCACTCCCGCTTAATATTAGATGCACGCAGTCCCTGCCTATGTTTAAATGGTTTCTTTCATTATTATGATATCGAATTATAATTCCTTATATACAATCTATTTATATTATGTATATTTAATATATTTTCTATCGATCTTATTGACACGTCTTACCACCTTTGTTTCATTTACCTTTTCCATCCAAAGGTTGCCTAGAAAAAATCGCTATTTGCGATAAGGCCGCCCATTGTACTTTATAATTACTGTTTTTTGTTAATGTATTTTTATGTTTAATGTACAATAAACTATTTATTATTATTATTATAATACAGTGGACACCCGGTAGTTCGACAAACATTTTGCAGGGCAGTGTCAAACTATCGAATTCTTCGGATAATAAGGTACTGCCTTAGACCCCCTATAGTCCGGAATATTTTACAAAAGAGTACCTTGTAATCCGACAAATTACAGATCCAATGATAAGATTCTCTATACATATATACATATATGTACTCTGAAGTACAAATCATACTTGTAGACCGTGTCGGATTAGACAGAGCCGGATTTCCGGGTGTCAACTGTATCTTCAATTCACAAGGTTGGCAACACGCTCGTAATATCCTTGTGATATAACGAGCATCTTTAGTTTGTAGAGATACGTAAGTATCCATCCACATGATAGTAATATAATATAGATTGTATGCTTGTTTGTGCATCTAGTCAAGTAAAAAGTAGCATGTAAAGGCAGGTGTTTCAACAAGTTTCCCCTCCAAGTAACACAACAAAGGCTTATCCACCTAAGTATCAAGTTTTACATGGATAACTTACTAGGAAACTTTTTAATATAATCCATTGGATAACATAGTAACTCAATCGACGAAACTTGCATACTCAGGAAAGTTTTGTATCAAAGATGACACAACGAGTTGTTCTAAATTCGTTTTCGAATCAAATATCCAATTTGTATACCGGCAAAATGAAATAGTACCTCCCTCTGTGCTGAATGTCGTAAAAGGCGACAGAGGTACCGAAATTTGGCAGTTGGCGGTGTATCTATCCGAAACAGCGCAGCCTGAGTACTCCAAGGTGACAATGGGCAGCAATATCCTCGTCGCGAAGTTGCGCTCTGCATTGCCTGCCCAGAGTGACAATTATGGGCAAGAATATGCATCTTCGGCAAATATGAAGATGAGGATATGGGTTACCGGCTGAGTTGAACAATATCTCCCTCTGCACCAGAAGATGTAAGAGATGATTCAGGTACGGAAACCATAGATGGCAGTATATCCAGCGTAACTCAAATGCTGTAGAGAGGAAATGTCGTCAACGTCAGCCCAGCGGCAATCATGGACATAGACTTATAAACCAGCGCGGAAATTATATAAAAAAATACCTTTTTCTTGGGGAGGCCTATGTCAAGCAGTAGACGTTCTAAGTCTGCTATGGTGATGATGGTGATTCCTCTTTTATCACATGTCCGTAACACAAGTACTTTAAGCTGTTTTCAGGAATTCAGGTCAATATATAACATTACTATTAGATAGTAAGAAACAATAAAAAATCCTGTTATTCTTTACGATATCAGCTATCTGCTAGTCTTAATAAAATCAATCCAGCCGTTTCAGTGATAAGCTTATAAAAACAGAAGCATGAGGTACCGTGAGGCAGAGGTATCAGGTGTCGTAAATGGCGACTATCCATTCGAGACAGTGTAGCTCAAATGCACAGGGGGTAGGAGGATGGGCAGCAGCATCCCGGTCGCAATAACTGCGCTCTGCGATTGCTAACACGCTTGCCCAGCGTGACAATTATGGGCAAAATTCCACCTTTTTATTAGGAGGCTCATGTCCAGCAGTGGATTATCATGACTGTAATGATGAAGCAGAAAGCATGACATTTTTTTAAATGTATACCTTCACATGACTTATAACCTTTTACTCACCTATTTCTACTGCCAAACAGAATTGTTGTGTTCCGGTTTGCAGGATGATAGAGGCAGTGAATTAACTTGGTAATGTGACATAAAATCTTCAAGCCACAAGGTTGGTAGCACGCTGATGATATCCTTGTGATATTTCGAGCATCTATAGGCTTGTATTGGACTGCATGCTTGTTTGCTAAATGAAATCTTATTATTATTTAGTCCAATACTGACCAGGTTTGGCATCTACGACTAAAACTTTGTAAATTACTCTAAATATTTCAACTTTTACCTCCATAATTTTATGAAATTCGCGCCATTTTGTGTTATTAATGTTTTCTAACAAGTTTTATGACCATATTATACCAAAGTCAGCAAGATTTGCGACTTCGTATAATAGAGTGGTGTTTATATTTGTCTTTGTTATATGAACGCAATATAAAGTGACTTTACGACTGTCTTACGAACCTTGAATATGAATAAATTATATTGTGGCTACGTCTTTGAAAGAGGTTTAACATGTATTTCAAGAAATTAAGATATATTTCTGTAATAGTAAAAACTTCGTCGTCATCACACCATCGTCATCATGCCATAGGACGTCCACTGCTGGACATAGGCTTTTTGTAGGGATTTACAATAGGACTAATTGTATGCAGTCTACGTCTAGCAATCCAGCGGGTTTAAGACAGATCAAAGAAATCAAAATTTGGGTTCAAGAAAAACTAAGAAAATATTAAATTTTTGTCTTAAGCAAACTTGTTTTATGTGTCGATCAAAACCCTTGGCGCAGAAGACAGGTTCCCAACTGAATCCACCATCAGCACCATGGTTGATACTGCAATAGGTGAAATGTCAGCAAAAGTAAAACTTAAGAAGATGCATAATTATGTTAATTAAAAAAAAAATTAAGTTCTATAGCAAACTTGATTTTATGCACCGAGTAACATAAACAGTATTATATTTATACAAATATAAATAATCTCTTATTAAAATAGAACAATATAAGCAAGCTTTGTTTGTTTGTACATTTGTAACAAATAAATTCATACACTAAAAAAGCTGTATTAATTCTTTTTTTATAAATACAAAGCTACATTATTAGTATATAATATTAATTATTAAAGATAATATTTACGAGAATAAATTCAACTAGTCTCTGGGTCTAAGTGGGACTCGAACTTGCATAGTTCAATTGCGTGACCTGTTACACAGAATTTAGGTAGATTTCATAAAAAGAAAGTTACATTTATCATCATTATCTATCCATTGAAAGTCTACTGTAGGATATAGGCCTCGTAAAGTAAAGCGGAATTTGCCCGCAGCTTTCACGACAGAGATGCTGCTGCTTATACCAGCCCTGTAGATTTGATCTACACTGTTTCGGATGGATATACAACCATCTGTAGGTTCTGGGACCTTGGACGCCTCTTTCGACTCCTGGGGGAGGTACTATTCTACTCTACCGTTACATCACAGCCTAACTAATTTTTTTATATATCATCCCTGATTTTTTACAGGATACAAGATTTTAACGGGACTTTAAAACATGAATCTGTTTCTTTGCATAATCTAATATGAATTGATAGTATTGCCGTGAGGTACCGGCGGAGTAGAATAGTACCTCCCACTGCATCAAGTGTCACAAGAGGCGACTAAGGTACCAGAACCGACAGATGGCGGTATATCCATCCGAAAGAGTGCAGCTCAAATGTACAGGCCAGGATGGACAGCAGCATCCCCGTCGTGAAAGCTGCGCTCTGCGATGGCCAACACGCTTGCCTAGCGTGGCAATTATGGCCAAAATACCTCCTTTCTTGAAGAGGTATTTATCAAGCAGTGGACTTATAATAGCTGGTATGAAGATGAATAACAATCCAGTTCTACTTCAGCTTATTTCACGTTGTGTAACATCAGTAAATCGAAGCGAATACATTATTTCAACTACTTCTCACCCTTAAATGCGCTGAAAATTGTCTTTCCTTAGTTTTATGGTAGGGATATATCTTCCGAAGCCTGCACTAGGGAATATGTTAGCATTGTCGGCAAAATATCGATAAAAACCTTTTTTTTTACACGTGTATTAATCTTTTATCATCATCATAGTCCACTGCTGGACATATGCCTCTTAAAGAAAGAAAGTTTTTGTATATAATTGCCGTGCTGGGCCAGCGTGTTGGCAATCGCAGAGCGTATCTTTCGAGACGGAGATGCTGCTGTCCATCCCCGCCCTGTGCATTTGAGCTGCACTGTTTCGGATGGACGTACCGCCATCTGAAGTTCTGGTAACTTAGTCGCCTCTTACGACACCTGGTGCAGTGGGAGGTACTATTCTATTCCACGGGTACCTCACGGCTCTGATTATGATCATGATGACATGCTACTTACCGCCCAAACGGTACCCAAGTTCTGTGTGAGATGTGCCCGATTGCCTCGGCTACTTATTTTTTAAGTTCCTTTAAACAAAATGTCATTTTTAATTTCTTAATATTGTTATTTATTGTCTATTATTTTTACGATAACACCCAGATATCATCAAAAGCAAAGTCACGAACAGAAAGCCTGTTATTTATAGAATCATTCGTTAACCTTTTCATCTGTAACCATGATTGTAACGTTTAACCTATTATTGCTGGGGCCTACCAGCCGAGTAGGATACCACCCCCTGTACCACGTGTCGTTAGAGGCGACTTAGGTACCGGAGTTTACAGATTATAGCTTATGCATTCGTAATTTTTTGTTCAATACAGATAGTCGTCGAACTTGCATACAGTTTGCGTGATAGTTAGTGTTATAGCAGCCTATAGACGCTCGTAACGGCAGATGTACTGGCATCGTAGAATAGCCCCTCCCTCTGTACCAGGTGTCGTTAGATGTGACTAAGGTATTGGAACCCACAGGTGGCAGTATATCCATCCGAAACAGTGTACCTCAAATGCACTAGATATGGGCAGCAGCATCCCCGTCGGGAAAACTGCGCTCTGCGATTGGCGCCACGCTTGCCCAGATCGGTAATTGTGGACACAATTCCACCTTCCTTGGGGAAGCCTATGTCCAGCAGTGGACTTCTAATGGTTGTAATGATAATGGTGAATATCACAAGGATATCACTAGCGAGACCAAACATGTCACTTAAAGATATTATGTCACATTACCCAGTCATCTCACTGCGTATTTCACTCTACCAAGTGGGACACAGGAATGTGAATACTGCTATTTTACACTAGAAATAAGTGATGATAAAGTATCGATGCAGACAACTCTTTTAAGAGACCTTGATAAAGAAACTGCACAAAGCGGAAATTATTATCAGCACCTCTGTCTCGAAGTTACGCTGACATTTCCTTTTCAATGTCTCACAATTGTCATTCATCAAACAAAAAAGAGGGCGTAGAAGGTCTACAGCGGGAAATAGACTTTTAACAATACAATACTTTTTGCGTCAATAGGTTTCTTTGAGCATTTTCATATGCAATAAAGCATTTATTGTTCCTCCAAAAAAATAAATCCCTACTTAATATTATAAATGCAAAAGTAACTCTGTCTGTCTGTTACGCTTTCCCGTTTAAACCTTTCAACCGATTTTAATGAAATTTGGCATAGACAATCTGTAGACCTTGAGAAAGGATATAGGCTATTTTTTAATTCGACATAAGGGTTGTAAGGGTTGAAAAGGGGGATGAAAAGTTGTATGGAAGTATCGCTTTTTTTAGAGCTAGAAACTTGAAACCTATTTTTGAGGCCATTGATTCGATATTAATAAACATGACATTCAAAGTTTATATAAGTTGAGGTAAAGAGGTATGGCACCCAAAAATTTATTCAATGCGGACGAAGTCGCGGGCACAGCTAAAATTTTAAATAGGTGTATCACTACATAGTTTAAAACAGCCACTTCTGGCTCGTCTGATAATGGGCCCGATGGCGCAGTTGGTAGTAATACTGTCTTGTGCACCAAATGGCGTGGGTTCGGTCAACACCTTAATTTTTTTTCTTGGACAGTTGATCTGAGTAAAACAGGTTCGCGCTGGAATCAACTGGTCCTATTGGAAATTACTTGGGGAGGCCTATGTCCAGCAGTGGACGTCTTATGGCTGATATGATTAATTGATTGATTGTGTGTTCTATGTGTTATATATATATTTAAGTGGTAACTATTAGATAATATAGACATCAGATAGTAAATAGTGCTAGATAACCGTAACAGAAGTGTTTTGTGCGACTTATTCTGGTGTCCGTAAATATATAAAATGTTGTGTGAATTTATTTAAATTTTATCGACTATTGACATCACTAGAGTCGAGTGTTGTCGGAACAATGGTATTATTAGATAAGAGGACTTTATCTTGTTAAAAAGAGTCATTACTCTCTAAGCTTTCTAATTAAACCCCCTACAACTTTGGGGGTATGCTTAAATTGAAATTGGGCATGTTGCCTTCTTAAAGTGCCTCGCTTTATGAGGTACCGGAAGCTGTGAAATTAAATGGGTTTGACGTCACTCTTACAATACATTGTAAAGATTATTGAGTACCGATTTGATTCAGATATTAAATACAGCTTCTGTATTATGCTTAGGATATAGTTTCATTTGAAATATATATTTGAAGTACAAACAATAAGGTTTATGATTTAACTATATATATTTTAAGTCTTTACATATGAAGTTGGCGTTTCGAAGGAACGGGATGAATAAATTGTCATCAGTTTTTGTAAAATATATTTTTTATTTATCTAGTCCTGGTGGACACTCACAAATAACATTTTCTGAATCAATTCGTTTAGGGTAGAATTTGATTAGGTCTCCAATGTACCTCACTCTCACCTATTATACCGCCAAATAGCGAATGCTGTTCCGTTTAGAAGGCAAAGAAGCTGTGAAATTACTGCATAATGTAACGTAATATTTTGAAGTTACAAGGTCCTTGAAGTGTTAGTGATATCCTTGTGATGTTACGAGTGTCTGCAGGCTCTTGCAATGCTTATTATCACGCAGCTTGTATGATTTTATGTCGACCTACTAAGTTATAATTAAAATTTGATGTATATTAACGTTCTAACGAATATTTGTTATCTTCTTTCTTGCTATTGCACACCAACCACGGATTTTTTTTATCAATATAAGATTATCAATTAATCTATACTTATATTATAAATTCAAGAGTTTGTGCGTTTGTTTGAATGCGCAAATATCAGGAACCGCTAAATTGATTAAAAAAAGCTTTCAGTGTTGGATAGTAACTCTATTAAAAAAGATTTTAGGCTATATAATATTACGCTAGAATTTATATATAAAGATAAATGTTGTTTGCGCCACAAACGCTACACACACATCTTTATACGCTACTTTTATCCACAAATCTGTTTATTATTTACATATGTAAATTTTAACCATATTGTGTTAAATATACAGACAGAAACGGTTTTTTGGCTTTTTATAAAATCACTTATTTTGTGGACTCTCACCCGAATATTTACTCACACGAAATTTGTTAACAACTTAATTCGGATATTATAACAATTGGTGTGATTATAGTCTTCTGTTTACAACAAACCCGGAATTAATTTTGGTATGTATAAAGATAGACGAGTGCGATTGTAAAAGAAAATAGGCTTCTCGAAGTAATAATAAAGAATATGTCTCAAATAATGTCTCTATCCCTGTAAACGTTTTTCTTACTCGTAGCGCCATCTATTGACAAAGCAAACGCACCACTTAGTTTCGTTGTGCTTTACTGAAACAGCAGAATTCAAGATGTAATTACCGAAAAGATAGAATGAATTTGTATTATCTTTGATATAATTACGCGTGCTCTTTACCTTGAAGAATATAAGTCATAATGGAGCTCGGCTAATTATGCGAAGGTTCTATAACGCGTTGTTGTATGATATGTACATAGAACGTTGTCTCGCGGGTTGTGTGTAATTATCAAAAACATTAATTCAAACCCATGTAACACATGGCGTTTATACAAATTGAGTAGATGTGAAATTGAATAATTACTGCAATTACAGTCTTGTAATACGAAGTGTTGGAAATATATTTTTACAATACTACCCAAAGTTGGCAAAGGAACATTTTTCCTTTTCTTCGGTACCTTAGATAAGTATTTCTCGAGGAACAGAATATAAAATTGGTGACTAGCGGCTTGTCCCGGCTTCGCTTGGAAATTTAACAAAAATTGTGTTTGTCAACACACACATACAGACTACTTATTGCGTAAAATTTTCATAAAAAGGGTAAAATTAAAAAGAAAAATATTATAGTGGTAATTACTGTTTAAAAATTGGCTTTTCTTTTTTAATAATACTTGGAACAGATTATAATCATTTTTCATGGACACTTTTAACGGTTGAATTCTAATAAATAATATATCACGTATATATTAATTGTTTCTAGGAACATGAATTTCATGTTTTAACAAAACTGTTGCTAATTTAAAGATTTTTCCACACAAATTTGGATCTTTAATTTTCATTTATTCAGGGTATTTTTTTAATTCCTTCATAGTGTCATTATGAATAAAAACAACTATCGACTGAAACAGGAAAAAAGTAGTCTAGACTTAACTATATTTCTATGTATATCATGAAAAAATATAGCGACTATAAATTGAAATATAAACCTACCTCTTAAGTAGGATCTAACTTTAAACAGTAAGCAAAAAATAAAATCGGCTTTCGGAAAACATGATACGTAATTCTCAAACTTAAAGTATTTGTCAAAACCTATTTACCAGTAGTTTTGAATCGTCAAAAAAGCAATAATATTTCAGAAATGTTAAGTTACAAATTCAGTTATACTTATAATACTGATGACTCTGATGACCTCACGGGTTCATGACTCAATTATCATGTAAATTAGGTCTACCTTAAACTAGCCTGCAGGCTCCAGACCTGTTATAAAACTTAGTTCAATGCAGGTCCTTTAAATGAGCCACCAGACTGGTAATGATAAAGGTTCCATCAACACAAAATGTCCAAATTTATAAATATATATTAAGACATATTTACCGTGAGGTACCAGCAGAGTAGAATAGTACCTCCCCCTGTACCAGGTGTCGTAAGAGGCGAGTAAGGTACCAGAACCGGCAGATGGCAGCAGCTTCCCCGTTGCGAAAGCTGCGCTCTGCGATTGCCAATACGTTTGCCCAGCGCGGCAATTATGGTCAACATACCCCCTTTTTGGGGAGGCCTATGTCCAACAGTTGACTTTTAATGGCTGGTATGATGATTTAGGTATACTATTTATATTGCGTGATAGGAAACGTCGTCGTTTGGATATACCGCCATCTGTTGTCCGTCTCTTACGACATCTAGTACTTGCACAGGGAGGTTCCATTCTACTTTGACGTAGCCCAAGGCCTTATCATGTTTTATTACAATGTTTGCTCGTGGAAAAGAGATTGTATGTCTTCGGATTAAAGTTTGCTTTTTTCTTTTATTTATTACGTTGTTTACTTAGAAAGCCCTGACTTGCTAACACTACTTTGAATTCAATAAGAGATTTATTTTTAATTCGTACACCATGGCATAACCTGACTCCGAAATAAGTCGCTTAAGGCACTTGTGTGTACATCAGACAACAGAGGTAACATATTTTAACGCCTAGACACAGGAAAAATACTAATATTTATCATATATATATATTTATCCTGGGAGGGGCTCTGATCCACGTAAAAGATATAATATTACCATCTTCCCTATTAGGCCCGTCATGTTCTAAGTTTTTACCGAGTAAAGAAATTATTCAACGCGATATGGTCTTTTAAAGATTAGTCCGGATAAACAATACAATAAAGTTTATATGCTACGACCTCTTTGACTTATCAATAAAGAAATAAATAACAAGAAATCAAAAGAACGTAGTTGCTTGTGGCGCCATCTATATTCGATGACAGTTAAAAATACTTAAGGCCCATAGTACACGGCGTATTTTAAACGCGCCGACGACGCGCGTTTCAGAAACGTGCGTTTTCGGCGCCGTGGACGCTGCTTGTTGCGTACTAGGTACTAGTACGTAAGGTACGTACTTAGGTTACTAGGTTGCGTTCGAATTGCGTTTGAAGCGCGTATACGCGCGTCATCTGCGCGTCGTCGGCGCGTTTAAAAAACGCCGTGTACTATGGCCCTAAGGAAATCTTCGTTTTACCAGCGTTCTAGGCGCAATAATGTCTAGATTTTTTAAAATGCCATAGATTGTATGCCTTGGTGACCTCCCAAAGCTATTAGATCCGAATCCGTAGAGACCGCAGCATTTTTAAGGTTATTGAATAAAAAAGTTGAATTGGAAAATAATGCGGGCGAATTCAATGAAAACCTCAAAGTCTCTGTAGTAATAAAACAAACTCTACCCACTTACTAGGGCTTATTTGAAATGCATGGTACAATTAATAAGCGGGCAGCGGAAATCTTATTTGTAAGAAAAAAGTTAAAACTAAACATCATTTGCTTCTATAAATTTTTAAATAAGCAGAAGAATGACCATTATATAATAACAAAATAAATTACAGAACATCTCATACATTGACCTGACTTCAAGATAAATCGCTTGAAGCAGTTGTGTTACAAACAAATACTTGAATACATATTTAACATCCAGACACAGAACAAATGCAAATATGCAACGTATAAATTAGGTATTGGACGACCTAGGCGAAAGTGTCTAACCCAACTAGGCGAGGGATAAAGAGAGTTCAGGTTAGAAGTACCAAGAATAAACGAGCGTGAATGAAAGGACTAATGCGAGTAAGGAAAGTGAGAGAGGTATGCCGAGATCAAAGTAAGTGGGGATTCAATATACTTTATATAAGTAGACCTATTACAAGTAAGTCAATACAAATGTCAATGGGATAATAATAAAAATGTAATAATGAAATTAATATTTTCAATAAGTGTTTATGCATAATTACAGATAATATAGACGACCCTGATGACGTGTCTTTAGGCTAAGTTTACTGCAGGTTTATAACGCGACCCAGAAAGGAACCTGCTAGAAAAACTGGTGGTGATCAAGATTTTACTGATACCGCCACCATCAACGTATTGGCGCTAACAAACCACTGTCTTAAAGCTAATGGTTAAAGTAATCAATCCCAAACAGTTATATCGCTGCCTGGAAATAAGAGGAGAGGCAATGTTATCTTATTTAGGATTTTGTAGAAAAATCTCACACAATTTATGAAGCCTGATTATTATTTATGAAGCCTAGTTGTGCTTTTTTTGCTATACAGAGAAATATCATTTCTGTCCTCACTCCTAAAATGACTACTAAAATATCTCCGCAAAAACTTGCCGTATGCAGCTTGTCATACGCTATCATTATCATCTTCATCAATAAAGTAGCCATGCACAAACCACTGCTGGACATAGCCCTTTTCAAAGGATAATTATACCCATAGCTGACGCGTTGGGCAGGCGTGGTGGCAATCCTCGACCTGTTGCAGTTGAACTTCGCTGTTTCGGGTGGATGTACCGCAATCTGTTGGTTTCGATACTAAAGTTAATTCTTATGTCACTTCAAGTAAAGTAGGTACTATTCTACTCTGGCGGTACCTCCCGGTGACTTTTTATATACATGAGTTAGAACTCATACAGAGGTCGATTTTATTAGTATCTTACAACATTTTCTACCGTCAAATAGCAGTGTTCACCTTGGTTTTCCGATTTAAAAGATGAGGTAGAAGAAATATGAATTAATATTTTCAAATATGACTAGCCTTGATTCGCCTCTTACAACATCTGGTAAAGAGGGAGGTACTATTTGTTTCTGCCGGTACGCCACAGCTAAAGCATTATTTTATTGGTACTTAACAATCGCTAGATATTGTATCTTGCGTCCTGCCCCCAGAGTCTACTTTGCGAAAACCTACAAGTTTCTCAAATTGTTCCTTCCCTCTTTCACATTGTCTTATTTTTCAACATTTTCGCTTAAATTCCGCTCAATTCTTGTCGGATTTTCACTTCGTTTGTAGTATTCAAATTAGCGAAGGCTTGCGGGGTTTTATTTGATTTCTCTTTGATTTTCCGATACATATCATGGATTGCATCTGTTTTTACTATAATAACTGAAAATTTGAAAATTTTACCTCGAGTTCCAATCATAATTGAATAAATACCGCAGAGTACCGGAAGAGTAGAATAGTATCTCCCCCTGTGCCAGGTGTGTACCGACAGATGGCGGTATACCCATTCGTAACAGTGTAGATTAAATTCAAAATTGGGACTGGCAGCTTCATCTTCGTCACAAAAGCTACGCTTTACGATTGGAAAAACCATTGCCCAGCGAGGCAATTATGGGTATAATTCCCTATCTTGGAGAGGTCAAACAGTGGACCTTAATGACTGACATGATGATATTTGATACATGGTTTATTAACAGTAAGGTTCTTACGAGAATTAGAGAATGTATCCTCACAATAGTCGTTCATTCTTTTTCCTCCTTAAAAACTTCAAGTAAATTAGTTCTTCATGATAATGTTGTGACAACAATAGAAAAAGGAATATTGAGATGGTTTGGACAAGTAAAATTGATGGATGAAAGTAGAATAAAGAAGTGAATGGAAGAGTTGGTATAGGTTAACCAACGCGAACATATCTTAACCAGATAGATGAGGTATTAAACAGGTCAGAAGTACCAAGAATAAATCAGCGTATATGAAAGGACTAATGCGAGTAAGGGAAGCGAGAGAGGTACACCAAGATCGTACCAAGTGGAGATCCATAGTCTCTGCTTGCCCCGATGTTACACAGGCGTGATGTATAGATGTATGTATGTAATTCTTTATTCAAAAATCAATTATGATTTACAGTGGTGTTTACATGACACATTAACATACTTAACAAACAATGTGTATATACAAAATTTGATCAATTATTAAAAGTGCCCGAGGTCGTCGTAAGACGAAGAAGAAAATATACGTCGTAAAGACGATTGTGGGTTGTCTCTTATCAGTTTCAGAGTGTTTTATATGTATTCAATTACTCCCTATTATATTAACGTTCTATCAGTGAACGCCTCATCAAAGTCGGTGTAACCGATTAAGAGATTACCTGAAAGAAATAAACAGACAAAAAATTTAAAAAACGTTATTTTGCTATATTTAACGCTTATACAGCTATATGCATTTAGTAAAACGCTGTTATTTTAATATTACAAACAGACAGTTCAATTTTTTTGTAAGTTTTGATGGCTTCACGCAATGCATCCCACATGAACATTGTCAGTGCATTTTTTCTCTTTTTAATAATAACATAAAACCACGGACTAAACTTTAATTGCTGATTTAGGGATATATAAGAGACCCTTTCTGTAAGCAGAACCCTTTTTAAGGACCTCTCTAAAGGGTGTTGGGTAAGCGAGAATACGAGTGTCTTCTAGAATATTCATAGAAAAAATTATGAAGGTTTTATTGTATGTGCCTTGGGATTATGCGTGGTCGCCGCAACGCCTTGCAGTTTTATTTATAAACAAGCAACGACCCGCGGTTTCATTCGTGCTAAGTTGTTGAACCCTCATACTAAGTTTGACCCCCTTTAAAGGTTAATTTTCAAAAATATTTTATAGGTGTTTCATGATTTTTAATGGAGAACCTTTATACTAAATTTCATGTTTCGAATAACTTTAAAAAGAGGTAAAGTTACATCATCATCCCACGGCCTTCCCAAGAAAAGTGAAATTTTGCCAAATGCAGCGCTGGGCAAGCGTGCTGGCAGTCGCAGAGCGCAGCTTTGGCGTCGGCGATATTGCTGCCCATCCCCGCTCTGTGGATTCACCTTCAAATTATCGAACATTTATAATTTAATTTTAGTTTGAAAGTTTATATTGAACACATTACGATATATAAGATTATTGACGGGCTGGGATTATTGATGGGAATCCCACCCAGATCAAATATTTATATGGTGATACTTGTGTTTGTTCCATAAGGGAGTCACAAAATATGTATTTCAGTTTATTATCTGTGATTCAGTTATCTGATGTCGACAACACAAATGCTTTAAGTGACTTTTTTATTATACGAAGGCCACAAACAAGCATACAGTCCGCGTGATACTAAACGTTACCGCAGCCTGTAGACGCCCGTAATATCATAAGGATATCACAAGTTCGTTGACAACCTTACGATATGATATTATATCGTATCATGAAACACAGCAATGCGAATACTGCTATCTAGCGAAGATATATAGTTCAGGGTGACCTTTATTGGTGGTCAACCTCATATACCAAAATATGAATTAAATTTACAACTAAATTTCAATTAGTATTAATATCAGGCTTATATTAAAGCAATTTATATATTTAAATACATTGATTCTAGTCATAATGGAGAATGAACAATAATGGAGAACTTTACCTAGTATAATAATGCTAACGTTAGAAGTAATCCCTTGAACACTCACTGAGTTGGATGCAGATCAGAAGACCTAAGGAATCCCATTCATTTTCTGTTAGAGATTCAATTGGCTGTTAGTAACCGGCAGAGTAGAATAGTACCTCATGTACTCAGCTTCATAAGAGACAACCGAGGTACCGGAACCGATAGATGGCGGTATATCCACCAGAAACTGTGGTGCTTAAATGCAACAGAGGGAGATCTAGCAGCGGTAAGTGTTTATTTTCGTGATTATTGCTAACGAAATTTTCGACTTCAAGTCACTAAGAGTTGAAGTCGAACATTTTTGACCAATTTTTATAAGTAGCCAATTTCTATCAATATTATCCTTTAGCTTTGAAATGTGGTCTTTTAATATGAGCGTTATGTGTCAACTTATAGTAGCTTAAATGGAGAAAGCTTTGCTCGAAGTTTCTTTGCGCGAATCAAATGAAGAATGAGAAATTCCGTTTAAAATCCAGATTTATCAAAAAACAAAGTTTATTAGCAAGTTGAAGTGGTAATGGGTAAGGCAAATCACGCTGAACCACAGCCGATTGAACTTTAAGGTTCTGTATTAAAAACTATGCAAGCACATCTTAAGCCATCCCGTAAGAAGTACAGATGATCTGATAGGACCGCAAGATCGCGCTAGACGCAGGTTTTATACAATCAACCTTATTGGAAATCAGTTGGAAAGGCCTAAGACCAGCGGTAGGCTTCCCACAGCTGATTTAGTGATGATAATATCTTATCAATCACTGTCTGAAATAAGCTTGACGAAAAGATTTGCAATAGAAAAAATTGTATATAGCTCGCATCTAGCAATGTCATTTTGTGGTCTTTTCCTTTGTTTGTCTTGCTTATCAGAAGTTTGTCTAAGTCAAAAAACTAACCATTGTGAAAGTAAGCGTCACCACCGCCTATAGACGCTCGTATTAACAAGAATATCAAGCCTTGCCTTGATATTATATCACCTTAGCCAATAATACTACTGCGTTTCTCACCCTACGAAACCGGAACACAACAATTCCAATTGCTAATCGACTTCATGGAAATTAATTAAGCTTAGACTAATTATGATAGTTCAGATTATAGCTAACCAAAAGAACTCCTAAGATAATCTGATATGATCTACTTATGTAAAATAATAATGAAATAATGTAAGCTGGATATTGCCGTGAAGTTCCGGCAGAGTAAAATAGTACCTCCCTACCACGTGTTGTTAGAGGCGACTAAGGTCCCAGAACCAACAGATGGCGGTATGTACATCTTAAACAGTGTAACTCAAATGCACTGGGTGGGAATGGGCAGCAGTAACCTTATCGAGAAAGCGTGGCAATTGTGAGTAAATTTCTCCCTTTCTTGGGGAGGCCTGTGTTCAGCAGTGGATTGGTTCCAATAACTGTAATGATAATGATGATGTAAGTTTGGAAAATGTGCCAGGATTAAAGATGAGGCACTTCCGAACTCATTAAAAGTTTCGTTGCTGAAACTCACCACAAAAGTGGTCGACTCTACATCGCACAGTTGTGATTCTAAGCACGTATTGTAAAATAGGGATGGGGCGTAGGCGACAAATTGTGCCTGGCAATTTGCATAGGCTCATCGACCATTAGCAATAATGAATGGCCCTGGTATATTCTAGGCTTTATGAGCTATTTGAAATTTGCGTTTAGTCTCACGGTTTTGCACCAAAATATCATATATGACATGTGTTTGACCTCATACAGTAGTCGTGTTCATTGGTACCTCACTCTCACCTATTTTTAACGTGGAACAGCAGTGTTTGTATTGCTGTGTACCGGTTTGAAGTGTGAGAGAGGCAGTGACATTAGCACAAGGTAATGTGACATATTTTATATCACATTACCGGCTGGCAACGCGCTAGTGAAATACTTATCCTTTTTCTTCTCCCTATTACATTTTCTTCGTATACGTGCATCCAAAGGTTGCTTGGAAGAGATCGCTCTGAGCGATAAGGCCGGCAATTGTTTTATATTATTTTATTACAAAAAAAAGAGTTTTTTATTTTTCTTTATGTAATGTTCTGTGTACAATGTAGAGTAAGTTATTATTGTTATTTTATTACCTCTTTAAGCTGTTGTGACGCTTACAAAACACGTGAACTGTACGCTTCTTTGTCCATCTGATCAAATGTTAAAAGAACTTTCGTCTGTTCAGCCTGGTTTTTAAGTGTCTATAGAGATTGTAAATTGACATTTAATATTCAATAACTAGGCGTCGTATTAGGCGGCTGAGGTACTGGAAACGACAGATGGCGGTAGATCCGTTCGAAGCAGTGGAATTATGCACAAGTATAGGCGGGTATAGGCAGTAGCATCCCTCTTGTAAAGCTTCGTTTAGCAATTGCCACCTCGCTTGTCGGAGAAGCAATTATTATGTGCAAAAGTCGTCTGTTTTTCTATGTCGAACATTGGACTTTCTACAACTGATTTTGGGATTATAATAAATACTTTTTGGAAAGCATCATTTACCAAAAAGTATTTATAGGTTTACTAAGCTTTTTGGGTAGCAAGGATATTTATAGATACAAGTATTAAACATTGATTCTTATTTCAAATAGCTAGCCAACGTAAAAATTCTAATTCTTGGGAAAAGCATATTAAAAGGTTATCTAAATATCATGTCTGGACATAGACCTCCACAAGGAAGAAAGAATTTTGCCCATAATTGCCGCGCTGGGCAAGCGTGTTGGCAATCGCAGAGCGCAACTTTTGCGACGGGGATGCTGCTGCCCATCCCCTTTATCTGCAATTGAGCTACGCTGTTTCGGATGGATATACATCTGTCGGTGTCGGATCTTAGTCGTCTTTTACGTCACCTGTTGCAGAGGGAGGTACTAATCCACTCCATGGCCATATATTACATATATATACATCTAATTTACCCTGAAGTACTGCCATCTGATCGTTCTGGAACCTTAGTCGCCTCATACACCTGGTGTAGTAGGAGGTTGTATTCTATTCTATCCTCACAGCGCGTAATATTGTAAACATAGTTTATATCCAGACATATAACAAACATGTCCATCTATGTCCAACACATCCGTCTACACCACAAACCACCACCCTAATCCTCTGGTTTATTTATATTTTTCTCAACAACGTTGTATCCATACGTGCTGTCATACCAGACAAGTTCAACACAAATTTGTATCACGTACGACCTAGGCCATTAGAATGCAAATGTCGTTCCACCAAAAGCCGGCCGCCAGTATAAACGAGTATGAAAATGTGAAATGAAAAAGTCTTTGGGTGTTCCAGCGTTCAAAAAATGTTTATGGCTAACTTTGTGCGACATTAAACTGTATTTAGAATTAAACTTTAGCTTTATTGTATAGCTATTTACAAAATTTGTTTTGCTGAATGTTTCA
This sequence comes from Heortia vitessoides, assembly GCA_020976665.1. Lineage (NCBI taxonomy): Eukaryota > Metazoa > Arthropoda > Insecta > Lepidoptera > Crambidae > Heortia > Heortia vitessoides. Next base: position 3,078,805 of record JACJUM010003053.1, read on the forward strand.
ATTAAGTTTATTAAATGGAAAATATTTATAATAATATGTAATAAATATTCTTTAACTTCTCATACATTGACCTGACTCCATGATAAGTCACTAAAAGCACTTGTGTTACGGACGCCAAACAACAGAAGAATCACAAATATACTACTTAAAATCATATTTTACACCCAGACACAGAACAAATACAAATATTATCATATATATGCTAAGGGTGGGAATCGACCCTTGGCTCACATGATAGGATCACTACCATCTGTGCCATCCGGACATTGCTGGACAGCGTTGCCCCAATTGGTAATTCGATGTTCGGAATTGATGCTGCCTTGGCAGTTTACCTTACGTAGACAGTTATTTATGGGGCAACAATAAAAACAACAAGAAAAACAACTACTTGGAATAGTACAAGAAGCCTTATCGCTAAAATATCGCAATGTATCGCAATGAAATGTCTTACAGGCAACCTTTTATTATCTAACTAGCAGTGCCCGCGACTTCGTCCGCGTAGAATAGTGACTTTAAAAAAAATAAATATTAATAATAATTCCCACAACATCTCATACATTGACCTGACTCCGTGGTAAGTCACTTAAAGCACTTGTGTTACGAATGCCAGACAACAGAGGAATCACAAATATACTACTTAAATACATATATTTTACACCCATACACAGAGCAAACACAAATATCATCATATAAATATTTGCTCTGGGTGGGAATCGAACCCACGACCTCTGGTGCACAAGACAGGATCACTACCATCTGCGCCATCGGGCCCGTCTTTTGAGGGGTATGATTTGCCTTTTCTCCGTTTTTGCAATATTTATTACTGACGCTTCGCTCCTATTGGTCTCAACGTAATGTTATATAGTCTAAAGCCTTTCTCTATAAATGGACTATCCAACAAAAAAAGAATTATTCAAATTGGACCAGTAGATCGTGAGATTAGCGCGTTTAAGCAAACAAACAAACTCTTCCGCTTTATAATATTAGTATAGATCAGCCACAAGACGTCCGCTGCTGGACAGGCGTCTCCAAGTTATTTCCAATAGGACCGGTTTTATGCAGCCTGTATCCCGATTCTGCAGTTTTGGTTATATCGTCTGCCCATCTTGCGGGTTGACGCCATACGCTGTGTTTTTTGGTCTCCATTCCAGACCTTACGACTTCATCGGCCGTCGGTTCTGCGTACCTAATGCCCTGCCCACTGCCACTTCAACTTACTAATCCGTCGGCCAATGTCGGTAACTTTGGTCCAGTTACGAATCTTCTTATTCCTGATTCCATTGCGCTAAGAAACTCCAAACATTGCCTTTTGGATGGAGAAAATGTTATAGCTGGCAGTAGTGTACGATGTATTTGTTGAAATCTGAACTGAAATAGGTAAGTTACACACAACGTTGAATAGTACCTCCCTCTATACTAGGTGTCGTAAGAGGCGACTAAGGTATCGATAAATGTCGGTATATCCATCCGCTACAGTTTAGCTTAGATGCACAGGGCGGGGATGGGCAGCAACATCCCCGTCACTAAAGCTTAGCTATGCGATCTATACGATTGCCAACGCGCTTTCCCAGCGTGGCAATTATAGGCGAAATTCCTCATTTCTTGGAGAGACCTATGTCCAACAGTAGACTTCCAATGGCTTTTTATCTTGTAAATATGTTTCTGTGGGATAGTTCTGGCATTTCATTGTTCGTTATGGACTCGGCACAACTTTTTGAACAGTTTATCTGTCAGGAAATGACATAGAATTCTCCCGATAATAACAACAGTTCCTCAAGGAACTGATACAGAAATTGTCGTTAAGATCGCAGACGGAAAGCCGTTTCAAATCAACAATGCAAGTAACTTCTGTGCTCAGAAATATGTTCCGATTTTTAAAAGTATAACATTTCTGTGCTATTTGAAAGAGGCACCCGTATTTCTTTTTTATGGGCCCCCTAATCTCCTTATTCGCCGGTTCATGATTTAGACGGTAATAAAATTATACTTAGGGATAATTATACTGTGTTTAAATCTACTTTAGTGTAATGGTGTTGAAAAGCGATTATACGACATTGTGTGAGGTTTAAGAAATATAACTTCAGGATTGCCTTAAACTTATTCTAAATGCAGATATCCAAATTGATTCATTTCTAATCTATACTAATATTATAAAGCGGAAGTGTTTGTTTGTTTGTTTAAACGCACTAATCTCAGAATCTACTGGTCCGATTTGAATAATTATTTTTTGTTAGATAGTCCATTTATAGAGGAAGGTTTTAAGCTATATAACATTACGCTGAGGTCAATAGGAGCGAAGCGTTAGTTAGAAATGTTGCAAAACCGGGGAAAATTATTTATATTTGAGGTCTATCATCGCATGCGCTGTATAAACGGTTTAAGTTATTCAAAGACTATGTATGAAAGAAATATTCCTTTTTATTAATAAAAAATAGTCTGCGACAGTATATGTCTATCTCTCAAGATTTACTCATAATAACATTATTTGTCAAAGAAGGCTTGCTACCATTATAATGTGCAAGCAGGCCGCGCGGCGGCGGGTGAGGGGGAGGTGGGCCTCGCCCCACCGCCGTGCTTACCACTACCACTCGCGAGTGTATCTTTGCGAGGTACCATGCCGCGCGGCAGACGCGTGGTCGGCTCCCTATGGAATGGTTGCATACAGCGTGCTTTATTTTAAACAAAAGTAAAAATATAGTATATGCCGAAGTACTTTGACCCATTATAATTATTTTAAAAACACATTTTTTACACGATTATACAATAACATAAACCGACGTGACCAATCAAAAAATAATCTCGATAGAGTTTCCGACAACCACGCAAACGAAGTCGCGGGCACAGCTAGTAGTTAAATATGTTTGTATATCCTCTCTTGTCTAATGTCCGTAATGCAAGTGTTTTAAGCGACTTATCACGGAGAACCCGATTTTAGGAAAAACTAGTTTTATCTAGGCTAAACTAGTTCTTCCTTTACGTGATAGGTTTAACTAGTTTACAACTGGCAAAATTAATATGTCTTAAGCCCAATATTATAAATAACCTTTGCCTATCTAACTAGTTAATCCTGATATAAATACGCACACTCTAGATTAAATTAGTACAGCCTAGTTTAAGTATTATAATATTTCAAAAAATAGAAAAAAAATCATTACATGACAGATAAAACTAGTTTTTGTTCCATTAAAAACTAGTTTTAACTGTCGATTACAGTATCAACTAGTTTGACCTAGGCTAAACTGGCTTATAAAATCGGGCTTAGGACAAATAAATAATGCCATGGCTAAACCACTTAATCATATCGCGTATAGGAAGAACTAGTTTAGCCTAGGCAAAACTAGTTAGTCCTGAAATCAGGTTTGACTGGTAGCATATATATAACTCTATTGTACGACACTGAATTCTATCTACCTCTATTATTTTTTATACGTTTGTATTTGTGGCGTTGAATTTTAAGAATATACCCTGGTTTAGTATCACAAATGGACCCGGCAGATGGTGTTGTAGTCGGTATCTAAGTTATTTATCAATATTATTTGTAACGCTGGGCAATATTACCTGGAGGATCCTTAGGATCGGCTTGTATATATAAATATATATATACAAGCCGATCCTAATGATCCTGAAGGATATATATATATATATCCTTTTAGAGGCATGAGCAGAGCCAACTCGTGCAAAGTTACGTCCTCAACGAGTTTACCAGGGCGGAGTGCGCGTCTAATTTCGAGATTGAATCACCGCAAATTGCGAACGGAATGGCCTCTCCATTATAAGTATATGAAGATGTGATCTGGAAATACTATAGAAGGAAACTTTGTGTTTACTGTTTATTAATGTCGCAAATGGTGATACGATCTTATGTGCGAAGGGTCGTGGATTCAATTCCCACTCAGAACAAATATTTATATGACGATATTTGTGTTTTTCATGTCTGGGTATTAAATATATGTATTTAAGTATTATATTTATGTTTCTTCTGTTGTCTGATGTCCGTAACACAAGTGCTTAAAGCAACTTACTACAGAGTCAGGTTTAAAATGTGTGAATATTTTTTTATTTCGCTTGTTGTATTTTTTATGTAAAAAGTTTTTTGGGCCACGTGCTAATTTTAGGAAAGCTTTAGTCTTGTGCCTTTATAGATATGATAAACGATTTCAAAAATATTGACCTTAACTTTTATTATATTTAGGAAGATCAAATTACATTGAAAAATAGTACGAATATGTCACTGTTCGACGACTTCTTGATATCGAGACACGCGTGATTTTGATACGCATCTATACTAATTTTATAATAAGGAAATATTTGTTTGTTTGTAATTATTTAACTTAAAATCTATTCATCTTGTTTATACAATTTTTTCACCATTAGAAAGCTTCATCTTTTATAAGTGACATAGGCATATTAAACTTTGTGAAATCAAACTAAAAATACTTTAAAATAAATGTTTAGGCACGATTTATTTTACTATGCGTATATAACGAATAAACTAAAAACTAAAGAAATGATTAAAAATTTATTTTACTAATAGAAAGTAACACTATTATCAAATAAAACAAACTATAACTACTTCCTATGCTCCAATATTAGTCGGAAATACACTGGAAAACTCAAGGGGCCTTCCTAGTTTTTGCACTTGAAAAATTTAACAGATGCAACCTCTTTTTGTTTACAAACTTTCTTAATTTATTTATTTCTTTGAGATATTTAAAAAAAAATCCCATTAGAGGCATACTATTAAAAGTTTTGTTCCTTGTGTACAATGAAAACAAAATGTTTCTGTCAGAAATTAATCATTAACTGACTGACCTTAGGACTTAAGGAGTTCCTTTTATGATTTGATAGGGCACCAAGAAAGTATTTTGGTATTCATCCCCTAAGGGGGTAAAACAGGCATTCAAAATAAGTATAAAATATGTGTAATTTTTTAAATCATCTCTTAAGGGGTTGAAAGGTGGCAGAAAAGTAAGTATGAAAGTGTTAAAACTTAAACGCGGGTGCAGCTGCGAGTCTATGCTAGCAATAGCTCTAGCACTTTCTTTCTTACGATGAACCGGTACCTCAACCGACAGATGGTGATATATCCATCTAAAATAGTGCATTCCCTAATTTTCATTCCTGCTTATTTCATTCTCTTCCCACTATCTTAGGGAGGTCTATGTCTATCAGTGAACGTTAATGATAAGTTTAAATGAAAACGCAAAATGGATCTTCATTTCTATATCTATTACATAACAGGGACATAAGACGCCACAAGAAAAAAGGAACTGCCCTTAATTGCCTTTTTGGACAGGTAGGTGGCAAGCGCAGTGGCTTCGGGACGAGAATGCTGCTGCGCGTTTCTATCAGTTATGGTACCTCAGTCGCCTCTGGCGACACCTGGTACAGGGGGAGTTACTATTCTTCTCTGCCGGTATTTCACACTATTCAACGATTTATTAATATGAACCTAAACCGTAGAATGCAAACTAATTTAAAAGCTAGACGAATAGCTTAACTTTCGAAGTTGTAGATTTGTGGGATAAAATTTTTTCTAGACATTCTATTGTCTAGAATTTCTTTATTTACCCTAAGTTCAGAAAAAGCGTCGCAGTATGAATAAACACCGCTATCAAAATAGTTTTTGTAGGTTTCATTTAGTATTATTAGTATTAAATTTCAGCTTTGGATGAAAATTCAAATATGTATGTTTTATTTTAAATTCAGTATCTATAACAAGCATGTCGTTTTAACAGTTTTAAAACGTGGTTTATTTAACTTTTTACATTTATTTTGTCATTCTTGAGTAAACTTTGCCGAATGGTAGCCGTATTAAATTTGTGAAGCCGTTTTGCTAAGCCGATAAAAGAGTACATTTATTATGAATAGTTATCTCGTACATATACACCTGAATTGATTTAGTTAAATTATTTACTTATCTTCGTCATAACAGCCATTGGAAGTCCACTTCAAGCCTCTCCAAGAAAGGAGGTTTTTTGCCCATAATAGCTAGGCGCTGGGCAAGCGTGTTGGTAATTGCAGAGAGCAGCTATCGCGACGGGGATGCTGCTGCCCATCCCCACGCAGTGCACTTTATAATATTATTAGTGTAGATTATATCCTTTGTACAAAAATAATTTAAATACCTCAACGAGAGATCTATGCAAAAAAAAATAAAAAACTGATTTATAAGTTGACAAAAACTCTTTCACTATTAGAAAGTGACATTATTGAAAAAGCTGTGAGTTACCAGTAGAGTAAGAGGCGACTAAGGTATCCGAACAGTGACGCTCAATTGCACAAGGCGGGGATGGGTAGCAGCATTCCCGTCACGAAAGCTGCAGCGCGGTTATTACATATAGGCAAAAAGCCTCCTTTCTTGGAGATGCTTCTATCCAGCAGTGGAATTTCAATGGCTGGTACGATGATTATTATTAAAAAAAACATAAGCTTTATTTGCTTGCCGTTTTCTTTTAAGGAACTCGGATGACACTGCGGGCAGCTGCTAGTTCCTTTAAGAGACAAAAACAATATGTTACGATAATTCAAAAGCGGTTAATTTATACTTCTCTCTTAAACCTCACTATTAAAAGAGAAAAGCAAGCTTCCTTATAAATTTTTCTAAAGAAATCCTTTGTGCTTGTATCTATATAGCTCAGCTTTGGCAAGTTGTGAAAGTTATCCGAATTAAATTTCAAAGGATCGATTTAGTTTTGCTCACCGGGCAAGCACTGCGTTCGAAGAAGGGGGGAATTTAACGTACTCCTCAAGAAGGGGGGGATTTAACCCATAATTGCTGCAGAGCGCCACTTTCGCGACATAGATGCTGCTGCCCATCCGAACCCTGTGCATTTGAGCTACACTGTTCGGATGTTCTAATACCTTAGTCGCCTCTTACGACACCTGGTACAGAGGGGGGTACTATTCTACTCTGCCGGTACCTTACGGTTAATATATTTAAATCTAAGCTAAAAATGTATTAAAAATACTGGTTAATTCTATATTCTTTATTTAATCTATGATATCATGACATAGTAAGTGAAATGCAATTTAGTATGACAATTAAAGATCTTTATATATATATCTGTAGGTACTATTGTACTCTGCCGGTAAAAAAATCATTTTTTATCGAAAAATAAACAAAAAAGATTTACTTGCACACAAGTGCTCATTTACCAAGAAATATTTTTAAATCTTTATATAGAAATACATTTTTTTGTAACGGTGTTTGTTAGGGATCAACTGTACTACTGAACCGATTTTAATATTTTTTGGCTACTGTGCACAGTAGACATACTTGCTGCAGACAATTCTGTACTCCTGTAACTTGAATAAATTAATGTCCAGAACCACTTGAGCTCTGTTCTATAGCAATCTCTTGTGCTCATGTACGCAGATCTGAATCACAAAGCATTTTGGGAGTTCAATTTATATTTGACATATATATCTATGGTAATGAGATTTATTGCTATGATCATAACGTTTTTCTCTTAGAAGATTTAATCGATGCAACCTCTTTTTTGTGTAAAAACGAAATATATATGTATGAAGATTATACATTAACTTTCTTAGTATATTTATTTCTTCGAAATATTTCCAACAGTTACTGTGTACAGTTTGATCTAATTCTAGAGGTAGGATAGTTTATATATCAATTTATATTATTTTTATACTGTAACTAGCTGTGCCCGCGACTTCATCCGCATGGAATAGTTTTTTTTGGGTATCATACCTCTTTACCTTAACTTATATAAACTTTAAATGTCATGTTTATTTATATCGAATGGCTTAAAAAATAAATTTCAAGTTTCTAGCTCCAAAAATTGCGATACTTCCATACAACTTTTCACCCCCCTTTCGACCCATAACAACCCTTTTTTCGAATTAAAAAATAGCCTATGTCTTTTCTCAGGGTCTAAAGATTGTCTGTGCCAAATTTCATCAAAATCGGTATAAAGGTATGAGCGGGAAAGCGTAACAGACAGACAAACAGGGTTACTTTCGCATTTATAATATTTGTAGGGAAGAGTAATAAACCTATTATAAACTTAAATATTATACTCGTCTGTTACCGACAGACTATTATTAAAGTAGAACACTCAAAGACCTATTTTTTTAAATGATATTTATAACTATGGTTATCAGGGTCACCGGTCATTTAAAATTGTAAATAGCAAATATATACTTACAGATTTTCGTTTTTTTTGACAATTTAAAAGTGGCCATGACAGGCCAATTTAAATAAAGATATTTTTTGACTATGACTTTCTTCATGGTAAACTTTAGTAGTTAAAACAAAAAGTCTGTGGGTGGGTGAACGTGTATATAAATTTTTTAGATGCGGTAGGGTTTCGCTTTAGATGATTTAGATTTACAGGCGGGCAGATGGCGCTGCAATCGGTATCTAGGTTATTTATATATACTGTAATTTATCTAAACGGCTGGATCGACTTTAATTAATTTATATAAACGCATTCAATGGAGGCCTGGATGATTTAGATTCACAAATCTGATGGCGCTGCAGTCGGTATCTGTGTTCTACTTATCAGGACATCTGTAAAGTGCGTTGGGTATACTAATATTATAAAGCAGAAAAGTCTGTTTGTTCGTTTGTTCGCGAATAATCAGGAACCGCTGGTCCGATTAAAAAAAAACAGTGTTGGATAGTCCATTTATGATGACATGCTACTGTAACCACGCAGAAGTAGTCGCGGGCTTCGCTATTGTTTTATAAACTCCTATGTGAATAAAAAAAAATTTAAAAAAATAATGTTCACAAAATTTTATTTTTATTAATACAAAAAAAACCTATCCAGTCATTTTTGGTTTGCGTACATATTGTGCCGACAATTATCAGGTTTTCAGCTAATTCCAAAGTGCGTAACTCAATCCATTTGCGACCCTTCCAGTCCCGCGGGGCTAATCCCCCTTGTTTACGGGATTTCTAAGCAGAGGGGCTTCCGGGATATTTTGGGATTTACATATTAAATCCTATTTACGTCAAAGTTGGGATTTGAGAATCTGTTATTTTAATAAATTTAGGCCAGCCATATATTTAAGGCGACAGGTACAGGCAAAGTAAAATAGTACCTCCTCCTTTACCAGATGTCGTTAAAGGCGACTATCGTACCAAAACCGACAGATGGCGCCATATCCATTCAAAACAGTGCTGGGTGTCTGGGTAATTATGGGCATAATTTTAACTTTCTGAGGAGGGTTTTGTCCAACATGTAGTTTCAATGGCTGGATGGCTGTATGATATTTAAATACAAAACTTATTGTATTTTTTATAGTCAGTGTCCGGTATGGTTATTTATATCTTTCTTTTAATACTAATGGGTTTTTAACTAAGCTTACGGTCCTCGTGATAGTACTATCATATCTTGATATATTATATCGTAAGGATATCACTAGCGCTTCGCCATCCTAATGACCTTGGAACATTGTCATTGCTCCCCATAATTTCATTGCTTTTGTCAACCTTCACATCAGAATACAGAATTACGAAAACAACTGTTTCAAATCAAACAGGTGATAGAGGTGAGTGCCGAGGTGTACCTACACTGTAGATTACTATCGGTTGTCGAATAAGATGACTGAGGTATTAGAACTGACAGATGGCGGTATAACGGTATATTCTTTGAGTCGGTCCAGAAATACGCTATGTGAATTGTTCACGACGGATATATAAATATTTATATGCTGACTGACTGGCTGACTTACTGACTGACTTACAGACTGACTTACTGATCGACTTACTGACCGACTTACTGACCGACTTACTGACTGACTTACTGACTGAGTTACTGACTGAGTTATTGACTGAGTTACTGACTGACTTACTGACTGAGTTACTGACTGACTTACTGACCGACTTACTGATTGACTGAATGACTGACTGACTGACTGACTTACTGACTGACTGAATGAATGACTGACTTACTGACTGACTTACTGATTTTATGATAATACTTGTGTTTGTCGTGTGTCTGGACGGTTAAAATTTGTATTTAAGTATTATATTTGTGATTTCTCTGTTGCCTGATGTCCGTAACACGAGTAATGATCTATTGCACTCATATAATAGTATGCACTCATTTAATAGAATCTATCTTATACGCTAAATGATAAACAAATAACATCATAGAAATATTTTTCAAGACGTCAAGCTATCACCAAAAATCGTTTGCGCGTAACGAAACAGTCTGTCAATTATTAAATGGATACATTTAAACTGAAACGTCATTAACTTGAAATTACGTAAGACTTTCAAGGTTATATTAAATTGGTCCAATGTCTTGTTGAACTCCAAACAGTGGACGTGATTTCTCCCATATTCGTTTCACTTGGCAGTTCCCCAAGTGTATTTTAATTATTAAGTCGATGCTGGATTGTCCATTTCCATTTTTTTTTTGCCTTGTTTAGTGAACAAGTGAACAGATTAGCGGACAGAAGGTCTAAGTAGTACAACGGTAGTCGTCATGTGAAAGATGTAGGTTCGAGACCCGCCTGAAATTTGAGACAAGTAGATTAATCCTGGTAAATAATTATTATTTACTAGTTACACTTGCCGTGAGGTACCGGTATAGTAAAATATTACCTCCCTCCATACCAGGTGTCGTAAAAGCAAATAAAGCACCAGAACCGACAGATGGCATTGTAACCATCCGAGTCAGTGTAACTTAATTCTCCAGCCTAGCGCGGCAATTATGGGCAGAATTTCCACTTTCTTGGGGAGGCCTATGTCCAACAGTGGACTTCCCATGACTGTAATGATGATGATGAAGACGTTAACAAGCTTCTATAGGCTGCAGTGACACTTACTATCACGCAAACTGTAGCCTGCTTGTCGACCTTCGACCTGGTCTAATAAAAATTGGATATAAAAATTAAATATTCATATAAACTGCTTTTTGACGCCCTTAAAATGTAATTTAGTACCATAAAGGGATTGCTTGTCTCATTCCGATATTAAAGCTTAACGTCCTTCGTTGGTCTCCAGACATGTTTTTCAATCCAATACATAAATAAAGACTGGCTCGGACAAAAGGACAGAAAGACAATAGCGAACACTCGGACAAGTAAAAGCCACTTCAAACTGTGATCGATTTCGTTTTATTTCTTTACTTGCAGAGTGTTCACTTTTCATTTACCATTGTGTTTGCAGGCGTGTTGCATTTAAGAAACGCTGTTTCGAAACACTAAAATTGGACGAATTTTTCGACAAGTTTATGATTAGACTATAAATTTTATTATAGGCGTTATAATGTTAATAAAGTAATATTAAGATAAATTGTATGTTGGTAACACTGGGTGATTTTTCGGTGGATTTTGTAGAAGTAATACTGGCAACACTCAATACTGATATGCAAAACAACAGTTAAGGAATGGTTGCAGGCATTGGACTACAACAAGACAGAGGAATTGCTAACAATACTATGCTAGACTGGACTATATTTTTTGTTACTATTATTGTTTATTACATATACATAGTATGGCTTCATATTCTATGTATTTATGTAATATATACGTAAATAATATGTTGTATCAACAGGCCTTGTATTATATTAGACCAAATACACACACATCCATACCTACATGCACACTACAGAGGATAGGCGCTTATAAGAACAGGCTAGACCTAGTTTAGGTACTTAAGTATCAAAGTGTATTTTAGTTTGTTTCCTTTTGTTGTTGAATAAAGTTATTATTATTATTATATGTAAGACAAGTTTTTTTTTGTTATCACAATTAATTGGTTTAATAACCTGATCTCAAGATATGTTGTGTTTACAGTACAGTTCAAACGCATTTTTCGTTAGAACTCATTTTACCTAGTTAAAACTAGTTTTTACAATTAATTTAATTTACATATCTAAAATCCTTTATTAGCCTATATATATATAATATATACCATTCGTCGTAAGGTTCTGGAATGGAGACCACGTACCGGCAAGCGCAACGTAGGGCGTCCACCCGCAAGATGGACACACGATCTGACAAAAACCGTAGGATCGCGCTGGACACAGGCCGCATACAACCGGTCCTATTGGAGATTACTTGGGAAGGCCTATGTCCAGCAGTGGACGTCTTGTAACTGATATGATAAATAGACTAACAAAACGCTATCTAAGGCACAAGGATTTTTACCATGCCTTCATCTGCACACGTTAAATTCAGTCCCCCTATATCGTCACATGAAATAAACTTCATATAAAGGTCGTCTGCATTGGAACTTCATTTTCTATTTCTACCACGGAATATCAGTATCAGCATTGTTGTGTTCCGGTTTGAAGGGTGAGAGAGGCAGTGAAATTACTGGGTAATATGATATCTTTAAGTCACAAGTTTGGCAACACGGTAGTGATATCCTTGTGATATTACGACTGCATGCTTGTTTGTCGACGTAATCTTATAAAATATAAGCAAAAATTTCCACAACATATCCTCGTACATTAACCCGACTCCGAGATCAATCGCTTAAAACGGACATCAGACAACAGAAGAAATACAAATATAATACTCGAAACTAAATTTGACGGTCCCAATGGCGCAGATGGTAGTGGTCCTAACTTGTGCGCCAGGGGTCGTGGATTCGATTCACATCCAAAGCAAATATTTATATGATGACATTTGTGTTTGTTCTGTATCTGGGTGTTAAATATGTGTATTTAAGTAGTATATTTATGATTCCTCTGTTGTCTAGCGTCCGTAACACAAGTGCTTTAAGCGACTTACCACGGATTCAGGTCGTTGTATGAGATAATGTGGGAATTTATTTAAAAAAAAATCAGCAGTCAATCACAAATATCATTTTGTAAATATATGTTCTAGGTGGGGATCGAAACCACGACCCCTAGCGCATAAGATAGAATCACCACTATTTGCGACTTCGGGCCCGTCATAATGAAAACTTCTGTCTGTCCGTCATACATACTAAATTAAGGAGATTTTCTTGTGGTTCTAACGGTTAATTAAGGTTGGTGTGAAACAACATTTAGGCATTCATTTATATTCTTCGATTACTTGACACCAAAAAATTTTCGAACTACACTTAGTTTTAATAAATAAACTCCCACAACATCTCTCATTCATTGACATGACTCGTAAGTCGCTTAAAGCACTTGTGTTACGGACGCCACACAACAGAGGAATCCCAAACATACTACTTAAACATATATATTCAACACCCAGATACAGAACAAACACAAATATTATTATATTAATATTTGATCTGGGAATCTGACCCACGACCCTCGACGGACAAGATAGGATCTACCATCTGCGCCATCGGGCCCGTCAGATGTTAATGGGTGGTTTGTCAAAAATTAATTACCAGCTTAGTTTATAATATGTCTATTTACTAATTGTCATATGGTACCGGAGGGGTCGAATAGTACCTCTCGCTGCACCAGGTATTGTAAAAGGCGATGACACAGCAATGCGAACACTTGGTAGAAATAGACGACCTTTTTTGAAGAAATTATCGTCCTATTGTATTTAAACCACGCTATTGGAGGATGGGAGGATATTCCATTAACTTAGTAAGATTAAGAAATAGTCTGTTATGCTATACCTTGAAGTTAGCTCAATGTATCATTCTAAAAAGCCGTTTAGTACTGGCAAAGTTTAATAGTACCTCCTCCTGTACCATGTATCGTAAGGACGAAACTACCAGAACCGAGAGATGGCGGTATATCCATCCGAGACAGTGTATCGCAAAAGCACTGGGTGGAGATGGGCAGCAGCATCCCTCTCGCAAAAGCTGCGCCATGCGCTATTATGAGCAAAATTCCCTCTTTCTTGGGGAAGCCAATGTCCAGCTGTGGACTTTCAATGGTTGATATGATGTTGAAGATGGTGCTCATTCCAATTTTTCAGTTTTTTTTATCTACATCCTTCTTCCCTAATTTCACAGTCAAGGGTAATTAAGCAAAAAAATTCCCTTAAAAATGATTAAAAATGATAATGTATAGTATAGGGCGATAGATTTTAATAAAAAAATATTCGTAACTTGTTCCGGAAACAAAGCCTTAACTAGAAATGCGATAACAATTACACGATAGCTGTGTGTATACGTGCGTATACATCCATTTATATCTGTGTGGGGATCGAGCCTCGTTGCAACGGGCGAGTGTACTTGAAAGCAAAAATATATTCCAAAATGTTACACTGGGTTTTGAGTAACACTTTACAGTGCTAACGCCATAAATGCTGCCCAATTCTCGAAGTTAGACTTTTTTATGAATATTTTAAGAACTACAAATTGCTTAATTTATGACCTAGTTCGTCACATTATAGAAAAAACCTGCGTCATATATTGCCTGCGCATTTCATAACCTTCTATAGCGAAACCTTTGCGGTACAAACCGTTCGTTTGTGGAATACGCTCCCCTTGAATTGAGATCTGCTCGCTTTCTTTCTATTTTTAAGAGAATGGTGAAAGAGCATTATGTGTCACTTTAATTTCTATTCTTCTGTAACCATGTCCTTTATATGTATATGAATATCTATGTATATGCGTGTATGTTAAATATACACCAAGTACACTTCAAACTTGCCTTGAGGTACCGGTAGAGAAGAATAGTACCTCCCTCTGTACCAGGTGTCGTCAGAGGCGACTTATGTACCAGAACCAACAGGTGGCGCTATATCCATCCGAGACTATGTCGTTCAAATGCACAGGGTGTGGATGGAAAGCAGCATCCCCGTCGCAAAAGCTTTCTCAGCGCGGCAATTATGGGCAAAATTTCTTTTTTTTTTGTTGTAATAATAAAATAATAATAATAAACACCTTAAACTCCCACCAGCTTCAACATTATCTCAATCCATAGGTAACCTGTAAGAGATTGCATTGAGCGATAAGGCCGCCTCTTGTACCTATTATTCCATGTTTTTGTGATTTTCTTGTGATGTTTTTATTGGTATACAATAAGGAGTATATTATTATTTTTCATTTGATTGAAACTCCATTTACTTAGTTCATTAGTATAGGAAATTAATACCACCTCCTATAACAGGTGTTATAAGAGGCAGTTAAAATAGTGTAGCTTTAATGCTACAAGTGGATAGGCAGTAGTTTTCGCGTTGCAAAGCTACGATCTTTGATTGCCACTACGCATGCAATTATGGCCGCCTCTCTTAAAGAGGCCTATGCCCAGCAATGGACGCTCTTCTACTGCTATATGAGGATTGTATATTTATTTATAATGGCACGTGAAAGAATAATAGACGAAATTATGAACATGTGATATTTCATGACTATGCCGTTGTTGCATGTATGAGTTCTTCAAGAATCAAGTCTAGACTAAAAGTTAGTTTTATTGTATTATTCATCCTATTAATTGTAGATACATAATTCAATTAAAAATCGCTGCTATTATTATTTTCAATAAAATAAATAAAGATTAATAAATCAAATTGGTCATATGACCATATTTCTCTATATCCGGCATAAATGAAATCATTATGTCTAAGTTGGTCACTTTTTGTTTGTGAATATAGGCAGGGACAATAAATGGATTTATTGTATATCCAAACACTAAGGAATTTTACTTAAATCTCTTTAGACTGGATACGATTAATTTTACGTTGACGTAAATTTTATCAAGACTATCAGCGCTTCTTGATTTTACACACGCAGCCCTTTCAAATAAGAATATGAAAATAATATACAGCTGGATTTATATTTCCGTCTAAAGAAGGTATCTTTAAGTTGAATAGAATTTTTATTAATGTTGTCATCATCATCATATTAGCCATAAGACGTCCACTGCTGGACATAGGCCTCCCCAAGTAATCTTCCACAGGACCGGTTGTATGCAGCCTGTGTTCAGTGCGATCCTGCGGTGTTAGTCAGTTTGTCGATCGATTTTGCTGGTGGACGTCCTACGCTGCGCTTGCCTGTAGTGGTCTCCATTACAGAACCTTACGACTCCATCGGCCATCGGTTCTGCGTAATAAATGCCCTGCCTACGCCACTTCAACTTACTAATCCGCCGGGCCAATGTCGGTAACTTTGGTTCTGTTACGAATCTCAATTAATTTATTTATTTGGTAAATATAATATCGCCTGTGTTACTTCACAAAAATGTAACTTTCTATTTGTAAAAGTAGTTCCAAAATTAGTTTCGAAGCTTTAAGCAATAATGGATGTATACAAATAACTTCCTATAGATAAAAAATTGGTTGCCTGTAAAGTCGGTATACGGGCGAAAGTTTTACGTGACAACGACTTTGAGTGGTAAAATAATTTTAATGTGAATATTCATTCGTATAGTAGGAATAAGGATGAAATAATAGTAACAATTTAAAACATTTATTTATACAAAGAATTATATTTAAAACATTAATTTATACAAAGAATCTCGCACTGAATTTCCGAGTGTATGCCTATCTCTCTCACTCTAACTAACTCTAGCTAACTGTGCTCGAGTGGAAGGGACGCGTGCCTTTCACTTTTTATATCTGTCTCTCTCGCTCTTAGGCGGGCTAACCATGCCCGAGTGGAAGAGACGCGTGCCTCTCATTCGCTCTCATTGTGAGCGCATAACGTGAGCGGAGCGTAACGCAGTTTCTTGAAGTGTCACCCGGCAAACCAATTTATAAGACGTTGTCACGTCAAAAACTATAAACACAAGTATAAAAATTTCTGATTAAAATATTTATTTTCAAATATTTAACGGTATCAGTTCCTCACTCTCACCTATTTCTACCGCTAAATAATAGCATGGCCTCGAGCAATATTTGCATTGCTGTGGTTCCGATTTGTAAGTTAAGTGAGGCTGGGAAATTATTGGGTAATGTGACATAATATCTTCAATTCACAAGTTTAGTAACGCGTTAGTGATATCCTTGTGATATTACAAGCATCTATAGACTGCAGAAACGCTTATCCTCATGTGGACTATATCGTTGTTTGTCGACCTGGTGTAATAGAAGAAAATTATATTTATGATAAAAATAAAATTTAACCAAACCTGAAGTCTTGTTTTTAATTAGATAAAAAAAAAACTATGGCAGTACACTCGCCCGTCAAAATCAGTTGCTATTCAAGTATACTCGCCCATCTAAATGTACACGGGTCGATGTGGCGTCCGCATCGCAGAATACCGCAGTGGGCTTGTAACTCCGAACTCTGGGCGAGAGGATCTTTGGCAGTTATGAAATTAGAATTAAAATTTTCTAGTTCTATCCTGAGTCTAAAACATAGATTAAAGAATAGTGTGATTAGAGGTCAATAATCAAAGATGATTTGGCAAGAATAAAGATAAATGAAAAATGACGGGCCTGATGGTGCAGATGGTAGTGATCCTATCTTGTGCGCCCAAAGGTCATGTGTTCGATTCTCATCCTGAGCAAATTTTTGTGTTTGTTCTATGTCTGGGTGATAAATAAATGCATTTAAGTAGTATATTTATAATTACTATGTTGTCTGGCATCGTAACATAATTGCTTTAAGCGACTTACAACGAAGTCTAGGTGTAAATGAAAGGAATAAAGTAAATACGAATTAATATTGTAATCGAAGTAACTGGCGGAAAGCGGACCCATATTATATGCCTTACTTCAAAAGAAGGTTGTCTACATCATGAGATAATCATTATAACAGCTATTGGAAGCCCACTGCTGGACATAGGCCTCTCCAAGAAAGGAGGTTTTTTGCCTGGGCAAGCGTATTAGCAATCGAAGAATGCAGCTTTCGCGACAGAAATACTGCTGCACATTCCCGCCCTGTACATTTGAGCCGGTACGGGCCTAGACACCTGGTGTAGTGGGAGGTACTATTCTACTCTCACGATATCTCATTCTCACCTACTACTACCAAATAGCAGTGTTCGCTTTGCTGTGTTCTGTGACAGTGAAATTATTGAGTAATTTTAGTCATAAAATTGGCAATGCGCTAGTGATATCCTTGTGATATAACGAGCTTTTATAGAATGCTTACTATCACGCGGACTTTACGCGGGCTTAGGTCGATTAGGTCTAATTATATATATACATATATAGGCTTGATAGAGAATGAAGAGAGAATTTATAATTAACTCCTTTTCTAGTTTTCAGTTCCAAAGTTAATTTTTTGGTGCTTTTCAAATTTCTCGTAATTAGTGCTAATAGCTTTCTCATTTCATTTTATAACTTTTCATTTTGTATCGACTTTACGCGGGCTTATGTCGATTAGGTCTAATTATATATATATATATATATATATATATATATATATAGTAGACAATGAGATTAGGCTTGATAGAGAATGAAGAGAGAATTTATAATTAATTCCTTTTCTAGTTTTCAGTTCCAACGTTAATTTTTTGGTGCTTTTCAAATTTCTCGTAATTAGTGCTAATAGCCTTCTCATTTCATTTTATTTTCTCATCAAAGGGGGCATGTTTTAGTTTAATTGGTAGAAACTTAGCGATAAATGTGCAAAACATTTTTTCTCTACAAGAATTCTTTTGCTAGCCCTTTCGAGTAGACTAAATAATGATTTAGAGTTTAGGGATAACCATAAATAATAAGTAATCATAATATTCTTTATGTCTTACTAGCAGGGATCTGGGGTTGTAGCGGCCTGCTTCCCGTTAGAGTCATCGTCATTATCAGCAACTGGAAGTCCACAGCTGGACATAGGCCTCCCTAAGAAATGAGGAATTTTGCCCATAATTTTCGCGCAGGGCAAGCGTGATGGCAATCGCAGTGCCACGCATTCGTGACGGGGATACTGCTGCCCATCTCCGTCCTGGACTGTTAAGCTTCATAGTTTAGAATGGATATATTATCTGTCGCTTCTGGCACCTTAATCGCCTTTTAGGACACCTGGTGCAGTGGACGGTACTATTCTACCGTGCCGGTACCTCACGGATAGGATTTACGATAGTATATTAATTCTCGTTCCTCTCTAAAAGATTGGTGATTCCCTTTGATATCATTGAGTTAAAAATAAGAAGGAAAAAGGCACATTTCCTTTGAGTAACACAGTTAGGGATGAAAGAAAAAAAACCCTATGACGAATTAGGCCTCGCTTCTATCGCACAAAGGAAAGTCACGGAATGTATCGGATATAAAGTAACTGTATTAAATGTCATAAAAATATTTGCTACGTAATCGAACGTCATTGTATAATACTGAGTATTATAGAACCTTTTTTGACGATTTATTTATATTTTTTATTTAATAAATGTCACCGTAAAATAATATCACAAGGATATCACTAGCGCGTTGCCAATCTTATGATTTGAAGATATCACATAACACAGTAATTTCACTGCTTTTCTCACCCATTAAGTCGAAGTAAGTCAATGCGAACACTGCTGTTAGGCGGTAGAAATAGGTGTAGAATAGACCTCATTTAATAATAAAATTAAAGGAAGACTTTTAGTTGATGGGAAAGTAATTGTTTCTATAATCTTCCAGATAGATCACTGCTCAAACCAACGTTTTTATTTTTTTATGGTAAACTAACTGTCTCAGCCTACGTTGTTTTATATAAAAATGGAAATTACATTAAATTACTAAAATGATTATAAAAAATAGCGGGCGAACTCTTAAGGTTGCATTTAATAATGCTACATTGTAAAAACACAATATTTTGTCGAATAAATAAAAAAAAAATGTTTGAGGTGAACACCCTTTATTACTTTAAGGTTTGAAAAATAGTAGCCGATTCTCAAGCTTACTGAATATGCATTACAAAATTCATGAAAATCGGTCAAGCTGTTTCGAAGGAGTATGGGAACGAACATAGTGAGACGAGAATTTTATACATTAGAAGAAAAAGATATCTATCTTTAATAAACTATAGCATAATTTAATAGATATAAGTATAATAAAAAGAACATTCCGAAACTTTAGGACTATATTTTCTATAAAATAGATGAAAGTAAGGTTCCAATGCAGATTAATTTTCGTATGAGCCCTATCTCTAGTAAATAAGTAAGTAGTTTTTTTGTTACTTGATTTAAAACACTTGGAACCTATTATTAAAAATGTATGTAATGCATTGATCCAAATTATGTCAAAATGATTTTAAACAGAAAAATACAAGTAACATCTAGAATCCAAAATCCAAGCGACCTCAACAGCATCGAGTAAAATAACCAAATCAGAAATTGCATTAGAATTTGGAAAAAGAAAGCTCGAAACTTTGGAAAGAATAAGAGTCCTTTAAATACGAACATGAAAAGTGCTAAAGAAGTATTTAAAATATAACATTAAACTTAAGTTAAGTGCCCATTAAAAACCCATAATAGGTTTCCTGCACAAAATGACCGATGGAATACCAAAAGTTTACCAGTTTTTCTTTTAAATTTAAACATAGGTGGCAAACGAGCGTGCGGTCCGCTTCATGGTTACCGCAGCCACATACATACATCACGCCTGCGTCCCATTAGGGTCGGCAAAGACTATGGATCTCCACTTGCTACGATCTTGGCATTCCTCTTCCACTTCCTTTACTCGCATAACTCCTTTTATACACGCTTGTTTATTCTTTGTACTTCTGACCTGGCCCTTCTTTACCTCTTCAATCTGGTTAAGGTATGTTCGCCTCGGTTGTCCTATACCAACTCTTCTATTTACTTCCGTTCAATATATTTGTGCAGTCATTCTACTTTCATCCATCCTTTCTACATGTTCAAACCATCTCAGCATTTCTTTCTCTATTGTTGTCACAACATCAATTTAACGCGTTATCGCCTATTCAACGGAAAAACCTTGAGGAATTGGCTTTAAAACCGATTGGTACGCTAACATTTGGATTCTAAAGTGTGTAAAGAACACATAATCACATTAACACGGCGTAGGGTACGATGAAGTGTTTCATAAAGTTTCTATTATACAGCTTCTAAAGTAGATCTTTGACAAAAGCGCAATTGGATTCTAAAGAGAGTTGAAGTTGGATGAAGTGACGCAATCTTTTGACGGTCCCGATGGAGCGTTTTTCAACGACCTGGCTCCGTGATATGTCGTTTATAGCACTTGTGTTATGGACATCAGACAACATTGGATTTACAAATATAACACTAAAATACATTATATCAAATCGATATTTGTCGTGCGTTGGGATCGAACTTACGACCCTTGGCGCATATGATAGAAACATTACTATATGAGCTATCGGGTCTGTCAAATGCGCCGAAGATCATGAGCTCGATCCCCACCTACGTCAAACATTTATATGACTAATATTTGTGTAGGTTCTAGGAATATTTGGGTTAAATTGTTAAATTTATTTGTATTATACAATAATATAAACGTATATATATATAGTAATCTATACTTATATTATAAAACTAAAGAGTTTGTTTGTTTGAACTCGCTAATCTCAGGAACTGCTGAGCATTGTAAAAAAAATCAGAATTGGATAGTCCATTTATCTAGTAAGGACTATACGATATAGCAGTGTTCGCATTGCTGTGTTCCAGAGGCGGTGAAATTACTGGGTAATGTGACATAATATTATTATATCTAAGTAGCCTAGAACTCATTATGGAAAGAACACTATACTGTAGTGCTTCTCACAGCTATTCAAAACCTAATCTCATAAAAGAGTGTGAAAATATAAATATATATCATCGTCATATTAGCTATTAGAAATCCACTGCTAGACATAGACCTCCCCAAGAAAGAAGATATTTGGCCCATAATTGCCGCGCTGGGCAACCGCAGAGAGCAGCTTTCGAGGAGGGGATAGTGCTACCCATCCCCGCCCTGTGCATTTGAGCTACACTGAATCGGATGGATATACCGCCATCTGTTGGGTCTGGTATCTTAGCCACCTCTTACGACACCTGATACAGACAGGTACTATTCTACTCTTCCGGTACCTTACGGCAAATATATTTATATAAGCTAAAATTGTATTTAGAGTCGGGTACTGGCCAATTGTATATTCTTTATTTAAACTATGATAATATCACATTTTAAATGCAATGTAATTTCTAGAATAAATATCTTTAAACATTATTGTCACAAGCCAATGCACTAGTAATATTCTTGTGATATAACGGGCATCTATAGGCTGTAGAAACGAGTCTGATATACTAAATATCAGGTCAACCAACAAGCACAGAATTATAAAAGACTAGCTGTGCCCGCAACTTCGTCCGCGTGCAGTAGTTTCTTTAGGCACCATACCTTTTTACTTTAACGTATATAGACTCTGAATGTTCTATTTATTTATATATACAAATCAATAGCATATATAATAAGTTTTAAGCTTCAGCTCTAACAATAGCGATACTTCCATACAACTTTTCATCCCCCGTATCGACTGTTTACAGCTCTTATGTCGAATGAAAAAGTAGCCTATGTCATTTCTAAGGCTTTAGACTATCTGTGTACTAAATTTCATTTAAATCGGTTTAGTGATTCAGGCGTGATTGCGTAACAGATAGACAGAGTTACTTTGGGATTTATAATATTAGCAAGGATATCATTTACATATTAACAAACAAAACTGTCTGAGCTTCTATTCCAAATTAGTTCACTGGTTATACTTAAAAAGGGATCCAGTTTTCGGATTTCTAAAGCCTGAAAAATTTGAAAGGAATTCCTTGCTGGCTTTCAGTAATAACGAATCCGACACAGAAACACGTCTAATTAGAGCTTTTCTACAACACTGACGTCACATCGGCTCCAAGATGGCGGCCGGAAGCGGAAGCGGATACGGCGTAATTGCAGCTGTTAAAACCTGGAACAGGGCCAACAGCAGTTGGAATCCTTGTACAGTTAAAGTTTGTTTTTAAGTTTATAGCAATATTAAATGTTTGTAATGACCGTTGGTTTCTAAATGGGTCATTTGAGCAAACTTTTGGCAAACTAGTGCATCGGATTTTGAGCAATCAACTCAATTTAGTAATATTATACTAGAAGATTTATTTATTCGTTTAACTGGAGGTAGATCTCATACGAGGTAGTTTACATTAATACTTCACCCTTAGTTTTATATGTATATATATAGAAGGAGAAGCTGACTGACTGAGTCAGTCAATTAGTCAGTCAGCTTCGTTTAGCAGCCAACTAAGTAAGACCTACACTATAATGGTAAGAATTCTTTTTATAGGGAAGTTTTCAAAATTAATTTAAAACGCATATCTAAAGGGGCAAAAGAAGTCCAAAGTGTCCAAAGTGTGAAGTCCAAAACTCAGTGTGAAAGTTCTAGGTGGACAAAATTCCCCATTTCTTGGGGAAGCCTAAGATCTATATCGTCGATGATACTTCAAAACCGCGTATGTAGCTTAAGTTAATAGAGTCCATTTTTCATCTTATCTAATCGAATTTTTAATTTTATTTGCAATTGCTACATAAGCGGTATTGCACTATCATCGACGATATGGATAATGTCATTAGCAGTACCAGGTGTTGTGAGAAGCGAGGAACTATATTCATCCAAATTGATTGGACCCAAATTGGGAACACGGTTATAATGGGCAGCAGCATCCCCGACATGCATTTACTCTCGATTTGTGATTGCCATCACGCTTGCCTGGTGCGCCAATTATTATAGGTAACATTCCTCTTTTCTTGGAGGTCTAGCAGTTGAGAACCAACGACTGATAATTATGACTTACTTAAATACGACTTACATAAAATAAACGGTGACATTTTTATTTCTTTTTATTGGACCAGACCGACAAACAATTTTACAGTCCGCGTGATAGTAAGTCTCACTGCAGTTTCTAGATGCTCGTATTACATAAAAGGATATTAGTAGCGTGTTGTCAACCATGTAATTTGAAGATATCATGTCACATTACTCAGTAATTTTAGCCGTGAGGTACCGGCAGAGTAAAAGCGTCGTAAGAGGCGACTGAGGTACCAGAACAGACAGATAGCGGTATATTTATCCGATCCAGTGTAGCTCAAATGCATAAGGTGGGGATGGGCAGCAGCATCCCCGTCGCGAAAGCTGCGCTCTGCGATTGCCTACTTGTTTACCCAGCGCGGCAATTTTAGTCAAATTCCCTCTTTTGGGGGGGTCTATGTATATATGATGACTTAGTAATTTTACTGCTTATATCATTTAACCCGGAAGACAACAATGCTAACACTAATGTCTGTCTGGATGTAGAAAAAGGTGAGAGTGAGGTATCAATGCACAATATTTGTGTCAGGTCTACCTCATGTGAAAGTGCGTTTATAATACAGCCACATTTTTGTTATATTACTAGACCTTAACTTGTATAGGATATTGTTGCTGGAAAAGCCGTAGGATACCCTCATGAAATTTTATCATCTATCAGTGTTTACGGCCCTGCCGAGTTAAGAGCCTATGAAAACAATCATTGTTTTGTTTTTCAAACGCTTAACAAAACAAAACAATCATTGTTTTGTTTTTCAAACGCTTAACAAAACAAAATTATTCATTGTTTAGATTTAGCCGTGTGGGTCTGGCAGAGTAAAATAATACCTTCTTCTTAATCAGTTGTTGTGAAGGCGACTTAGGTACCGAAACCGACAGATGGCGGCAACTTAAATGCCTTTGGGAGGGGATAGGCAGCAGCATGGTCTTCTCGTAATTATGCTTTGCATTTGCTACTACGCCTGCCCACCGTGGTAATTATAGGAAAAATTCTCCCTATCATGGGGGGCGAAGGGGGTACAAATCTAATCCCTACTAATATTATAAATGCGAAAATAACTCTGTCTGTCTGCCTGTTACGCTTTCCTGCTTATCTTTCTAAATTTGGCACAGATAATCTTTGGACCCTGAGAAAGGACACAGGCTATTTTTTTATTCAAAAAAAGGCTTGAAAGGGGTTGAAAGAGGGGATGAAAAGTTGTGTGGAAACATCGCTATTTTTGGAGCTAGAAACTTGAAATTTATTTTTTAAGCCATTGATTCGATATAAATAAACATTCAAAGTTTATATAAGTTGAGGTAAAGAGGACGAAGTCGCGAGCACAGCTAGTACATAAATACATATAAAACACCCAGACACAGAACAGATAGAAGAATCAAATAAATATTTGCCCTGGATAAGTTTCAAACCCAGGAACTTTCGCACATAAGATAGGACCTACTACCGTCTGCGCCATCCGCCCGTTAATTAATGAGAGTGTCAAAAATAGGCATAGGCCTCCCTTAAAAACACTACGTATTTGCGGCTTCCAGCCAGTATTATTTTACATTTCTTCCGCATTCTACATGACGCAGACCTCATATATAATATTGTCTGTGTTGATATCTCACTTTCAGCTATTTCTACCGGCAAATAGCAGTGTTCGCATTACTGTGTTCCGGTTTGAAGGGAGAGAGAGATAGTGAAATTACTAGGTAATGTGGGATAATAATAAATATTTTCAAGTCATCATATCCTTGTTATATTAGGAGTGACTACAGTCTTCGGTGACGCTTGCTATCACACAGACTGTATGCACTGAATGTTTGCTACACTTTCACGTTGGAACGGATGAACAGAACTAAATTAATTTTAGCGCAGGGATCATTTATTGCTTAGAAATACACATAAGCTATTTTTATATAGCAAACATGTTCCCGTAGGATATATTTCGCATATAATTTTTATCTATTGAATTGGCTTAACTTTTTACAGTTGAGCAGTCAGGATTAACATAGATTTCTTAACTTAATAACACGGTTGCGATATAAAATAAGGACTTGGTACAAAGTTGCGAGAGGTACCGGCAGATTAGAATAGTATCTCCCCATATACTAGGTGATGTAAGAAGCGACTAAGGTCCCAAAACAGATAGATTGCGGTATATCTACCCACAACAGAGTAGCTCAAATGCACAGGATAGGGGTGGGCAGCAGCATCCCCGTCTCAAAAACTGCGTTCTGTGATGGCTAACACGCTTGCCCAGCGCGGCAATTATGGGCAAAATTCCCACTTTTTTTGTAAAGGCCTATGTCCAGCAGTGGACTTCAAATATCTGATATGATGATGATGACCACAAAGTTGCGAGCGGTAAACTAGTACTCTATAAAACGTACTTATTTAAGATTTATCTCTGAAAGACCGGTCCGTACCGCCTCATGAAATTTTACGATCAATCGATCTATACGATAATGACATTTGTTAACGGGGATTTTGGTAAATAGCCAAAAGATTTATCAATACTGAGCGACGTCAGAAGGTGAGGTCATGTTTTTTCTATCTCGTGACTTTACTCACTTATGAATCTTAGTGGTCTCACTTATATAAGGCCGAGAGGTATCAGTAGCGTAGAATAGTACCTCCCCCTGTAATAAGTGTCATTTTCTTAGAGAGGGCTACATAAAGCAATGGACTAGCTACAACGACAATGATGATCATACATTTTCATTTTTATAATTAATACTTCGGTTACATTACAGAAACTTCATTCAATAATCATGAGGTACCAGCAATGTAGAATAAATAGTACCAGGTAT
This sequence comes from Heortia vitessoides, assembly GCA_020976665.1. Lineage (NCBI taxonomy): Eukaryota > Metazoa > Arthropoda > Insecta > Lepidoptera > Crambidae > Heortia > Heortia vitessoides. Next base: position 3,105,164 of record JACJUM010003053.1, read on the forward strand.
CGTAAAAGGCAACTGAGGTACTAAAATCGATAGATAGCGGTATATCTATCCGTAACAGAGTAGCTTAAGTGCACATGACGGGAATGGGCAGGAGCATCCTCGTCGCGAAATCTTCGCTCTACAATGGGCAACACGTTTTGCCCTGCGCGGCAATTATGGGCGAAATTTACTCTTTCTTAAGGAGGCCTATGAAATTCCAATGGCTGATATGATGAGAATTCAATAGTCAACATTTATTGTATAATCATTTTTGCGCTAAAATGTTGTAACAATATTGTTAAAAATAATTAATTATTTATATTTGTTGTTATAGTTTATAACTATTTCATCCCGAATCCCGAATCAGATGTAGTAAGAGGCGAACATGGTACCAGAACTGATAGATTTCGGTATATCCACTAAACAACGCAAACAATGCAACGGGGACGGACATCAGCATTCCCGTCGCGAAGCTACGCTCAGTGATTGCCACCACGCTTGCCCGGCGCGCCAATTAATGGCGAATACCCTCTTTTTTTGGGAGGCCTATATCCAACAGTTGATGTTTTACAGCTGCTATGATGTATTTGTATTCTATTATTTGGACACAATAAATACAATAAAACTATATATATTGGGAAAATAATAACATAATTTTTAACAAAGTTGGCGGCCATATTGCTCGTTGCGATCTCTTTTAGGCTACCTTCTTTGAATGAACTAAGGCAAATAAAAATATGAAAGAGCTGTTGGATATGTGGTGTCGTGTGTATGTGTAATTTATAAGATAGCTAGCTGTGCCCACGACTTCATCCACGTGGAATAGTTTTTTTTAAGACCATAACACCATCTTTACCTTAACGTATATATACTTTGAATGTCATGTTTATTTATATCGAATCAATGGCCTGAAAAATAAGTTTCAAGTTTTTAGCTCTAAAAATAGCGATACTTCCATACAACTTTTTATCCCCCTTTCGACCCCTTACAACCCTTATTTTTAATTAAAAAATAGCCTTTGTACTTTCTCAGAGTCTAAAGATTGTCTATGCCTGAATTTTATCAAAATCGGTTGAGAGGTTTAAGCGGGAAAGCCTAACAGACAGACAGACAGAGTTACTTTCGCATTTATAATATTATAATAGGGATAAAGCAACTTAAATAATAAGTATATATATGAAGTCAAATGAAGTCCAATAGTGAACATAGGCCTTCCAAGAAAGGAAATTAGCCTGGACAAGCGTGTTGGCAATCGTAGAGTGCAGTCTTCACGACAGCAATGCTGCTGGCCATCCCCACCCTGTACATTTGAGCTACACTGTCTCGGATGGATATACAGCCATCTATCGGTTTTGGTCGTCTTATACGACACCCGGAACAGAGGGAGGTTTACATATATACATTATATGTACATATTTAACCAAATAAACACATACATATTTAAAATAATTAACATTAATTAATAATTATAGATGGGTAGTCCGAATTCGACCGGAACTCCCGATAAAAACCATATTTATATCAAGAGAAGATATGAATCCGTTTGTTCACAAAAGGGTTAAACTATTACATGCTCGTCTGGTCAAACCGTAGGACCCAAATCAAAGCTTTGATATGAATCAGTTGACATAGATAAGATGTTCTGTGAAACAACTCTCATGGGAGCCGATGAAAGATTAACTTCAGCGAGATGACGATAAGAATTCGGGGATTCAATACGCTTGGTGTTGACTTGATGATGCTGTCCAGTGTCCATCTCCGCTTTGTTCCGATAACTTTACAATTCTACTCTATCAATAAAAAGAAGCCGTGAAACCGTGAGGTACAATAGAGTAGGATAGTACCTCCCCTGTAATAAAAGTCGTAAGAGGCGACTAAAACACTAGAACCGACAGATGGCGGTATATCCATGCAAAAAAGTCAGGTCAAATGTACAGGGCGGGGATGGGCAGCAGCTTCCCTGTCGCGAAAGCTGCGCTCTACGTTTGCCAACACGCTTGCCAAACGCGGCAATTATTGGCAATATACCCCCTTTTTGGGGGAGGCCTATGTCCAACAGTGAAATTTTAATGGCTGGTATGATGAGTAAAAGAAGATTAGTACCTCCCCCCGTACCAGGTGACGTAAGAGGTAACTGCGGTACCAGAGCTAAAAGATGGCGGTATATCCATGCGAATCAGTGTATTTTTAGACAGAATTCCTGTTGTTAAGCTACGATTTGCGATTACCACCACGAAGGGAAAGCGAAACTTCCCTCTTTTTGGGGAGGCCTTTGTCCAGCAGTGGATATTTTGCGTCTTATGAATGAACTCCTTATGAATGAACTAAAACAAATAAAAATATGAAAAAGCAGTTGGATATGTGATTTAGTGTTTATGTTTAATTTATAAGAAAATAACACGCAGGGCAAGTTCTTCCCCCTTTTTCGGGGGAGGCCTATGCCCAGCAGTGGATGTTTTATGGCTGCTGTGATGATGACGATACCCAGGGCATTGTGGACTCTAGACGTTCATAATATTGCAGACATACCAAGTCTTTGTTCATATGAATGTGCTGATAGTCTCGATCTTTCATAAGAACCACAGTCAGTTCGTTATAATAGTATAAAAAAATTAACTAATGCATTCAATTTTTCAGATAATAGATGCACATCTTTACTGGAAACAATTAATATCCAAATATGTAACTAGCTTTTTTATTAGCATAACTGACAATTTGGCTGCAGTCCAGCATTTCTGAGCAATGTGCCATCAAATTTAGTTTCAACTCCGTAGTTATTCAATTTTCAAACTTTCTCCCTTGAAATAAGTATCGAAATTACAAAATCTGCTGCACCTTCGATGCACCATTTTATATTTTCTGATGCTCATGCCTTATGCGCATAGAGATAGAGTCTAAAATAGGGGATTCCTTTGCGAATGGATATGCTCAGGTTTCCCGCAATATCTTTATTTTATATTACTCTCGGGAGTTTTCTGTTCATACGGCAGGATGCTGAAGCAAATTTGAGATATTGTCAGATCAAGGATTGGCTCGGCCGGTAGGCTGATTACTTAATGTAAATGTAATTAGAAAAGTGTTTTATTTTGGCTTTGAAATACATACGTGTATGTAACATTTATCTATTTTGTATTTATGTTGTCTGCACCAATATATACATACTTTTTTCTGTTATGTGTAATAGTTGACTGGAAGATAATGCCATCTGGCATTAAGTCCGCCCTTTGTATATTTTGTAAAATTTTGAGAAATACAGTTAAATAAATAATCGTCATCATTATACCAGCCATTAAAAGTCCACCGCTGGACATAGGTTTTCCCAAGAAAAGGGGAATTTTGCCCATAATTGCCGCGCTGGGCAAGCTTGTTGGCAATCGCAAAGTGTGGCTTGTGCGACGGAAAAAACTGCTGCCTATCCTCGCACCGTGCACTGGCTCGTATGGATACACCGCCATCAGTCGGTTCCGTTACCTCATTCGCCTCTGACAACATCTGCTACACGGGGAGGTACTATTCTACTCTGCCGGTACCTCACGGCTTACATGAGGTCATTATATATAAATAAAACATGAGGTCAAAAGGTCACCTTCATTAACATCTCTCCCTCACCAATTTCTACCACCATATAGCAGTGTTTACTATGCTATATTATTTTGGGTGAAAGGGGTGAAAGAGGCAGTAAAATTACTGGATAATGCGACATAATATCTTCAAGTCGCAAGGTTGATGACGCGTTTGTGATATCCGTGGAAAAATTCGGGCAGCTATAGGCTGCAGTGATGCATGCTGTCACGTGGCTTATATGTCGACTTGGTCTTATAATAAAAAGTCTCATTCCGCGATCGAATCATGAATAAAAAGATCGGTAATAAAAAAAAAGTACCGACATATCCCAGAAGATTAACTGGTTACAGTGGCAATTAGCAGGGAATTTGGTATGCAGACCTGATGGTCGGTGGAGTCGTTAGATCCTGGAATAGAGATGTCGTACCAATAAGCGTAGCTTAGGACACCACCTACATTTTTTAAAGACGATCTGACAAAAAACGCAGTATTGCGCTTAATACAGGCGGCATACAACCGGTCCTATTAGAAATTACTTAGAGAAGCCTATGTTCAGCAGTCATCGGCTTGCATCTGAATCTAAATCTTCGCTGAAATTTTCTATTTCGGTTGTTTAAAATTTGTTTCTATTAAATATTGTATAGCCTATCATCATGATTATTATTGCAGCCATTGGAAATCCACTGATAGATATAGGCCTCCCCAATAACAGGAGAACTTTGCCCATACTTTGCTATTGGTTCTGGTACCTAAGTCGCCTCTTACAACACCTGGTACAGAGAGAGTTACTATTCTACAACGCCAGTACCTCACAGTATAAAGCGTATGTAACTCATTAATGGTGTACCTTTTTAAAGATGGAGAACTTATTTAAATAGGTGCAGTAAATTTTGGGCTGGATACCATTATCATCACAGCCATTTCAAGTCCACTGCTGGACGTAGGCCTACCCTAGCTACGAGGAAAATCTGCCCATAATTGCTGCGCTGGGCAAGGATACTGTTGCTCATCACCACCCTGTGCATTTGACCTACACTGTCTCGGATGGATAAACCATCTGTCAATTCTGGTACCTTAGTCGACTCTTACGACACCGGGTACAAAGGGAGGTACTATTCTACTCTACCGTTACCTCACAACAAACAATCAAATATTTTGTCTTTATAATATAAGTATAGAAAAATAATGATTAATCAAAGTCACGGTGAAGACCTATTAAAAAACTCATCACCAATTTTGTTTGTCCTCAGCTAAACGATGAAGACCCGCGACGTGGTCTTGATTTCTGTACTGAGCTGCGGCGCTATAGCCGTCTTGTTCGCACTCGGAGCGTACTTGTATATTCGGAGGCGTAGAAGAAAGAGAGAAGACGATGAAGACGGAACCAGCTGCGCGATCAGGTTAGATATGCTTTACTCTTTCTATCTTATTGTCTTATTATTTTACTCTTTACATAAGATCTATAAAGTAAGTGTTTCTTCTGTATTGACTACTTCAAATTTGTTAAAGCCTACCAAATCTACAACACTGAAGAAATGACACTAATTTCTCACGTCCGACATCGTAGACCACGTAACGTCTTAGACCACCCGCCTGATAAAATTACCGCGAAAATCGCAGCTCTTCCCCTCCCCCCCTCTAATTGGCACAACACGATCTCTGACACTGCATATGCATTCGTATAATAGAGCTGAACACCGCGTTCGCCGGCGAACGAGCGCGAGTTAGTAACCGTCACTGCAGCTATAGAAGCTGGTTATATCACAAGGATATCACTAGCGCTTTGCTAAACTTATATCTTGAAGATATTATATCACATTCATCAACATCACATCAGCCGTAAAACGTCGACTACTGGAAATGGACCTCCCCAAAACGGGGTGATTGTCACATTAACCAGTAATTTTACTGCCTCTCTCACTTTTCAATCAGGGGCACAACAAAGCAGGCGGTTGTAGTATCAGGCCTGGCGTAAGTTGTTCAGAAAAAACCGTTCACACTTATATGTACTTACTAGTGCCATCTGTTGGCGCAATATTTTCGAATAAGATGGCGGATCCTTTTTGAAATTTATATAGTAAAAAATAAATAAAATCTACTTAAATCTTTCTTGCTAAGTCGCTAATAACTGAAGAGTTTGAAAGTACTGAGTTCGAAGTAACTTTTGGTTAACCTTGCCTAAGTTCTCATTGTTTCTAATTTGTAAAATTAGAGATGGGACGACATCGATAATTGAAGATTTAGAATACTAGCAGCTCCTCGCAGTTTTACCCACGTAGTTTCTGTTCTATTTCATCATCATTATTATCATCGTTATCATTATCATCAATATCATTATCATTATCATCGTCATCATATATACCGTAACACGTCAACAAGTAATTAGTAGGACCGGTTGTATGCGGCCGAGCGTAATCCTGCGATTTCAGTCAGATCGTCTGTCCATCTTGCCGGTGGACGGACGCCCTACGCTGCACTTGCCGGTATGTGATCTCCATTCCGACTCCATCGGCCATTGCTTCTGCGCACCAAATGCCCTATCCACTGCCACTTCAACTTACTAACCCGCCAGGCAATGTCGGTAACTTTGGTTCCGTTACGAAGTAGAGCGCTAAAAATGATTTTTGTAAATTTACCCCCTGAGGGAGTAAAATTAAAGATCAAGGTTAATGTGAAAACCCTGCGTTCATATGTCAGTCTGCTGCTTCTCATTTAATATATATATATAGATATGGTTGTCTATTCCATATAACGTTTCTCGTCAGTTCAATCAGGCTAATTAAAAGCAAATGTAGTGGAAATGAACATGACTCTTTTTTCTGTCTGTCTTCGCAGACTAAGTTTCGCTTTCGTAGACGCTGAAATTAACGACTTAGTAATCTCACATCAGGTATTAAAAAAAAGTTTAAAAGTAACTTGATTGGAAATTTAATAATAAGTAAAATAGTAAATGCCCATAACAGAGATGTACAACGGCATCTCCTTCGCGAAAGCTGCGCTCATCGACTACCAATGCGCTTGCACAGAGCGGCAATTAGGGGCAAAATTCCCCCTTTCTTAGGAAGGCCTATGTTTAACAGTGAACTTCAAATTGCTGATATGACACCTCTGGCTGCACTTATCTACCAGATCAAGATTCGTGACAGAAATAATTGCTGTATCTCTAAGATATCGATGTTTCTGTACCACTTTACCATCTACTTCCAAGTATTGTTGTTCAGATTGGTATCGGCCAGCTTTGCGAATGTTTCAGTTAGAAGGTGCTATCTGTACTTTTTCCTTAACAAAGTATACTTAGTTATACATTAATTAATTTCTGCGTTTTTCCGTGGGGTACCAGCGGGGTAGACGAAGTGACTGAGGTACCGGAACCGACAGATGGCGGTATATCAGTCCAATACAGCGTAGTTAAAATACAACTGGACGGAGATGGGCAGCAGTATCCCCATCGAAAAACTAAACTCTGCGATTACGCCAGCCCCGCGCGAAAATTATGGGAAAAAAGTCTCTTTTCATGAGAAGACCTATGTCTAACATTGGACTTGATGATTCAAAGTCTTTGAATATAGCTTGATTTGAATGACAGGTGTCAACGTAGTAGTATTGTATGACTATTAAAATAGGCATTATATTTGACATCATAATTTGTTATTGATATTGTATTTGATTGATTCAATTAAAAGAAAATTCGAGATCTAACCATACTATTTTCAATACTTTTTGAACTGTACGCACCAATTTACTTAAAGAACAGATTCCAACTCCTATCTTCCTCTCACGAACGTAATCTCCGTTCTTCTAATACTCTCCCGCTCTTAACCCCTTCTCATCACTCTAGTTTTTTGACAAACTCTTTTACAGTGACTGCTATACGACTCTGGAACGAGACTCTTCCGTTGAATATTATATACGTTATTATATATATATATATATTATATCATATGCATTTATTGTGTTTTTTTATACAAATATGTATGCCACGTTTATCTATTTTGCATATATATTGTCTGCTCTACTATATATAATGATTGTATTTGTATTTGTTCTATGTCTGGGTGTTAAATATATGCATTTTATCCGTAAAACTAATCAATTGATTTAGCGACTTATCTCGGCGTCAGGTCACAACGATGTTTTGGTAATAAAATAAACTGTGCTTTTATCTTTATCACGTTTCAATGTCGTTAATTAGTTGCCATGAGGTACCGGCAGAGTAGAATAGTACCCCCCACTGCACCAGGTGTGCGATGGGCAGCAGAATTTGAGCGATATACCGCTATCTATTGGTTCAGCAGAATCCCTGTCTCAAAAGCTGTTTTCTGCGATTGCTAACACGCTTGCCCAGCGCGGCAATTATGGGCAAAATTTTTGTTTTCTTGGAGAGGCCTTTGTCCAGCACTTTTAATGGCTGGTATTATGATGATGATCAATGTCATTGAACTTGTCGCAAGAACATGTTTTTTTGTTAATATTGCTACCGCGAATCTAGCGTATCCGCAGTTTGGAACATTCAGAAACTTCATCCGTCCAGTGGCTTTCTATCTCAACGCTTTCGGGATAAACAAAGTAATAAAATCCTGATTTGGCAAGGTCTCGAATGTTTTGCAGCCTGATTATTTAATCGATATCTCTTTGGTGCCTCGGTATAGACAATATATTTATTGCTTGGATTAATATTTACTAGAAAAATAAAACAACTTGACTCATTCTCCAATTGGGGCTTGAACCCGCTTTTTTCAATTTTCAGGAAACTGAACTACCCTTGTGGTGCCGATATCTTTTATTTGAGGTAGACTTTACACAAAGTCTGTTTTAGTATCTTACTCTAACCTATTTTGTTGCCAAACACGAGTAATCGTATAACTCTATATTTGAAGGGTGAAAGAGGCAGATAAATGACTGGGTAGTTTTAACATAATATCCCTAAGGTAAGGTACTATTACCTTGTTGTAAGAGGCGACTAAGATCCCAGCACCGACAGATGGCGGTATATCCATCCGAATCAGAGTATCTCTAATATGCAGGGCGGGGATGGGCACCAGCTACCATACCTACCCGTCGTGAAAGCTGCGCTCTGCGATTGCCAAAACTAGGGGGGCCTATGCCCTACAGTAGACTTTCAATGGCTGGTATGATGATGATGATGATATCTGACACTCACTTGTTTCTACCGCCAAATAACACAGTGTTTCCATTGCTGTATTCCAGTTTGAAGGGTGAGAGAGGCAGTGAAATTACTGGGTAATGTGACATATCTTCAAGTCACAAGGTTGTCAATCACTAGTAACATTATCAGCGATATGTAGGATTGTTTATTGATCTGGTGTAATAAAAAACTATTACATGCCACTGGACTTCCATCAGCTAATACTGGAATATAAAATTGACAATTGGCTTGGCAGCAGGAATAGATAAGAGCGTACAAGCAATCCTTATCAGAAATTGGCCTTGTTTTAAGATGCATCTACCTATCAGTATTCTCTATAGCAGCCTGATCTTGCATAGACCAAAGTATGATGTTTAAATATTTATAAATAATTACCTAAAACATATAGGAGATGGCTGAATGATCAGCACAAAGAGAACAGTAAGAAAAATCCGACATCTCTACTAAGGTCGGTAGCACAACGATAATGCCGTACCACATAGGAATATGTGCAGGCTCAAATCCCGCCTGCAGCCTGAGACAATGAAATTTATTTCTAGTAAATATTGTCTAGACTAAACCATTTATATATATATAGGGGGAAGCTGGCTGACTGAGTGACTGACTGATATATCAACGCAGGGATAATTTTTCACGTTGATTCCTTTTACGTAGGGTAGCACAAAAAAAGGATTTTCTAATATTCTTACCCTAAGACAGCAAATTGGGGCGCAAAGTTACAACGAAACTTTGATGTTTTTTTTTAATTGTACATTAAAAGTTATGAAAGACTAGTGAAATATTAATTCAAAAATCATCACTTTATGGCATAAAAGTACGTACAATTTAATCCTAGTGAAACCGCTGGGTATTGCTAGTTATTAATATTCAACAGCAGAAACCTTTCAAGTCGTGACAAGCATGGCTTTACTTTCTAAGTAAGTTAGAATAGCATATCTGCAATACGCACACGCGATGTGGCGTGTTCCGAAGGATTCTGGTAGTTTTATCAATAAGAACAACTTTCTTTGCTAACAACACGAATATATTTGCCTTAGACTACTCAAGATCACAACAATTGTGAGTGTTTCTGTCATACATACAGAAACAGAACAGCTATATATCACTCGAGACTATAAATATTCTTTGTGCCAAATTTTATACATATGTATTTCTTTGTTTTAGCGTGAATGAGTTATAAACATACAAATACAAAGGGCGGGGATGGGTAGCAACATCCTCGTCGCAAAGACGCGCTCTGCGATTGCCACCACGCAATTGTAGGGCTTGACCCCCAATACTTGGGGAGGGCTATGTCCAGCAGTGGACGTCTAAGGGCTGATATGATGATGATGTAGTAGTATGTAGTATAAGACGTTCTCCTTTCCCGCTGTCTTTCTGCCTCTATGTATATTAGATCATTACCACTACGTAACAGATTTAGATACGGCTTTTTTAATAGATTGATAGATTCAGGATTCAATGAGATAGATCTGCTTTTTCTATCTATGTATATAATTAACACAATTGACTTCTTGTAGAGTTTAACTGTCAAAGAACGATATAGACTTCTTTCTGAAAGGCACAATATGGTTTGAATGTCCAATGGGCCCAATGGTGCAGGTGGTGTTTTGTGCACCAAAGGTCAAGGGACAATTATTTATATGTTGATATTTGTATTTGTTCTGTGTCTAGGTATTAAATATATGATTTGAGGTAATTATTTTACTTTTTGCTTTGGATTAGTATGTTGAAGTGGCAGTGGGTAGGGCTTTTGGTACGCAGAACCGGTGGCCGATGTTCCAGCCGGGTTCGGAATAGAGACCACGTACCGGTAAGCGCAGCGTTGGGTGTCCACCCGCAAGATGGACAGACGATCTGACTAAAACCGCAGGATTGCTCTGGAAACAGGCCGCATACAACCGGTTCTATTTGAGATTACTTGCGGAGGCCTATGTCTTGCAGTGGACGTCTTATGGCTGATATCATGATAGTTAAGTTAGTATATTTGTGATTACTCTGTTGTATGATGTCCGTAACATAATGTTTTAAGCGACTTACCTCGGAGTTGGGTCAATATATGATGTATGATTTTGTGTGTTTTTCATATTATTATAAGATCAACTTATACAAAAAAAAAATTGGTTGCCTGTAAAGTTGGTATACGGGTGAAAGTTTTACGTGACAACGACTTTGAGTGGTAAAATAATTTTAATGTGAATATGCAGGCGCCTAAGCGAAATAGAAGCGCAAGACATGAACCGGTGTGTATGCCTATCTCTCTCGCTCTGTCTTTCTCGCTCTTAGTCGGGCTAACCATGCCCGAGTGGAAGGGACGCGTGCCTCTCACTCGCTCTCATTGTAAGCGCATAACGTGAGCGGAGCGTAACGCAGTTTCTTGAAGTGTCACCCGGCAAACCAATTTATAAGACGTTGTCACGTCAAAAATATCTTAAGATTTGTTTGGTGTAAGTCTACAAACCATACGAAGGCCCAATACCGTCTCATAGGGCGAGTCATTTGGAAGATATCAAATGCGACGTGTCTCTGAACAGCTAACATTTTTATTTTACAAGAAATTGGTGTTACCGAAATGTCTTGGTTTAAACGGTTAAATTTAAAAAAAAAAACACAAAATAGATAAAAACGACTGTTTGTTATTCATAACAATCCTTCGGGATATCCGGACATCCTTCCTCAATGGTAGGTAGCCCCGTAAAGTTACGTTTAAAAATAGACTGAACAGTTCCGGTATTCTCTGGAAAGCGTAAACGTTTATCCGAGCGATAAAATTCGTAAATATTTTTTGTCTTAACTTGATTTTAATTGGTTCTTAATTATTTATTCTTAATTAACGCTAAAGTGTACCGGCGGGATAAAATAGTGTTTTCTATATACTGTTGTTGTAAGAGGTAACTAAATTACCGGAACAGACAGATGATGGTATATCCAATCTGATTTCTATGCGGTTTTTATAATAGATAAACTGATTCAAGAGGAATTTTTATACGTATAATATAGAATACTGTGAGTTACTAGTAGAGTAGAACAGTACCTCCCCCTGTACCAAGTATCGTAAGAGGTGACTAAATCCCTGAACCGACAGATGGCGATATACTCATCTGTAATAGCAAAATCATAGGCAAAATTCCCCTTTCTTTGAAAGGCCAGCAGTGGACTTTCAATAGCTGATATGATGATATAAAAACACTGATAATCTTAAAGATTTCTAATATGCAGCGCAAAGAATGTGTGTAAATGTTTTTCGCTCACATTACAATCGCAGGCTGAACTAAACGCTATACATCAGAATAATGTAGTATTGTTAAAAAGTTCTAAAGATATATATCCCTTAAGGATAACCCACAATACCGATTTTATTATCTTCATTGCACCGGTGCGAAGCCGGGTGGGTCGCTAGTACAACATAAAAGCCTACAAAATCAATTAGCAAACTATAATTTCATCGAAATAAATTATGTAAAGCCATTTCACCGAATATACACATCTATTCTTCACCGAGCGAATCGAAACTAAAATCTAGACCGGGCAAATATTCCAGATTTATTCTAGACAACACAATTAGACTGAAACCGACTGTGGTAACAGTCTCTAATTGTTTGCTAACCGAAATTCAACTTTATGGTTCAATATTTAAGGTATACACATCGGATGTTACAAAAAGCGTGTTTTTAAAGTAGAAGAGATGATAGGGCTGCCGTTTGCTATAAATAACAAGGTGGGATTTATCTGAAATTAAATACACGCTAAAAAGGTGCTGTGAGGTACCGTCAGAATAGAATTGTACCTCCCACTGCACCAGGTGTCGTAAGAGGCGACTAAGGTACCAGAACAGACAGATGGTGGTATATCCATGCGAAACAGTGCAGCTTAAATGCACAGAACGGGGATGGGCAACAGCATCCCCGTCGCGATAGCTGAGCTCTGCGATTGCCAACACTCAAAAAACCTCTTTTCTTGGAGAGTCTTATGCCCAGCAGTGGACTTCCAATGGCTGGTGGGAGAGTCTTATGTCCAGCAGTGGACTTCCAATGGCTGGTGGGAGAGTCTTAGGTCCAGCAGTGGACTTCCAATGGCTGGTGTGAGAGTCTTATGTCCAGCAGTGGTATCCAATGGCTGGTTTGATGATGATGATAAGTCGAAATGGTTCATAGTTTTGTTCTTAAATTATTCATAATATAATTACACTAGGAGCGCTCCATGGTTTCCACTGACCCGTAAAAATATAGAGCGGTATTGAATGTAAGGGTTTGTACAGGACGACTGAGGCGAACATATCTTAACCAAGTAAAAGAGGTATTAAAAAACGGCCAGGTCAGAAGTACCAACAATACACGAAAATGTATGAAATGAATAATGCGAGTTAGGAAAGCAAGAGAGGTATGCCAAAATTGTAACAAGTGAAGGTACCCTAATGGCACACAGGCGTGATGTATGTATGTATCTAGTAAATAGATTCTAAGTATTTATAAGCCGGAATAACTACGTATGTATGTAAATAATTTTAATGTCTTATTTAAATTTAGTTTTATATAGGTTAAGGGATGTGTTATGCTCCCAACCTCGTATATATAAGTTTTCCGTGCAAACTTTAATTAAGAAATGTACACCAAAACTCTTGCATTTCTTTACTTTTTAAAGTGTATACTAACTCATTGGTTGAACTAATACATAAATAATTATAGTTTTCTATTAAAAAAAAATATTTTTTCAAAATTGTTCCATTACTTTTCGAACCAATTCGATACAAAAAGAATACAAATCTTTTCTCTTTATATATTTGTATAGATCGTTAGTTTCTTGCTATGTGATTGATACATACACACGTAATAATTCAATCAACTCGTCCAACAATAAATTGTGCTTATTTAGTAAGCAAATAGTATTGTATAGTTTATATAGCATTGAATTACCAATAAAAGAAATAAAGAATACTTCTTTCGTTATTTGTTTTGGAGGGTGATTCTAACTTACGCCTACTTAAATTTCATATAGTTAGATATTTTAGGCTTTAGGTAAGTAAGGTAAGGTAAATTGACTAATTTTACATATTGATCTGACTTGTGATGTCGTAAGTCGCTTAAAGCACTTGTGCCACGGACATCAGACTACAGAGGAATCACAAATAGAACACTGAAATTCATCAAATATCATCATATAAATATTTGACCTGGGTGATAATCGAATCCAGGACCCTTGGCATATTAGATAGGATCACTACCATCAGTGCCATCGGCCCCGTCAAGATGGTACTCAAACCTGCATCTTTCTCTTCATCTAAATCAGCGCCATTTCTCCAATATCCAAATGCCAAACTAACTAAGCCGTGAGGTACCGGCAGAGTAGAATCATACCCTGTACCAGGTATTGTAAGAGGTGACTAAGATATATCTATCTGAAGCACTATAGCTCAATCGAGCAGGGTGAGGATGGGCAGTTTACAAGTTTGGCATAGAAAGTCCACTGTTGGACATGCACCTCACCCCCCCCCCCCGAAATAGGGGGATTTTGCCGCACTAAGCAGGTGTGGTGGCAATTACAGAACACAATTTCTTGACAAAGACGCTGCTGCCCATCCCTAAGTTGTGCTGTGTCAGATGGATATACCGCCATTTGTCGATTCCGGTATTTCAGTCGCCTCTTACGATACTTGGTATAGGTGAACGTAGTATTCTACTCCACCGGTACTCCACGACGTAAATAAAATAATAATACATATTGTAGATAACAATATGTATATATATATATATATATATATATATATATATATATATATATATATGCATACATATATGCACATATATATCCACAAACACTTAGATAGATTAAACATTACACATCATTGGCGAAAGGGTAGAAAAATATGTAATTTCCAATCACTAGGCTAACCTCAACCGACCATGATAAAAAAAAGAAAACCGTTTTAAGTATCAGGAAGGGATTGGTTGAAAACAGCTAACGATTAAAAAAAAATGGCGGACACTAGAGGAGGCCTATACTCGAAAGGGGCCATTATGTAATATTTTTCAAATCCTGGATCAATTAAGGCTTATTATTATTATTATCATAATAAAATGAACAGAGTTTTAAAGTCGTCAAAAGAAAAAAATATTATTATTATAATAATTGAGCCAACCCTATAATAATTTAGCTCAACCCTAGTCGTGACATATTTCTCGCTAAATCTAGTTATTTGTTGCAGTCACAGAAACATCTAGATTTGCTTATCATTAAGAAGCTTAGAACTTTTTCTAGACAAAATAAAATCAAGTCAAGAGAAGATTAGCTCTGTGTTAACTTCGTTTTCTTATTCGGAGTGACAGACAAACCATTTATCACTGTTAATATAATTTATTTTTACCCGCGGTACCATTTTCTTATAATTGGGCTTGTTTTTGTTAGTCTTCATTGTTCTAAGTATAAACAATTTTGATATAGTTAAGTATATTTATATTATTATTACATTAATTAAGTATATAGCAAATATATATAAACGAAGAAGATCCCACAGAAACAAAGACGCACGCATAACCATATCTGCTCATAATAGAAACGTGAAATTTAGACAGCTGCAGCTTTAAAGGATGAAATAGGGGTAGCAATTTTGTGAGGGACAATCTTCTGAAAAAACGAGATTCATGTTCTTAAAAATAATTTAAACGTGTTTTATGGTTTTTATTTAATTCACACTAAGGGTGCAAAAAAGGGGTTTAAATTTTTTATGGAATAAATTTTAAATCTGCTCTAATTGCTACAAAATTTATTACGCGAGCCCGTTAAATATAAACTTTTTTTAAAAAATTCACCTTCTTAAGAGATAAAGGCTACAAAATTGTCAAGTATGAACATTTGCCTGTTTTTAATTTATTCAAATGAAACTCATTATAGAGATTCTTTAATGGAAATCACTAAATACGTGCAACGCATATTTTCGGAAATCATCCATAAAGTGTTTAAAAGGGAAGTGTAAATTTAGATTAAAGGTTATACAATATAACGCGGGTAGTTCGTATGCAAGTATAAACATGTAATCGACTTTCACTGCCAGACCTAAGTCAGAAAAGGGGGGAGCATTCTTTCATGGAGAGAGTGATTAAAAACTTAGAAGTTAAATGATACTAACTTTACTTCTATTCTAGTATTTGATTGTTTAGTATTACAAAAGAAAGTACCGTGTCCACTGGATCCCAGAATCTCAACCCTGAACGCCCGCATTGTTAACCCTTCGACCCTTATTTAAGTCTTTCTGAGATTAAAATCGATATGGTACATTTTGTTGGGCCCGATAGCGCAAAAGGTAGAGATCTTATTTTATACGTTTAAAAGTTCGATACCCAGGACAAAATATTTGTGTTTGTTAGATTTGTGAGTATTAAATATGTATTTATTTCTAAGTATCATATTTGTGATTCCTCGAATTGTCATGATATACCGGCAGAGTAGAATTGTACCTCCCGCTTCACCAGGTGTCGTAAGAGGGGACTAAAGTACCAGAACCAACAGATGCCGGTAAATCCATCCGGAACAATGCAGCTCAAATACACAGGGCGGAAATGGGCAGCAGATTCCCCGTCGCGAATGCTGCGCTCTGTGTTTACCAACACGCTTGCCCAGCGCGGCAATTATGGGTAAAAAACCGCCTTTCTTGGAGAGGCCTATGTCCAGCAGTGCACTTTCAATGGCTGGTATGATTTTGATGATTCCTCAATTATCTGATGTCCGTAACACAAGTGTTTTAAGCGACCTATCTTAGTTTGGTTGATTCGTGTGATGATGTATAAATTCATTGTTATTACTATTTATTGTTTCTAGGTGTAACAGATAGACATATAGACTTTTGTATTTGATTGACCTTTTTTTAAGGTCGATTCGGCCAAAAATCAATTGGTTCAGCATTTTGAATTACTTGAGGTAGACCTCATAAATCATCTGCATTGGTATCTTACTTTCACCTTTTGTACTTCGGTTTATTGGATTAGTTTCACGACGGGGATGCTGCTAACTATCCCAACCCTGTGCGTTTGAGCTACACTGTTATGGATATACCGCCATCTATCGGTTCAGGTACATTAGTCGCCTCTAACGACACCTTTATATTACCATATGGATATATTTTTAAATTCTACAATTTAAAATATTAATAATAAAATATTTGAAAATATTTTATAAAGAATCAACTAAAGTACAACTAAAATAGATTCAACCGGCTGATATTAATGCAATTTGAGCCATTGTTCATATATTCGAAATGAAATCTTAGCTCTCAACAAATAAAGGCAATTTTCATTTGATCAATTCCTGAGGTAGCTTACAGAGGCAAATTGGGGTTGGAAGGTTCAAGGAAATATGAGCCCTTGATCGTAGGGAATACGAGTGAGTTTTCTTTGTGGGTCATGTTTAGTGGTACAGAATTTCAGGGGACCGTTCAGTCTATTCGCGAATTTTGGACGCCATACTTGTTTTGGCGGAAAGTTTTTCACCGTTGTGTGTGCAGAAAAAGTTTTAAGTTCAGTGTTGGTGGTAGAACGACTTTGATATTGGTCGATTGAGTGAAACTGATTTTATTCTTTGTTCGGCCTCCAAAAAATCATCGGAGGCTTGTTTTGATTGCAAAAATTATAATTAACAACAAAAAAACAACTTTTCAAAGATGCTTGAAAAACATTTTTTTAATTATAAATAATTATAAATCCATGAATTAAATAATCTTATCAGTTTCACTTTTTATTGACAAATTTTCACAAATGTTCGAACATATCAATTTTCCATGTTTTTATACTATAAATATATCCTGTTTTAAACTACTGAAGAGATTTTAATCTATTTTTATTTGCTGTGTACAGTTTTATCCCACTTGAGAGATACAATAGATTATATCTCAATTTATAGTCACAATTTTTTTTATTATAAACATATAGTTATCTTTTAGGCAGTACATTTGTCCGGTTTGATCTGTATTATATGAAATGATTTTTTTTTTATATTATGAACTCAGCAAACATGCATACCGTTGATGGTAAACCTGACCGCAGCCTATAGACGCTACTATCATCACAAGGATATCACTAGCGTGTCGCCAACCCTGTGAAGTGAAGATTCTATGTTACATTTACGCAGCAAATCGGAACACCTTCAAACCGGAACACAGTAAATTGAACACTGTTATTTAGCGGTAGAATTAGGTAAGAGTGAGGTACCAATGCTGTCCACTTTTGTAAGAGGTCTACCTCGTAAAAGCTGTGTCTTAATTAAATCAGTAACTATACGTTCTCTGTTATTTTATTTAACTTTTCATTTATATCTCTATCATGTTATTTTGCTCAGTAATGTTAATTTGAGATTGGTGCTTTAAAATTGACATAAACCGCTTTCTTATATCATCATATCATCTCATCGTTAGCCACAAGACGTCCACACTGCACATAGTCCTCTTATCTATTTTTATATATCTATAGAAAATATTTGCAAAATTTTGGTTGGTCATATCTTAGCAAGATTATGTAATAAACGCATAATTTATATTTTATTTTCACTTAGTTAATTATTTTTTACAATTGTTAAAAAATACTACTGCTTTTTTGTAATCTAATTATTGTAAATTAGACAGAATAAGTTCATTTTATTCATTGTTATATATTAAGAAATAATAAGTTAGAAAGAAAATGTGATAATGCAGTGATAAATTACGTTTTGAAATTTATTCGGTCAAGTTAACTAAATGTTAATTCTAAATAATCTCTTAAGAATATTTTTTAAAAGTCGCGGTAAACCAGTAGAGTAAAATAGTACCGCTAGAGTAGATCTGTACCAGGTGTCGTATAATGACTATGTCCAGCAGTGGACGTCTGATATGATAGTGATGATGATGATGATATAAGAAAGTTTCCTGTATAAACTTGCGAGCATCAACCTCAAATTAACATTACTTAGCAAACCAACATATAATTTTAATTTAGTTATTAAGAAAATATCTATATTTATATAAGATAATTCCTAACCGGACAGTCGCTTTCCTATATTGACTATATATGTTTAAAATTAAAAAAATATATAGTGATAGTATATCAAGAAATAAATAAACCTCTCTCTCAAGTTGGAAAAAACAGTGCA
>JACJUM010003053.1:3124083-3151084 GCA_020976665.1 Heortia vitessoides
TATATATATATATATATATATATATATATATATACAGAGATAAAATAAAACTAAATTAATGAAATTACGTTCGTACATTTAGTATATTGCACGAACTAACAATTGAATGTGACTTCTGACAAGTTAGATGGTGTGTTAGCTAACTTTCAAGATAAACTTTTGCCCGATTAAGCCCAAACTTGTTAAGCGTTAATATACACCAAAAATAATTTATATCTTCGCATTTTACTGTATTAGATAAATAGATTGAGATTGTCATCATCATCATTATCATCACAGCGCTGAACATAGTCCTTCCCATGGATGGAGGAATCTTGCCCATAATAGCCAGGGTGGCTATTCTAGCGTGGTGGTAGTCATAGAGCACTGCTGCCAATGCCCGTCCTGTTGTATTTGAGCTAATCAGTTTTATTTTGATAAACCACCACATTCCGGTACTGTAGTCGCTTCTTACGACATCCGGTAGCTGGGTAGCTACTATTCTAATCTGTCGGTTTAGAACTTCATAGTTCAAGAAAGAACTAATTTCTAATATCCATGTCTATAAAAGGCAAAGCAAAAACTATAAGTGTTGATATCTCTCACAGGGGTTCTTTTTATAACATAGGGTAGCGCTAAAAAAGGATTCTTGACAATCGATTCCCTAAAGGGGTGAAACATGGATACCAAGATATTTATCTAACTTTGCTGGTTTTAAGTTATTCGAATAGAATTAAAAGGAACTATATTTTTTTGAAATCATCTTTTAAGGGGGTCAAATAAAGTATGTATGAAAATTCTCTGATTTTTTAATTTTTTGCAAAAAAATATATAATATATATAAATATAAAAAAGAAGAGAATAAATAATACTTGGTTTGTTCTACAACTAAATGCGGCTGAAACCGCGGGGCGCCAGCAATATAATAAACCCGAGTTAAATGAAGCCAGAAGTTGTTTGATATCTTTTATAAATATCTATCTAACGAGGTATCTATTCAAAAAAGGTTTTGTAAGCGCCTTCGCTGGTGGAGGTTCCGTCAACCCGACCAAGGTCAATAGGTTCAAGCATTAGGAATAGAGTAGTTAGGTATTTATTTATTTAACTTTATTGCACAAAATGTTACAAAATGTACAAATGGCGGACTTAATGCCAGATGGCATTATCTTCCAGTCAACCATTACACAAAACAGAAAAAATATAAAATAATATAGTGGTGCAGATAATATATATACAAAATAAATAACGTGACATACATATTTGTATAAATAAACGCATGTTTATATAATTATTATATATATATATAAAATAACGTACATCAGAAATAGTGGTTATAGTACAAACAATTTGCGCAAAACCGTTCTCAGAGTTCCAACTATCGTTTAACTTGAGATGAACTTCGGCACACATGTAATAAAGTACATACGTTAACATATCGAAAGTTTTGCCAAAAAAGCATATCAATCGATATTTCAATCTATCAATCAGTTTTTCGTTCAGGCTCTTTTCTGGTGGATCGCGTAATGAACCTCCAGTTAACTTAGTTATAAGACCCGTCCAGTGATGCCAATCTAGTCCGGAGATAGGCTTGCTGCACGATGACGGATGTGAAATGTGACTCTTTCGGTGCATCGAAGCATCGTAATATAACAGCATCATAGCATTGTAGCATCGTAGCATTGTAGCATCGTAGCATTGTAGCATCGTAGCATCGTAGAGACAGGAGTATTATCGTTTTTTTATACTTCTCAAAAGCGCTGTGGTTAGGTCTAATTCAAAAAGATTATTTTTTATTAAGATAAAAGGGAAGCTTTCCTTTGATCTGATAATTTAGATCGTATTATAATTGTACATTATTTTTGTATATAACATTAAAAAACAAATAAACAAAAAATACAAAGTGTAATGAGAAATCTTATCGGAAAAAGTTATTTTAACCAGCAATATTTGAATTGAAAACTTTAAAAGAAATTAAGAGATGGTGTGAGGTGTACATAAGATAAATAAATAAATCAATTCACACAAAATCTCAAAAATTGACCTGACTTTGTGTTAAGTCGCTGAAAGCTCTTGTGTTACGGATAGACAACAGAAGAATCATAAATATAATAGTTAAATGTATATATTTCACACCGAGACATAGAACAAAGAAAAGTATCCTCATACAAATATTTTTCTTGGGTAGGGATCGAACTCACGACCTTTGGGGCACAAGATAGAAGCACTACAATCTGCGCTATCGGAAAAATGAAGTTGTAATAAATTTAAATTAAAATTATAAAAAGGTAAAGGCCACTCACCAATCTTTAAAATACAGACAGAACTGCGTACTTAATTAAAAACG
The DNA here is from genome assembly GCA_020976665.1 of Heortia vitessoides. Lineage (NCBI taxonomy): Eukaryota > Metazoa > Arthropoda > Insecta > Lepidoptera > Crambidae > Heortia > Heortia vitessoides. The sequence goes on from JACJUM010003053.1 coordinate 3,126,407, forward strand.
TTGAAAACAAATATAAATAGTAAAATATAAAGCCGTTAAGAGAATAGTTTTATTAGGTTCTCTGATGGCCTAAGGGATTCCTCGCGGCTGTCACATTAAAACACGCTCAGCTACGGTCTACGAATGTCACCACGTCTGTCAAACGCGATAGTTATGGGCAAAATTCCTCCTTTGGGAGGCTTGCGTGCAGCAGTGAAAGATCTATGGCAGCTACGATGATGATACCAACTATTATATGTTTCTTTTACCATTTAATTACATAAATTAATTTTTATCATCTACGAATTCACTACTCATAATAAAACTACCCTTTTAATGACTCTAAAACACGGTATATTAAACTTTTTTATTCGATGTTCTGGTTGCTTTGCGGCAACCGTTCTCAAGAATAACAAAAGATGTTGCGTAACACTTAACGTTAAATAACGTTTTAAAACCGTTAAAAAAGCTGCATTCATTTGTCACGCTTCTAAAGAAATGAACGTAAAGGATACCGTAATCTGTTCAGCTATTATAATCGTAACTTGTGAAATAACTTGGTTTTTATTCTAATCTCGATCGAATTAGAAATAAAGAGATCCATAAAAAAAACAAATCAACATTAGCCGGCGGATTTGCAAGTTAAAATGGCACTGAGCAGGGCTCTTAGAACGCAAAACTGATGGCTGATAGAGTCTTGAAATGGAGAAGGTTTTGAAATGGAGACCACATAACACCGAACCACGAAAATTAGGACACAGGACGCATACATGATGTTTGGAGGCTTTTCTCCATTCATTTATAATATTTTTCATAGATCTCGAAGTTACAATGACAAGGCATTTTTTAGAATCATTTTTATATTTTAAAAGTCATTTAAAAATATATATATTTAAAATCCCTATTACGTCCCGTCCCATTAGTGTTAAACGTTTTTTAAAACTCTTCTTAGTATGCGTTCTCATTCCGATTTAAAACCAAGCCTCCCCATGAAAGGCAGGAATGAGTAGCAGCAACCCCGTGGCGAAAGCTGCGCTCTGCAATTGCCAACACGCTTGCCCGTTGTGGGCCTGTAACGCTGGCCCACATTGAGGCTATTAAGGGAAAAATTTTCAATAGCTGATATTTTGATGATGATAAAGTCTGCCGGGTCATCTTGTATCTAAAATATTAAAGTATTTTTAAAAACGAAACGTAACAGCTTATAAATTACAAAGTTTGAAGTAAATTACATTAGTTAATGTACTAAATTTGTTATAAATATCAAGCGAAATATAAAAGGAATTTAGATAAGAATTCATCTTTATATAAACGGAGAAAACGTGTCTAGTAATTTATTATTGGTATAATTCTTCTTAAAATATAAATCCAATATGTAGAAAAGTTTAACTAAAAATTACTAGCATATATTTAGGTGTGTACAAAAGGAAGAGCTGCCATCTTATTGATAACTTCAATAAGATTAAAAGGGTTTCATTCAACCTTAAGAGATACGAGACCCGATTTAATCAAAATTAAGATTAAAGGGCATTTCCACGGAATTGATGTATTGAGCGATTGATTATTTTTCATCAAAGGTGACTTTCAATCGATTATCGAGTACATAAATTGAAATCATTAAATTCAGCATAATATTTAATCGATTATCCGGTTCATCAATTGAATATCGATTGGCAACATCAGACTCGTCATACTTAGTGCAAAATAATCATGTGACATTCGACTTTGTCTAGAGAAACGAGTGACTGTGAACGCAGCGGTATATAGTGATACTTTGTGAAAGTGTAATTTGAACAATTACAAGTTGAAAATTCCCGGAAGTTTCGAAACTGCAGTATGAGTTTAAGGAGGTAAGTTTTAAATTTATTGCTAAGACAAGATATGTGAGAAAGTAGATGCCGTTAAGACATAAGAGAGAGCGGATCTGGTATAATAAGTTAATCATAACTTTTTATATAAGACTACGACTAACAAGCATACGGTCCGTGTGATAAGCGACCACAGCGTATAAACGCTGGTATTATCGCAAGAATATCACTAGCATATTGCTAAACATTGTCACTTAAAGATGTCACAATACATAGTAATTTTACAGCCTATTTCTCCCTTCAAACCGGAACACAGCAATGCGACGACTGCTGTTAGAGTGTAAAATTGTGAGAGTAAGTTGCCAATGCAAATGACATTTGTACGAGGTCTACCTTTAATTTTGTATGACTTTACATGTTAGTATAATTAGATTTCTTTGCGCAATCGAATCAGGAATGAGGAGATTCGTAACAGAACCAAAGTTAGCGACATTGCCCAGCGGATTAGTAAGTTGAAGTGGCAGTGGGCAGGGCATTCGGTGTGCAGAACCGATGGCCGATGGAGTCGTAAGGTTCTGGAATGGAGAACATGCACCGGCAAGCACAGCGTAGGGTGTCCCCTTGCAAGATGGATAGACGATCTGACCAAAATCGCAGGATCGCGCTGGACACAGGCCGCACACAACCGGACCTATTGGAGATTACTTGGGGAGGCCTATGTCCAGCAGTGGACGTTTAATGGCTGATATGATGATGATGATAACACTAATTTGATGGAGTATTTCTTAGAACACATAAAGTAGACTTCACACAAAGGTCGTCTAATTTTTACGGCCCTAAAGCGGTAGTTTTATGTGAAAGGTGAAAGAGGTAATGAAATTACTGGGTAAGGAAGATTTCCAAAAAAATAAGACACATATTTTTCGTTGGTAATAAACTGTGACAAGGTTTTTGGGAAAAGTTTCGAAAAATAAATGGTGCAGCAATTGCTTTCTACCCTGAAAATTGCGGAATGCTACAAATACACAGAAAGTATACCATCTATATTACCTATATTACAAGGGACGGAACTCTTTAACTTATCTTCTACCACCCAGGCAAATATTTATATGATGATATTTGTGTTTGTTCTGTGTCTGGGTGTTAAATATATGTACTTCAGTAGTATATTTGTGATTCTTCTGTTGTCTGGCATCCGTAAGACAAGTGCTTTAAGCGACTTACCACGGAGCCAGGTCAATATGAGATCTCCAATAATAAAAATATTTCAATTCGTCGCTCCGTTTCGTCATGAAAGACGGACACAAGCAAACAGACACACGCATAGACTTTCCCCGTTTATAATATTGATATAATTATATATTTAATAATATTATAGGCTATTAGACTTTTTACGAAGCCTGTCCAGTCCTAGTCAGAAGTGCTGGATCTACAATTGGTAGGGGGGGAAGGTTTATTTACGAAATAAACTTTCCGCTCTTACCTGAAGTCCTACCATTGTCCCTCCCAGAATCTAATAGTCAGCGCTTTGAGAATTAACCCTCAAAGTTGTTAATTACACGGGGAACAAGTTCAGAAAAGTGAGACGTTGTCGTTTCAGCGAATTTCAGGTTAATTGTTAAATACTTCGATCGACTCGGCCCTGGTAGTGTTACAAAAGAAAAGTTGAACACTTTAATAATGTAGCTTTATATTGATGTTGTTAATTGTTTTAGTGCCGTGAGGTACCTTCAGGGTAGAATAGTACCTACCTCTGTACCAAGTATTGTATAGGTGATGTACCAAAGCCGACCAAAGACAGATTGGAGATGGGCAGCTGCATTTCTGCTGTGAAAACTGCACTCTACGATTGCCTACACGCTTGTCGAACGTGGCAATTATGGGAAAAATCGCCCTGTTTGAGAGAGCCTATGCCCAATAGTAGGTTTTTAATGTCTGGAATGATTATAATAATGAATCATTAAACGTTTGTGTGATAACTTTCTTAAATTTATTAAGTGACATGCACATTCGTATGAGTTTCTGATAAATATGTCCTGGCAAGATGAGGCACACCCTCAAGAAAAGGGGGATTATTACCTATAATTACTATGCTAGGCAAACGTAGTAGCTATCTAGAAGGGAAATCTTCGCATTCTTATCCAGTGCAGTTAAGCTACACCATTTCAAATGGATTGTTAATTCAGCTAATATTATGATCATTATCACACCAGCCATTAAAAGTCCACTGCAGGAAATAGGTCTCTCCAAGAAAGGAGCTTTTTCATATTGGAAATCGCAGAGCGCAGCCTTCGTGACGGGGATGTTGCTGCCTATCCCCGCCCTATACATTTGAGCTGCAATGTTTTGGATTGGACGCCGTCTGTCGGTTCTGGTACCTTAGTCGCCTCTTACGACACTTGGTATAGTGGGAGGTACCATTCTACTCAGCCGGTACTCAGGCTAACTTATATAACTAAAAACATATTTAACTAAGCGCAAGACTCCGTGGTATTCATGTGGTTTTTCATATTTTCCATTAAGCTCAAGGAAAGTTTTATTTCATTCAAAAAAAGTGATGGTGAAATTTATAATTAATCATCCTGTGAGCGTAGAAAAAGACCAAAAACCACCTTTTTGGAATTTATATTCAATTTGAGCATTATTAAATTCAAGGCATAAATAGAAAACAAGTTCTAACTAGGGAAAATGCGTGAAAAATATACACAGTACATATGACAAAATTCATACTTCTTTTTCTTCTGTTTGTCTGTTTCTTTAAGGTAATTTCTGATACAGATGGCATATAGCTAATAATATAAGGAGTAATTTAGGTTAAATAATATATCACGCTACGACTAAAAAGGACAGAGCATTGATCGAAGATGTGGCAATAGTTTGGCAAAATAATGTAACAGGTCCACGACTGCATAAGTCTATCTCTTAAAGTTTCTTTGTGCCTTTTGTAATAATTTGAATCTAATTCCAAAGTCACTATTCTAGACGAACGAAGAGGGGCACAACTAGTTTCATTTAAAACCTTTTTTGGCAATTACGAGCCCAACAAAAAAATAATTAGCTAGATCGGTCCAGTCTCTCACGCCTGATGTCTGGCCAGTGGAAAGGTATATATTTAAATTGATTAATCCAATTTACTAGCTGAAGTTGGATGTTGTCATTTCAGTGACAATCTATATAGATTAAGAATAATTTGATTTGATTTAAAATTCTCTTCAAGGGTTTTTCTTTGAAATTATATCAAATACATGAAATATATTTTTGAAACTCACCCCTTACTTTCACAGGGGGTAAAAGGGGGGGTGTAAAGCCAGCATAATAGTTCTACATCTTAACCGCAGTGCGCCGCCCGTCTGTTATAAATAATAAGAATATAAACGCATAGTAATTAAACAAATTAACTTTGTTTTATTCCCTTTTTCGTTAACATTCGGAGATAACATTAGATTATACTTTTTTTTATTACACCAAGTCGACAAACAAGCATAGTCCACGTGATAGTAAGCATTACTATTACAAGCATACCAACGTTTGTAATATCACAAGGATATCACTAGCGCATTACCAACCTTGTGATTTGAAGATATTACGTCATATTACCCAGAAATTTCATTGCCTCTCTCACCCTTCAAACCAGAACGCAGCAATGCGAACACTGCTATTCAGCGATAGAAACAAGGGACAGTAAGGTACTAATGCAAACGACCTTTAACAAAATATTTGGTCAACTTCGTGTCAAATTATATTACGAAGTAATAAAATAATTTTTCATTGGTGAAAGAAAATTTAAAATCGGTTTTGTATTACCCCCTTTCTTGGGAAGGCCTAAGTCCAACAGTGGACATCCAACGGCTGATATGATGAATTGGACACAGTGTTATTATAATTATATATTAGAAAGCATTATAAATCAATAAATAAAGTATGTGTACACTCTAAAACAAACAAGAGAATATTTCAACAAAGGCATTCAATTTCTCTCCGATCCAAGATACGATTTAAAAAACAAGATGCTCCAGGAATCATCTATTTATTTAATAACAAACAGTAATAAAAGAAACGAAGTCTTTGTATTTTCTCATTGTCCGGTATCAATTTTCAATTGATATTAAAACATGAAGAGTAGAACAGTACCTCCCTCTGTATCAGGTGTCTTAAGAGGCGACTCAGGTACCAAAACCGACAGATAGCGGTGATGAATGCACAAGGCGGCGATAGGCAGCAGACTCCTCGTGACGATGACTGCGATTTGCAATTGCCAACACGCATACCCATCGTGGCAATTATGGGCAAAATACTCTCTTTCTTGTGAAAGCGCATGTCCCCCGGTGGACATAGTTGTTCAGGAGTGGTCTTCTAATGGCTGTAATGGTGATAATGATTACAATATGCGTGATATTATATAGAATTGCTTTAGGTCCTTAAGGCAAGCCTTTATGCGTAGTGCATCATCACCACTGCTGGACGTAGCCCTCCCCAAGAAAAAGGAAATTCTGCCCATAATAGCTTCACTTGGATTAAAAATCCAAAGGTTCTTGTTATAAAACAAACAAACGATCATGTGTGATGGGAAACGACTAACTATTCTAAACACGTTCGTGTAATCATAAAGATATCAGTGGCTCTTCTCGAACCTTGTGACTTGAATCTATTATGTCCTTAGGCATTAATATCACTGGCCTTTTTACCCTTTAAACGTGAACATAATACGAGCAGTGTTTGGTAGAAACCGGTGAGAGTGAGGTTCCGTGCAGGTCCCATTTCCAGTGGAACCACTGTTCATCATCTTCATGAGGTTATTTATTTATTTATTTAACTTTATTGCACAAAATGTTACAAAATGTACAAATGGCGGACTTAATGCCAGATGGCATTATCTCCCAGTCAACCAATTACACAAAACAGAAAAAAAGTATATATATATAGTGGTGCAGGCAATATATATACAAAATAAATAAACGTGGCATACATAATTGTATAAATAAACCCAATAAATGCATATGATATAAAAATATATGTATATACATAAAATATAATACTATTAAATATATATACATAAAATAACGTACATCAGAAATAGGGTTATAAAGTTAGAGAAGCAGCATCAGTAAATAAAGTACGGAGATAGCGTTTCAGGATAAATTTGTTTGAGGATTGCTTAATATTCAACGGAAGCTCGTTCCAGAGTCGTATAGATGTCACTGTAAAAGAGTTTGTTAAAAAACTAGAGTGATGAGGAGTTAAGAGCGATTTATTCAACTTTATTCCACAAAATGTTACAAAATGTACAAATGGCGGACTACTGTTATTGTATAAGGTATACCTTGTAAGGCTGTATTAATAATGAGTAAGTGACTTAGACACAAAAGGGACCTTATGTTAGGGTTGCCTCAATCAGTAGGGGTGTTATCTTGGGCCGGGCAAATAGTTGAGTAGCGCCTGATATTTGCTTTATAAATGTTTTGACTAACTGATATGCAAGTTCCAGTCTAATAGATAAGGTAAATTATTACTCCTTAATATTTTCATGCTTCACACAATTTGATAACTGATACAGGTTTATAGGGCTGATGGCGATGGTAGTGTTCCTTTGTGTGCCAAAGGTCGTGGTATCGATCCGATTTGTGTATTGGTGTTAAATATGTACTTAAGTATTGCATTTGTTACGGATAACACAATTGCTTTAAGCGACTTATCTTGAAGTTAGATCAATATATGAAACGCTTTTTAGTAATATTTCCTAATATTTTCGTGTTCCTAACTAATCTTTTAACGGGCTTAAAATGCGGTTTATGTCATTTTCTATATTTTTGGTTTCGATGTTATCGTCGCCATGTGGAAACCTCTAGATTGACTAAGACTATCTTTTTTCAGAATTTTAAAGTTAAAATGAATAGTTTCACATTTTGTTTTTGTTTTTAATTTTATACGAGTACATTCGCGTTCCTTTCGACGCAGTGGGTGCTGAGAGTATCTTGTAAATTGGCTTTGTTGCGATGTTGGAACAAAAATATAAAAAGTTAAATAAACCGCGATTTAAAGGCGTTATAATATATGGTTTATTGTCTCATACTATATTATATATAATTGACGAGCCTGATGGCGCAAATAGTATTGATCCTATCTTATGCATCGAAGGTCGTAGGTTCGTTCCCCATCCAGCACAAATATTTATATGATGATATTTGTATTTGTCTTGTGTCTGGGCCTTAAAATATGTATTGAAGTAGTATATCTATGATTCCTCTGGTGCCTGATGTCTGTAGTCTGAAGTCACATATGTTTTAAGCGACTTACGAATATATATGTATATTAATTGTGCATATTATTTTGATTTCCGTAACATTATAATAGATTAAGCAATTTAAATTGATAAAAAAATGATGCCTTCACGAGCAGCAATTTTTCTTTGAAAGTGCTTAAATGTTGGACAGTGATTTATAAGTATTTTAAGTTCTTGATACTTTTAGATTGTAATGATAAATTGTTGACTAAATTACTGTTTACGGAGTATAATTGTATACTCCGTAAACAGTTTGTTTGTTTGATTTCGATTGTTCACGATTGTTCACAGGATTGTTCAAATTCAAGTATGTAGCGATTGTTCAAATTCATTTATTTGGGAAATTATTTGCCGCTATTTCTGAGTCTGTTCTACATTTTTATTGAAAAATAAAAGAAAGCTGAGAAACAGATTTTTATCATATCCATATCCTGTTGGAGGTAAACTACGAAACAGTTGGACCAATTTTATCTGATATTTTTAAAATCTTTGTTCCGGTTTGAAAGGCACTTTCGTATTCTCTACTCACGATAAAACTTTTTTTGTTGTTGTCTAAAAGACATTTTTTGTTAATTTTAAGTACGATTGATTGAAACGTCGTTAAAAAATTAAAAAAGTCAAATAAACCGCGTTTTGAGCTGTTAAAATGTGTGCCCATTTGTTGAGTTATTAATTAAAAAAAGTATCCAGTAAACTCCCCGAGCGAGTGGAGATGTTGCGTAATATATCAAGAAAGTCTCGATATAACGAGCTCATCACAATGTCAAAGTACTATGTTACATTACAAATTACTTGCAAATAAATCTGTATTTGCTTATTTTAATGATACCCAGTTGTTTTCAGTTCAAAGTTACGAAGCCTTATGTAAGAATGGTATACAAATAGAGCCTTAGACATCGGGGCAGACATCCGTGAAATTCGGTCGATGTCGGTCGTGGATGTAGTTGTAATTCGGATTGAAGCAACCTGAATATTTTAGGAATAGACGTTATCTCATTTTGTGGGTATTAGTGAAATTCCTATTTAGTTTTTCGTATTTTTATTATTCATTCGTTTTTTAAGTTTATTTAATCGTCCCTGGGTAGCGGCGGAGCTTCTCTCTCTGTGCCAGTTGCCCGACAGATGGCGTTATATCCATCCGGAACTACTGGGTGGGGATGGGCAGCAGCATCCTCATCGCAAAGTTGCGCTTTGCGATTGCTACCATGTTAAGCGCGCGGCAATAATTAGTAAAAAGAACCCCTATATTGGGAAAGTCTATTTCTAACAGTGGGCTTTTGATATTGTGGGATGATGATAAATTCACACAACCTCTCATATTTTGACCTGACTCTGAAATAAGTTGCTCAAAGCATTAGTGCGGTTGCTTAAAGCATCAAACAAGAGAGGAATTACAAATATAATACTTAAATATACATATTCAACAGTCATAGAACAAACACAAATAGAATTATACGTTCTTGTCCTGGGTGAGGATCGAACCCACGACCTCTGGCGCAATAGATAGGATCATTATCATCTGCGCCATCACCCCATCGTATTTACTGAGCCGAGTATTACCGGCATAGTAGAATACTCTACTAAAGCGACAGATGTCGCTATACGTACCCAAAATAGCATAGCTTAAGTGCAACAAGGCGAGATAGGCTGCACTATTTCCATCGCGTAGCTACGCTCTGCGACGAAAACTACGCATGTCCGGCACTGAAATTATACGTACAATTTCCTCTGCTTTGGAGAGGTCTATGTCCTCTTTTTCTACTTTATACGACTCCCTGAACCTTGTGACTTTACATTACCCAGTAATTTCAACGACTCTCTCATTCTGCTATTTGACTGAAGAAAGGTAAGTGAAAGAGAGTAAGAAATTAATCTAGATTTACATGAGGTAGCTTATGTAAATCTAGATTGTACATTTTAATTTCCTGGTCCAAATGTATGGCCCAAAACATTTCTTCTTTTTAAATGAAGATTACAAAATCTTACTCTACCATTAAGCGAACGGTTTGGACTCACACATAATGTGCGTTGGACACGCACTCAGCCAATTTATTTTAGCTCTACGAGTACATTAATCAAGCCCGAAGAAAATGTGGAAGCGGAGAAATGAGCGAGCAATTTTTCCGAATCAAAAACAATTGTTGTTTTGACAAGTCGAATCGCTGAGATGGAATTCAGAGAGGCAAAGAATACATTTATATAAATGTACTAGCTAACCAGTGTGGTACTGGTAGAATAGTACCTTCACCTGTACCAGGTATCGTAAAAGGCTGAGATGACACTGAGGTACCGGAACCGAATTGGCGGTATGTCCACCCGAGAAAGTGTGGCTTCATTTAAGCAGGAAGGCGGGGATGGGCAACAGCATTCCCGTTGGCAAGCTACACTTTGCGATTGGCACCACGGTTGCCCAGCGCGGCAATTATGGGCAAGATTCCACTTCTCAGCAGTAGACTTTCAGTGGTTTTTACGATGAATCTTTATTACTTCAGATAAATGCTGAATTTCATATTAAAAAATGTTTTCTTAAAAAGAAAATAATCAACTTACCTCGAGCTTTAGTCAAGACTTGAACCTGCATTTTCCCAGAATCAAATTTCCCAACTGGAACCTGATACAACTTGAATTATTTCTAGGAAATATTATATATATATACATATATATATTCGTATAGTTAACAATAAAAAAAATATATTTTGGATATTTATTTCAAGCAAATAGCATAACAATAATTTCTAGATCCTTGTAAATCATCTCAAATTACACTTCATCATCATCATACTAGCTATTGAAAGTCCACTGCTGGACATAGGCTTCCCCAAAAAGGGGGAATGTTGGCCATAATTGCCATGCTTGGCAAGCTTATTGGCTATCGCAGAGCGCAGCTTTGGCGGCGGGAATGCTGCTGCCCATCCTCAACCTGTGCATTTAAGCTGCAATGTTTTGGATGGATGTACCTTAATCGCCTCTTATGACACCTATTACAAAAGAAGGTACTAATTTACATTTTAATTCCCACAACACCCCATACGGAAGCCAGAGAACAGAGGAATCACAAATATACTAACTAGATACATATATATAATATCCAGGTGAAGAACAAACACAAATATAATCACATGAATATTTGCTCTGGATGGGAATCGAACCGACGACCCCCGGCGAACAAGATAGGATCACTACCATCTGCGCCATCGGGCCCGTCAATTATTATAAATTTAATTATTATTTTAATTACATACACATTTTAAATGAAACCCGTGTTCTGTACAAACTTGAGATTGGTCAATTTGTATTCGTCTCCTTTTCCCAGTAAAAATCACGTCTTGGACCATTTACTATGAATCCCGAGAGATCCGTGGGGAGGAACTAGTTCTTAGCGGTGAAAGCGGATAGGGCACGTCTTTAAAATCAACTCAGAACAATCTAGACATTTATTGCACTCTGGAGAGTCTAGGTTTCGTTGAGAAGATTGAGAAATTTTAGACGGAAACGAAACAATATGATGTCTTTAGAAATTTTGTAGAAGGGAATTATTGGTTGCCAGGAGTTGGAGAGTTCGAACGGAAAATATTAATATACTGGCAACACATATATATAGAATAATTTAGGACATATGTAAAACGATGTCTTTCGGAATTCACGATAAACGCTGGCAGCTCTCCAATTTGTCATCTATCTGTACTAACAAATCTGACCTCTTAAAATATATGTAGATGTTACATGAGGTAGATCTCATACGAAAGGTCTCGTCGGCATTGGTATCTTACAGCCACCTATTTTTACCAAATAGCAGTGTTTTCATTGCTGTGTTCCGGTCTGACGATTGAGAAAGGCAGAGAATTTTGAGGGTAATGTGGCTTAATATCCTCAGAGCTTCAGGTTAGCAATGCATTAGTGATATCCTTGTGATATTACGAGCGTCTATAGGCTGCAGTGACGCTTAGTATCACGAGGACTGTTTGCTTGTTTATCAACTTGGTCTAAAAATATATATATAATATGTTACCAGGATTGGTAAGAGGTGTCTTTATCGGAACCGATAGATGGCGGTGTATCCATCGATAACAATGTAGCTCAAATACACAGGGCGGGTTTGGCCAGCAGCATCCCCGTCCCGAAGCTAAGGTCTGCAATTTTCAACACGCTTACCCCGCATGGCAATTATGGGCAAAATATTCCTATTCTTACGAAGGCCAATGTCCAACAGTGGACTTCTAATCGCTGATGTGACGATGATGTAAAAATAATATTTTCTAACGACTTCTTCTTTTTCAACGACTTTAAACGCGGTTTATTTCAATCTCTTTTGTTGTACGACGTTACGGTTGCCTTTCGGCAACTATTTTTAAGATTTATAAAACATGTGTCAGGATTTTAGTGTTAAATGTACCACCTACATATTTTTTCATTTATTTTAACGTACAATTTTTTTTATTTATTTTAATGTTTCATATAGTTTTAACGCTGATATCAAATTTATGTTAGAACCCTAGTCAGATGATGTTGTTTTACAAGAGGCTTGGAAAATATCAAGGCAACCAAAACGTCGAACAAAAATGTTTAAAGTTAAATAAATCGCATAAATTAAGTTAAAAATATTTTAGTGTCATTTATATTATGCTACTATTGGTTATAGCGTAATTTTATATAGCCTATAGCCTTCCTTGATATTTGGACTATCCACCACTGTTTTTTTTTCCCAATCAGACCAGCGGTTCCTGAGATCAGCGAGTTTTAACAAGCATACATTTAGAATTATAATATTAGTAGATATGTAAAGGTTTATATCGGTTTTGCATTGAAATATTCAGATTTTTATATTCAAGATGATATTTAAATGAAAAATATCAACTTTTCTTGAGGAAAAAAATCATGTTATTCAAGTCTTTGGAGCCCACAGTACAAAAGGAACACTAGAAAAAATCTTCTAAGGTCTTGGTTGTACAATGGTAGTACAGTACCTCAAAATGAAAAATATGCAGGTTCGAGTCCTACCTGTTACAAAATCTGTGACAAACACAAGTGCCTTAAGCGACTTACCTCGGGATCAGTGCTATAGAAAAGATGTGAAAATTGATTATTCCATCTGTAACGATCGAATGTATGTATTTAGGAAGTACATACTTATATACATCTCGCCTGTGTCCAATCAAGATAGGCAGAGACTATGAATATCTACTTGTTACAATGTTGGCATACCTTTCTTGCTTCCCTTACTTACATTAGTCCTTTCACACACGCTCGTTTATTCTTGGTACTTCTGACATGACTCTTCTTTAATACCTCTCCAACCTGGTTTAGGTATCCTAGGTCGTTCTATACTAACTCTTTATATTTTGCACATGTCTAAAGCATCAAAAGATTCTTTTTTCATTTTTTTTATGGACAAGGTTGACGAACATGCATATAATCCGCGTGATAGTCACTGCAGTCTACATTAAGACACTTGTAATATCACAAGGATATCACTAACGAGTTGCCAGCCCTGTGATTTGAAGAAATTATGCCCCATCACCCTGTAAAGCCTTGCGAACACTGATATTTTGCAGTAGAAATATGCAGACACGACGGTTGAGGTCTGAGATTCCTATATTGTTTTTACCACATCATATTTTACGTTAAATCGACCTCTTATCTCAAACACACCAGGAAATAATAAAATCCTTTTAAAACTAGCCGTGTTAACTAAAAGCACCCTCACATCTGTGCATGAAGCGAGCTCATTACACAGCTTTGTTTGAATACATGCATTGTGTTCGCGTCTGCACATAACGAGCACATAACGAGCTGCAACTGAAAATAATAGGTGAGGTCCTTGAAACTTTTGTTACTTTATTTTAGTTAGAGAATTGTTGTTGTTATTTGTTACAGATGTTGGTTTTATGTTTTACTTCATTACTATATACTATAAACAAAGTCTCTTCCCTGTTGCTGTTAAATACAATGCAAGGGATGTTTATGCGGTATTTTGACGTGACAACGTCTTATAATTCGATGAAGTCGGCTGCACGCACGAAAAAACATGACTCATGAGGGACGAGCGTCAAAGAGGCACAATCGGCCCAACGTTCGGCAACGTTCGATATCTATCTCTCTCGTACTCGAGTGAGCGATGCGCCCGCGCGGACATCTGCTATATTATAATAGATTTTCATAAATAACATGAAAACGTTCTTTTGAAAAATGCAACCATTCTATCAGTATGTTGTCTACGTCTGTACGTTCAACTATCGACAGTAAACCGACTTTACAGACAATCTATTTTTAAATAGAAAGAGTGATCCAAGAAGGTTTATATCTACATCATCATTATGACACCATCCTTTGGAAGTCCACTGCTGGGCATAAGCTTCTCCAGAAACGGAGATGTTTTTCCCATAATTGCTGCGCTGGGCAAAGATGTTGGCAATTGCAAAGCGCAACTATCGCGACTGGGATGCTGCTGCCCAACCCCGCTCTGTGCATTTGAGCTGCACTATTGCGGATGGATATACCGCAATCTTTCGGTTCTGGTACCTTGGTCACCTCTTACGACACCTGTGAAAGGGGAGATACTATTCTATTGTATTCTGGTACCACTCTGGAGGTACCATTTATATAATATAGTAAAAAAACACATGTATATGTTGGCTGAACCCGACGAGATAGATCAAAATAATATACTACAGTATTATAGGCATTAATAAAATTTACAGTGTCCTTGTTAGCATATGCGTCTCTTAATAATAACCGACAGTATCATTTTTTTATCCTTATTGCTTACATGCGAAGCCGAGGCGGGTCGATAGTTGTATATTTTGAACACTAGGGAGAACATTGGGACCCAATTATCACATATATCTACCACCAAACGGCAATGTTCGATTTGAAGGGTGAGAGAAGCAGTGAAATTACTGAAAAAGTGTTCTAATACACTAGGCAGGTTTCTTTCAGATTGTATATTATACAACCTATGACTTTCAATATCGAAGGCCCCCAAATGCACATTATCGCAAAATACAGATAACCCAAACGACAGGGTTCGTGATAAAGCTTTCTCACACAATTTATTACTAACGTGACCAATCGACTCGTTTGGACGGTAATGTCGCCGTTGAGAGACTTCGCCTAGAAGTTATCTGCACTGGCACTTAGATGTGTGTATGAATCCAGGCATTTTTAAGGTAGTTTTGAGGTAGACGTATTAGTGTCGTCTGCATTGGTACCTCACTCTCACCTTTTTACGTACCTTTTATTGCCGTATTTTATCTATTTTCATTTATTGAGCTTTATTACACAAAATGTTATAAAATGTACAAATAGCGGACTTAATGCCAGGTGACATTATCTCATAGTCAACCATTACACAAAACAGAAAAAAATAAAAAAATATATATATATATATATATTATAAAAAATAGATAAACGTGACATACATATTTGTATAAATGAAAGCAATAAATGCATATGATATATACATACATAAAATAACGTACATCAGAAATAGGGTTATAAAGTTAGAGAAGCAGCATTAGTAAATAAAGTACGGAGACAGCGTTTCAGGATAAATTTGTTTGGGGGTCGCTTAATATTCAACGGAAGCTCGTTCCAGAGTCGTATAGCTGTCACTGTAAAAGAGTTTGTCAAAAAACTAGAGTGATGAGAAGGAGTTAAGAGCGAGAGAGTATTAGAAGAATATTCTGGTTTAAATGGTGAGAGGAGCAGTGAAATTACTGGGTAAGTGTGGTATAGTGGCTGCAAGTCATAAGGTTAGCAACGCATTAATGATATCCTTATATTACGATGGCTTATATGGACTGTATTTTTGTTTGTCTATTTAATCAAGTAAAATAAAACAAATATTTTGTTTCCAATTCCTTCTTGCTCAGGAATGCACAATAAAATAATGATTCCGTCTCAATTTACAATTTTGAAAATAATAATTAACTGACACAATATCTACTTGACTCCGAGATAAGTCGCTTCAAGCATTTATTTTACGTACATCAACCAACAATGGAATCACAAATGTTATACTTAAATACATATACAACACCCAGGTACAGAACAAATTCTAGTCATGATTTAAATATATTCCCTGAGTTAGGATCGATCTAACGACCTTTAGCGTATAAGATCACTACAATGGGGCCCGCCAAATATAAAAATCAGTTATAAAATTATTATTGAAATTTAACTTGATTAAAAAAAAATATTCACTATAATTGTCACATATTATAATACCAGTCATTGAAAGTCCACTGCTGGACATATGTTTCCCCAAGATAGGGGGAATGCTGCCCATAATTGCCGCGCTGGGCAAGCATATTGGCAATCGCAGAGCACAGCTTTCTCGACGAGGATGCTGCAGCCCATCTCAGCTCTATGCATTTGAGCTGTAATATTTTGCATGGATATACCGCTATCTGTCGGTTCTGGTACCTTAGTCGCCTCTTACGACACCTGGTAAAGGGGAAGGTACTACTCTACTCTAAGTAGTAAGTACTCTACTAAAAGTACCTTACGGCATATTCTCACATATATTCATTTTGCATTATATAATATTAACAAGCACGCCGTCTTGTGATATATTAATCCACTTTCGGCCCATTTTGGTTTGACGCGGGTTTTGGTGACAGAACACACTATAATATCACCAGTATAGTTATCTATTGGTATATATTTTATCTGGCCGTGTGGTACCGGAGTAGAATAGTACCTACCACTTTATCAGGTGTCGTAAGAGGCGACTTAAGTACCAAAATCGACAGATGGCGGTATATCCATCTGTAGCTATGTAGATGGGCAGCAGCATCGTCGCAAAGAAATGCTCTGCGATTGCCATCACGATTGCCCAGCGCGGAAGTTATTTTATTGCCACTTTCTAAGGGAGGCCTATGTCCAGCAGTGGACTCCAATGGCTGATATGATGATAATATCTTTTCACATAGATCAATGTCCACCCAAAACAGCATAGTCCAAATGCTTGAATTGAATTTGATTTTTATTAAATTAAAAATTTAATTAGAAATGATGAACGAAAATAGAATGAATGCACAAATATAAAAAGCGGAAGTGAATGGAAGTGTTAATATAGTGCGACCAAAGCAAAAAATTACTTCACCAGGTAGAAGAGGTATTAAAGAAGGGCCAGGTCAGAAGTACCAAGAATAAACGAGCGTGTATGAATAGACTAATGCGAGTAAGGGAAGAGAGTGAGGTATGCCAAGATCGTAGCAAGTGGAGATCTATAGTCTCTGCCAACCCCGATGAAACTCAAACGTAATGCATGTATGTGCTTTAACAAATTTAACCAAACACGTCACGGAAGGTGCATCCGAATCATTTATTTTATACTAGCTGTGCCCGTGACTTCGTCCGCGTGGAATAGTTTATTTTGGGTATCATATCTCTTTACCTTAACTTATATAAACTTTGAATGTCATGTTTATGTATGTCATGTGTATATCGAATCAATGACTTGAAAAATAAGTTTCAAGTTTCTAGCTCCAAAAATAGCGATACTTCCATACAACTTTTCTTCCCCCCTTTCAACCCCTCACAACCCTATTTTTCAAATAAAAAAATTCATATGTCCTTTCTCAAGGTCTAAAGATTGTCTGTGTCAATTTTCATCAAAATCAGCTGTTGAGAGTTTAAGCGGGAAAGCGTAACAGACAGACAGAGTTACTTTCGCATTTATAATATTAAATAGGGATATTCACATCGAGTTTAAATATGGAAGAATCAATATAACTTCGCATTTATTTGTACCGCTCTACAGCAATATATTCAGTTTACTTTCGAATTTCGTAGAAAATATTCGTAGAAAATAATTCGTAGCCACGTATGGAAACAGTTTTAACCTTAGCTGAAACACGAAGATGACATATTCCCTGTCAGACTTACCTTAATCGAGAAAACACGGAAAAGTAAATCTTATATCTATGGTATTAAAGCTGTGATATATTAAAAACGTTGCAACATAAATCACCCAAATTCCTCTTTTGTTGAACGGTCTCGATTCGCTATTTTAGTCCGTGTACGTATAAAGATAAGGTTTGGATTCGGATAAATATAGGAGAATGGCATTTACACCAATGAATCGGCAGAAATAAGTTCTTTTAGCAATTGGATTTCACATTTACGTGATTGTCCCGTGGCATGATAAAAAAGTTTTTTTTATATCTTTTTTGTAAACTATACTATACTAAGTATATATACAAGGATAAGTATTACAGACATAAGACTAATATAATACAAATACATATTTTAACACCCAGACACAGAAAAAAGGCCCGTCATATGAATCTAGCACCCGTGGCTTCTAACTTACTTTTGTAACCTTGTTAAACCCCCATAAGGGATGACTTCAATAAAAAAAATATTTACAAGTGCTTTCAATAAAGACCCTTACACTATACTGAATTTTATTCGTATAACTTTAATAACAGCAAACTTTAACTCTGTTGTATTTGAGGTCACCATTTTGGATGGATCTACCCGCCATCTATAGTATCAGGTACCTTAATCTTCTCGATCGACACCTGGTACAGAGGATGTTACTAATTTACTCTGCCAGTATCCTAAGCCAGTAAACAATGGCTTTAATTTTTTTTATTTATTATACCAGGTCGACGAACAAGCGTTCAGTCCACGTGATGGTAAGCGCCACGGCAGCCTATTACAAGAATATCTCTAGCAATTTGATAAAAATGTTCCTTGTGGGTCATTCCTAAGAGATGGAACACCGCGGCCTTTTTTCAGACTTTTCTAAGTTGTACAAAACTGTATTCACATCACATCCCACAACATTCAGACACAGAACAAATAAATATGATCACATAAATATTTGCTCTGAGCGGGAATCAAACCCACGACCTTTGGCCCACAAGATAGCATCACTACCATTGGCGCCATCGGGCCCAACATGAATCTCCACTTGTTACTATCATGGCATCTTGCTTCCCTTACTCGCATTAGACTTTTCATACACGCTCGCTTATTCTTGATACTTCTGACCTGGCCCTTTTGTAATACCTCTTCTACCAAATTAAGATATGTTTGCCTTGATCGTCCTATATCAACTCTTCCATTCACTTCTGCTCTATAAATTTGTGCAGTCATTTACATACATACATACTTTCTACATGTCCAAATGACCTTAAAATTCCTTTCTCTATTGTTACAACATCATGTTTTACACCGCATCGATCTCTTATCACACTATTCTTTAATCTATCTCTCAAACTCACACTATATATAATTCAAAGTTCTCTTAGTTCAACAGCATTTATTCTACTCGCGTATTTTTCTGTCATACCCAACATTATCTACCATAATATGTCAGTATTGGAACCAACGCAAACTCTGTGAACAGCCAGTTGTGCTCTTTTCAACACATTTTGGCTTCCCATAAAGTAAATATATAATGAACATAAAATAACTATCGTAGGGTGTAAAGGCTTCGAAACCAAGGCTATATCTGTGTCGTTCATCTTATCTCTTCTCTCATAAATCAAGCCTCGGAACGATTCCGCTGTGTCTATATCACAATGGTTACTCAAATTAAATTAGCCGGGCATAACATAGGATATATTTTGGGTATTTCTAATATTTTTTCACACACAAGGGATGTCCTTACGGGTTAAAAATTAAATAAATATGTTATTTAGGGGGTTTCAGGAAGAGTGGATTAGTACTTCTTTCTGTACCAGGCGACTGAACGCAACCGACAGATGGCAGTTCAGATATAACAGGGTGGGGATGGGCAATAGCCGCCTTGCCTGTCCTGCGCGGCAATTTTGGACAAAAAACCCCCTTTCTTGGGGAAGCCTATGTCCATCTGTGGACTTTCTATGGCAGATATGATGATGATATCGGATTTCTTGTTTTTATTTCGTGTATTAACATGATTGCGAGGAGATTTTGAAGTATTCTAATACGATACCAACGCCGTTATTGCAGTTGTGCTGGTGCATTCGGTATAGTGAAATCGATCTCCAACAAAAATTGACATGAGGAATTGTGTTTAAGTATGATATTTATGATTTCTCTGAAGTCTGATGTCCGGAACACAAGTTCCTTAAGCGACTTATTTCGGAGTCACGTCAATGTATGAGATGTTGTGTAGATTAAAACTTTTAGTGTTAATTGTCGTCAGCATCCAAAGTTTCAACCCTATAGACTTTCACATGAGTAACAAAATATATTTACACTAGCCGTGCCCGCGACTTCGTCCGCGTGGAATAGTTTTTTTGGGTTCCATACCTCTTTACCTTACCTTAATTATAGATAGTTTGTTGATAAGAAAAGCTTTTAGATAGACAGATAGATAGATTTTAAAGATATGACACTCGTTTATCCGACCTTAATATGATTTGTCAAGGTGCAGACGTTTTTTAGAGGTGAAGGTCAATTTGTAAAAGTCACCAAGTGTTTATATACGAATAGCCGGTGCTCGCATTTTGTTTGAACTCGATCTTTAAGTTAATTAAAACGCTAGCATAGTCTTGATATATTTAACATCCAGCAGTGAAAGTTCAGAAGCTGCTATGATAATGAAATCAGCCAAGTTACAAAAAAACATAAATGTCAACTTGTAGCAAAATGTGAATACCGGAGTATAATAGTACCTCCCTTTATATCAGGTCATAAGAGACGTCTAAGGTACCGCAACCGGCAGATGGCGGTTTATTCATCTGAAACAGCGCATTATAAATGCTACAGGATGGGAATGGGTAGAAGCATCCATGTCGCAAAGCTGCGCTCTGCGATTGCCTCCACGCCTGCTGATCAAGAATTAAGGACACAATTCTCCTATCTCGGAAATCCCTATATCCAACAGTGGACTTTCTATGGCTGATATGAAGATGTGGCAAAACAACAGTGTAAAATGTATTATTTGGTAATCACGATTGATAACATATACTATGATTTATACAGAATGTACCGTGTGGTACCGGTAGATTAGAATAGTATCTCCCACTGCACCAGATCTCGTAAGAGGCGACTAAGGTACCACAACCAATATTTAGCGGTATAGCTATCCCAAACAGTGCAGCTTAAACGCAAAGCTTCGAGATCGGCAGCAGCGATAGCTGCTTACTGCGATTGCCAACACGCTTGCCCTGCGCGGCAATTATGGGCAAAAAACCTTCTTTCTTGGAGAGGCTTATGTCTTACGTCAATGCGAGAACAATATTTAACACTCTTTACATTACCTACCTTGTAAAAATTGAACGGTCTAAAATAAACCTCAGTTGACCCTAGAGGCTATAAACTTGCAATAACTATTTTCGCTTTGGGAAATCAGTGGCCACATAGGATGTTGCGAAGAAATAAAGTGTACCGCTATAAAAAAAACAACGAAATTATTGCGCAAACATTAATGATTGCTACTCTTTGTAGTCCACATATCTTAAGATGGGTCGCCGGAAACTTGAAACAAAAAATTTAAAGACTCTGTTTTCTCTTTAAACTCTGTTTTGGAGCCGTTCAAAAAGGAGCTTTGACAGGTCCGATGGCGAATATAGCTTTTTATTCTGTCTGATTGTAAAATATGTGTTTAAGTAAATATATTTGTGATTCCCCTGTTATCTGCCCGTGACACAAGTGATTTAAGTGAATTTTTACAGTTATTAGAAACTGTCTATGAGATGTTATTCCTACTAATATTATAAATACGAAAGTAACTCTGTCTGTCTGTTACGCTTTCCCGCTTAAACCTCTCAACTGATTTTGATAAAATTTGGCATAGACAAATTTAACACCCTGAAAAAGGACATAGACTAGTTTTTAATTCATAATTAGGGTTGTAAGGGGTCGAAAATGGGGATGAAAAGTTGCATGGAAGTATCGCTATTTTTAGAGCTAGAAACTTAAAAATTATTTTTCAGGCCATTGATTCGATATAAATAAATAAGACATTCAAAGTTTGTATAAGTTAAGGTAAAGAGGTATGGTACCCAAAGACACTATTCCATGCGGTCGAAGTCGCGGGTATAGCTGGTGTGAATATATTTTGTTTATTATAAGAAGTGACCGCGTAAATGTTAGAAATTATCTCATAATCATCATTATCATCATCATCATTATCATCATCATACCAACCATTGAAAGTCCACGACTGGACAAAGGCCTCTCTATGAAATAAGGTTTTTTCCACATAGATGGAGGACTTATAATGGCTGATATGATAATGATGATGACGGATGGGGTGCCGGCTGAGTAGAATAGTATCACCCATGTACCAAGTGTTGTATGTATAATCATCTAAAGTAGCTCAAATGCAACAGAACGGGAATGTTCAAAAGCATTCCCATCGCGAAGCTACGCTCCGTGATTTCCACCACACCTACCCAGCGCGGCAATTATGGAGTCCTCATTATTTGGGGAGCTATTGGACATTCTGCGATTTAAATGATAATAATAATACAATAAATAAACTCATCTCGCAGAGGAATCACAAACGTTATACTCAAATAAATATTTAACACATAGACACAGAATAAACTCAAATTGTTCATGATACAAATATTTCTCCTCGATGAGAAAAAAATTGGAAGCTACAACCCTTATATGAAGAACAATATCAAATTGAAATGCATTTAGCTATTTCGTTCTACACAAAACATTATCCGTTCCACAAAACAATAACACAAAAACAAACTCAGTATCGAAAAACAATGAAAATAAATACATCTAGTCAACAGCAATTTTCACATAACAATAATAATCAATTCAACTGCAATGAAAATTTAAGTGCACCTGTTTATAGTTTGTATCCGCAGGGAATAGTGTGCATATTTGCCTGACAACAAATATTGGTTGTTCTGACCACAATTCCAGTGGCGTTTTAACTGGTCCCATTAACTCCAACGTTACTGGAAATAAATAATTATTGTGCTGTCACTTTGAAACGGCATTTCTATTTGCATTTTATTGAAGTTACGCTAGTCATTTGTTCGAAGTATGTTTTACTGTTTTCAATATATTTTGGAAATACTCATATAGGATTGAATATTTACTGTACAGGCAAGATGGCCGACAAGCGTAAATAATAATAATAATAAATAACAAAATAAGACAACATATTATATTAACCTGACTCCAAGATAAGTCGCTTAAAGCACTTGTGTTATGGACGACAGACAACAGAGACATCACAAGTCATCATCATCAGCAGTCCACTGCTGGACATAGGCCCCTTCAAGAAAGGAAATATTTTGGTCATAATTGCCGCGCTGGGTAAACCTATTGGCAATCTAAAATCGGGGATGTAGCGATCCATTTCCGCCATTTGCATTTAAATTGTGCTGATTCTGATGAATATACCGCCATCTGTCGGTTTTGGTACCTTAGTTGCCTTTTACGACGCCTGGTACAGGGGAAGGTACTATTCTACTCAGCCGGTACCACATCATCATACCGGCCATTAAAATTCCAATGCTAAACGTAGGCCTCCCCAAGAAAGGGGGTATGTTACCCATAATTGCCGCGCTGAGCAAGTGTATTGGCAATCGCAAAGCGCAGCTTTCACGACGAGAATGCTGCTGCCCATTTCCGCCCTATGCATTTGAGCTGCACAGTCTTGAATGAGTTGACCGCCATCTGTCGGTTCCGGTACCTCAGTCGCCTCTTACGAGACCTGGTACAGCGGGAGGTACTATTCTACTCTGCCGGCACATCACGGCAATTTAAATAAAGGCTTACTAGTAAATAAGTTTTGCTATATGTAGCAAATATACTTTTATTATTTACTGGTGGTTTCTTATAACGCTGGCAAATAAATTTAAGTTAAATAAATTTCCTCAACATCATATACATTGACCTGACTCCGTGGTATGTCGCTTAAATCATTTGTGTTACGGACGCCAGACAACAGAGGAATCACATAAATACTACTTAAATACATATACTTAACACCCAGATACCAAAAAAAATAAACATTATCATATAAATATTTGCCCAGGGTGAGAATCGAACCAACGACCCTGGGCGCACAAGATAGGATCACTACCAGCTGCGCCATTGGGCCATTATATTTGAAAATAAACAGAGTGTTATTAAAACAGTATTGTGTGTAACGTTTTTTTTAATGATTCTTTATGTATAAAAATTACAAGTCACTTTGTTTGTCCGGAACGAACTAATAGACTTAACCAAAAATATGACATCGCATAATACTGCAATATATAGGTCAAAATAATAGTCATTCAAATAGGTAACAAAATAGGTGAGAGATAAATTATCTCGTTATTGGCGTTCCTTCGGAATTGGTGTAAGAGACGAACTCTTTATATATACTTTGACGTGACAACGTCTTATAATTCGATGGAGTCGGCTGCACGCACGAAAAAACATGACTCATGCGGTGTTACCTCGCTCTGAGGCGTTCTGTTTCAGGCTTGAAGTGCAAGCGAGAGGCCACGCGCTCGGCAGCGTTCGACATCAGCTGTCTCTCTCGTACTCGAGTGAGCGATGCGCCTGCGCGGACATCTGCTATACAATAATACAGTTTCATAAATAAAATTAAAACGTTCTTTTAAAAAATGCAACCATTCCATCAGTATTTTCTTATGACGTTGTCACGTTCAACTATCGACAGTAAACCGACTTTACAGACAA
>JACJUM010003053.1:3151094-3162781 GCA_020976665.1 Heortia vitessoides
ATATATATATATATATATATATATGTATTATATATATAAATTATTTACATCAAACAATATAAGCTAGCAGCGGCCCGCGGTGTCACCCGCGATAAGTTATAAAACTTTCATACTAACTTCACATCCCCTTTCCACCCACTCAAGGAATAAATTTCTGATTTTTTTTATACATGTTTCATGACTTTCAATTAAGAACTTTTACACTTAATTTCATTACAATATTTCATATTAACTTTGCCTTCGGAAACTTTGGTATCGTGAGTGTAGAATAATACCTTCCCTGTACCAGGTGGCGGTATACCCATCCTAAGCGTTACAGCTCCTCAAATACACAGGGCGGGGATGGACAGTAGCATCCCCATCGTGAAAGCTGCGCTCTACGATTTACAACACGCTTGCCCAGCGCAGCAATTATGGGTGACATTCCCCCTTTCTTTAGGAGGCCTACGTTTCATTTTATCCAGCAGTGGATTTTCAATAGCTAATATAATGATGATGACGAACTTTGTACCCCGGTTTTACCCCCATAGGGGTTGAATTTTTAAAAATCTATTCTTAGTGCTCCTTTTCGTTTTAAAAGAAACCCTTGTGGAAACTTTCAAGTTTCTAACCCTCATAGTTTAGGCCATGGTTGATATGTCAGTCAGTTAGCTTCTTTTATATATGTAGTTAATTTATCCCTGAATATAAATGTTTATGAAATTCCGCTATTAAAACTGCGGTTCCTAGCTAGTTGTTTGATAAAACGCTACATGTTATAACTTAATCCAAACCCTAAGCTAATATAGCAGGGTGCTAAGCGAGCGACATCTGGCGTTGACGGGTCTTTGAAAATAACGCCCCTAACTGCACAGTAGCTGTTTGAATTGGTAACACTAGTATTTATCGGCGTCTTTGTTTACTTTTTAAAAGTCATTGTAAACAACAGTCTTCTACCTCTCTATCTTAATAAGAGGGTCGTATTGCGCTTTTGGGAGTGTTTCTATCTTATCCGTTAAAAGTTGTGGGTTCGACATATATTTATACCGTATTCATTTTCTATGCCATGTGTTAGTTTCAGTACCTCAGTCAGCTATCACGATACCTGGTACAGAGGGAGGTACTATTCTACTCTACCGGTACCTCACGGCTGATATTATTTATCAGATACAGAAATATAAGGAACTAGCTGTGCCCGCGATTTCGTCCGCCTGGAATAATTTTTTTGGGTAGGTACCATACCTCTTTACCTCAACTCATTGAACTTTGAAGGTCATGTTTATTTATATCGAATCAATGGCCTGAAAAAGTTTCAAGTTTCTATCTCTAAAAATAGCAATACTTTCATACAACTTTTCATCCCCCCTTTCGACCCCTTACAACCCTTATTTTACACATAAAAAATATGTCCTTTCTCAAGATCTGAAGATTGTCTATGCCAAATTTTATCAAAATCGGGTGAGAGGTTTAAGCGAGAAAGCGTAACAGACAGACAGACAGAATTACTTTCGCATTTATAATATTATATATAGTAGGGATTAATCGTGTGGTAATAAAATCAAACTCTAATTTTATTCTTTATTCAAGTAGGCCCATTATAAACAATTGCAGATCATTAAAAAAAATAAATAAAACTACAATATTTTAGAAAAGAAAGTAAGAATTTTTTTTTTGATTTTCCCACGGTATAATGGATCCCAGAGTGATCTAACATAATGCCAATAATTATATCTTTAACTTGTTTGTCGGCACTAGATGGTTTTAAGTCCATGTTCAATGCAAGTTTATTACACGAGCCACTAGAAAGGAACCTGCAAGAAAAACTGATAGTGATATAGATTCCACCAACACTATATTAACATCATCATTACAGTCATTGGAAGTCCACTGCTAGATATAGGCCTCCCCAAAAAGGGGGAAATTTTGCCCATAATTGCCGCGCTGGGCAAGCGTGTCGGCAATCACAGAGCGTTGCTGCTGCCCATCCCCGCCCTGTGCATTAAGCCATTTGTCAGTTGTGGTACCTCATTCGCCGCTTACGACACTTAGAAAAATGGGAGGTACTACTCTACACTTGTATTTAACAAACAAATTGCCAGGTTAAAGTTAACAAAAATCAGGTACCTATAAGAACAGGTTTGACCTAGTTTCGGTTCCTGAGTATCAAAATGTATTTTAGTACAGGTTTACTTTTGTTGTTGAATAAAGGTATTATTATTATTATTAATTAGTATAATTAAAAAATAAATTATATAATTTCGAGCGATAGATCTGTTTTGTCTGTTATCTGGCCGAGTAGAGTAGTACCTCCCCTTTTACTGGGTGTCGTAAGAGGCGAATGAGGTACCACAACTGATTGACCATAGCATAGATAGGATATCTATCGGATCAGCTAGTTAACATATATATTTCCTTCAGACATATATATGTGAAATAGCGACCTGTCGAGTCTTACCAGGAATGGACAATTGTTTTAAACATATGTGGAAGTAAAATCTTGTTCTTACAATCTAAACGTTTTATGGCTTATTATTACACTCCGGAAATTTCAATTATGTAATTATTGAAATTTCAGGAATCCCCAATTTTTCCTGTAAAATATAGCCTATTACTGATGAAAAATGTAGCACGAAAGATGTAAATGTATGTAAATGAAAGAATTCTAGAAATTTATCCAGTAGCTTTTTAGTATATATCTGTAACGTAAAAAAATATAACGGAAACGTTGTATTTTTGTATGTTTAGACATACAAAAATACAACGTTTCCTCTCCATTATATTGGTGTAGAACACTGTAAATGTAAATAAGACGGAAGCGGACAAAGTCACATGTTATTACTAGTGGAGAATTAAATGAGGTTATAGCGAGGCGTAAATAGATTTAAGGGGTGTATATATTCTTGCGAGATCCTGATTGAATTTAACTTGCTTCCCCACTCTTGGCAGAATTAGAACAGCTTCATTGCTCTACATTGTATCATATCGGTCCGCCATTTTAGTTCACTGAACGCGCTCTGTAGTAGTCTCTAATGTTATTTATTTATTATATACTGTCATAATAAACGTTTGATTTTGCTATGGTTTATAATAATTCATACAGCATCTTATTCATTGAAGTGACTCGGTGATAAGTCGTTTAAAGCATTTGTGTTACAGATATTAGACAACAGAGATATAGATTTATATTACCTACACATACAAAGAGTAAAAAAAACTATTATTCACATAAATGTGAATTACATATTAACTGATGCTGCTTCTCTGACTTTATAACCCTATTTCTGATGTACGTTATATTATGTATATATATACATATATATTTTTTTATATCATATGCATTTATTGCGTATACACCACTATATACATATACATTTTTTCTGTTTTGTGTATTGGTTGACTGGGAGATAATGCCGTCTGGCATTAAGTCCGCCATTTGTACATTTTGTAACACTTTGTGCAATAAAGTTAAATAAATAAAAAATAAAATGTGCTGGATATGAAACCCTAGACGCTTGGCGTTCAAGATACCAAGACACCATCATGCCCGAATGCACCTAAATACGCCCAACATATTTTTATCAGTACATATAAATGAAATTGGAGTGTCTGTTTGCATTTTTTTTGGTACCATTAGTTGGTAGTTGGTAGTTGGTTGGTACCATTATGTTAGTGGATATTGGGCATGCCAGAAGAAGCTCGAGTAGAAGTAGAAAAAGTAGCACTTCGAAGTATGTATGGTGTGAGTTTGAGATCATAGATTAAAGAGTAGTGTAATAAGAGATCGATGTGGTGTAAAACATAATGTTGTAATAAAAATAGAGAAAGGAATATTGAGATGGTTTGGACATGGAGAAAGTACGAATAAAAGTAGAATAACTGCACAAATATATAGAGCGGAAGTAAATGTAAGGGTTGGTATAAGACGAACTCAGCGAACATATCTCAACCAGGTAGAAGAGGTATTAAAGAAGGGCCAGGTCAGAAGTACCAAGAATAAACGAGCGTGTATGAAGGGACTAATGCGAGTAAGGGAATCAAGAGAGGTATGCCAAGATTGTAACAAGTATAGATCCATAGTCTCTGCCTACCTCAGTAGGACTCAGGAGTAAAGTATGTATGAATGTCTGTTTGTAATATTAAAATCACTGCTGTTTACTAAATGATTATGGAAGGTTATGGTGCACTTCCGTTGGCTGTAATGATGATATGTCTCCATTTTTTCCCAAATCCCTGCTTTGTTTTAGTAAATTGCTGGATCGTTAAAGTTAATGCCAGTGGCGTTTGTGTAAACTATCAAATCTAGACGACATAATTAATACTGTAATAAACTAGTTCATAATGCTGAATCACGACTGAGATGGGGGAATAATGGATGATTAATTAACACACTTGATCTAGGAGAAACAACAATACAAAAGTTTGTAGATCTTTGTCTAGGTTTGACAGTTATGATGTGAAACCACTTAATAATGAAACTATTTTTTTACATACATACATCACGCCTGTGTCCCATCGGGGTAGGCGGAGACTATGGATCTCCACTTGCTACGATCTTGGCATACCTCTCTCGCTTCCCTTACTCGCATTAGTCTATTCATACACGCTGGTTTATTTTTGGTACTTCTGACCTGGCTCTTCTTTAATACCTCTTCCACCTGGTTAAGATATATTCGCCTCGGTCGTTCTTTACCAACACATTCGCTTGTGCTCTATTTATTTGTGCAGTCATTCGAATTTTATTCATTCTTTCTACATGTCCAAACCATCTCAACATTCCTTTTTCTATTGTTGTCACTACATCGTCTTTTACACCGCATCGATCTCATATTACACTATTCTTTAATCTATCTCTCAAACACATTTCACAAATTTTTTTAACAGTTTTAAACGCGGTTAACTATTTGACTTTTTTTTTGTTTAAAGTTTCGGATTCCTTGCTGCATATATTCTTAAGATTAAAGAGAAGTATATAACCGTGTCGTACCTCAGTACCTCAGTCACCTCTTACGACAACTGCTTTAGTGAAAAGTACTTTTGGAGCAATAGCCTTATACTTCACGGCAAATTTCCGTACTTAAATGAAATAAGCATTAATATTTAATTGAATGTAAGAAAAATGATAAAAGAGTATTTACCACATTTAATGAATTCTGTTCGAATTTCAACATTCAAAATTACCACTAATAAATATAAAGATATGATTGATTTGAAAAGTAAAGTAACTTTAATATATGAAGTGTCAATAGTTAAAAGCAAGAAACAATTTCAAATTATTCAAGTAATCGAATTTTTGGCCAACTCAAAACGATATCTGATCCACAGTTGTATAGCAAGTCTCTGAACGTTGCGTGAATAAAAGGCCATAGAAGAATCTAAAAAGTTATCTTTGTCCACAGAGCTGATCAACCTGACAGCGCCCGGGAGAAGAACATGAGCAGGCTGAACGGGTTCCTCAGTCTGAAGACGCCGCTCATCAGCACCAAGACTTTAGGGTAAGCGCTAGGAGTAAAACAATCAGCATTTGTATATAGTTACAGCAATGACACATGGCTTCCAAGACTTAGTCTATTAGTAATAAATTTATCCTGATAAATTTATTACATTATCATATCATATCATTACATACATTCCCGACAAAGAAATCGTTGTGTATTCAACTTGCCTTAATACCTTCACAAATATTATAATCTGTTTACTGTTGTTTAAAAAATACTGTTTGACAATAAATCATTTTAAATAGCATGATCGAAAAAATAACCTTTTGACAAACTTTAATTTACAGACATTACACTTTCAATATAATCATTTGACTTAATACAGGTTTCGCAACTTGGAAATATTTTAATTGTTCAAATATTATTTTAACGGTTTTGGCGTTGTGGTCGCAGTTGTATTCTAACCAGCCATTTTTTTTCAGTTGACCATGTATTTCATTTTCTGAAATTATATTTGGTATAATTATTTTTCTTATTTCATATATAGTTTAATGAGTACTTTATACAAAAAGAGTTTGTTAAACGATTAATTAATAAAGGATACTTTTGTCAATCATAATTTTTCAATGAAAAATTAACAATTCTTTTTTTGTCAAATATTTGGAAACCGTCCAACATATAATAGCTAATGATTGATTAAGAATACAATAGAATACGTTAATGGATATAACCTCCTTTTCACAGTTCTATTTTTCGTTAGAAATGGTATCAGTAATGATTTCAGAATAAATTGCCCGGATGGAAACATATCACTTAGATCATCTTGCTTTTACAAAGATATGGTAGCCCAAGTCTGAAATATCAATTTTAATGATTACTTAGACATTTGCGTAATACCGCTCGATGTATACTAAAATAATACGGGGTAGCACGCATGGCTACCCCGCCTAGACGTCTCCGTCTGCTGTATTTCATTTGTAAAATATACAATGTAAAATTGCTGTAATTTGGTGCGACTTATAAATGTTTCCATGTTTTAGTGCAATTAAGGATTTTTAGTTTGGCGATATAGATTAAAGAATAGTGTAATATGAGATTAATGTGGTGTAAAAGAAGACGATGAGAGAACGATAGAAGAAAGAAGGAAAGTAGAATGACTGCACAAATATATAGAGTGAAAGTAAATGGAAGAGTTGGTATAAGACCTAGGCGAAAATACCTAACTATTTGAGTAAAAGGCGAGGAAGGTATGCCCAGAGCGTAGCAAGTGGAAATCTATAGTTTCTGCATATTGTAAGAAACATTGGAAAAAATTCTAGATTCTTTGATTAAAGAAATAATTGATTACAACATTTGATGAACGAAGAATTGTGGTAATATCGTAATACAACTGTTGCTGGCCCGTAGATACGCAGAAGTACACAAAAGATAATGTAAAGAAGATAATGTTGCAAACGCTAAAATACCTTGATACATTAAAATTTGCAAAGATCATTTGTAACCAGATCCTAGATTTTTATGTTAAGCAAAATCTATATGTATTTTGCTTGCTTTTTGACTTGTCTTTCACCTGAGTAATCATTTAAGGATGCTGTTACGAAAAAAAAAACATCTTAAGCCGTTTAATCTTTATGGAATCATACCAGGTTTTGAAAGTCTACTGCTGGACATATGCCTCTCCAAGAAATGAAGCGTTCAGTAATCGAGAGGGTAGCATCACAAATGGGATGCTGCTACCCATCCCCGCTCTGTGCATTTGAGCTGCACTGTTTCGGATGGATATACCGCCATCTATCGGTTCTGGTACCTTAGTCGCCTCTTACGACACCTGGTGCAGTTGGAAGTGCTATTATACTCCGCTGGTACCTCACGGCAAGATTAGTACTTCGAGCGGCATATATTCTTTTAATAACTAACTGATTTATTTAGTTATAATTTCCGAAAAAAGTTTTACAAATTTGATATTTGGTAAGACAGAATTATTATTTATTTGATTGTATATAAAGAAAAATGTTTGTTCCTGTCAGCATCTCAAAAAAAACGATGATAAGCAGATTTGCGGATCTAAATGTGCCAGGCGTTTGGGCCCACAAAAAAATTGGAAATAAATCCTTGTAAATTATAACCTATGAATATACAATAATGTCTCCGTAATCCACAGGGCAAAAATTAGTAGCAATCACCTGATAGTGAGAGGCACATTTAATATTGATGTAAAACATGAAAGATCCCGCTTGATTAAGTCTACGCTCCAAACTACTCGCGTCCATATCCAGGATCCCGAATGCTTTCAGCTTATTATAACCTAAAGGGACATCGGAATCCATTCAGTGGTTTTTACATTAAAGAGTAACGAACATACATATATTGATAGTTTAAAAGTTATTGATTCGTAAGGTTTACCATTACATTCGTGTCTCTCTCTTACCTATATTTACCGACAAATAGCAGTGTCTGCAATGCTGCCCCGGTTTAACGGGTGAGAGAGTCAGTTGCATTACTGGGTAATGTGACATAATATCTTTCAGCCTCAAGGTTGGCAATGCATCAGTGATATCTGTATGATAGTACGGGCGTGTATAGGCTGCGGTGACGCTTACTTACACGTGAAACGCATCCTTGTTTATCGTTTAAAAAATACCCTTAAAATTATGTATACTATCCATTATTTTGTGGTTAATATTTTATTATTTTTGATGAATAAAATGTTAACTTTGACCTCTTGCATAGATATTTGCTGTAATTGTTTATAAAACTCATCGCAACGCCATCTAGGATATTTACGTCGTACTTTTAGAACACTCAGAACTGAAAAGCATTTACTGCGAAAACAGCAGAAGTTGGGCAGTAAGTGTCACGTACAATTTGGTTTCGAGCACAGCGCTTTTACGTAGTGTTTTCTAAACTTTTACAGAGATGGCGCTAGTGTACTAACACATTGAATTTAGTACATGTCTTACGTAAGACAAAATTTTTAATACGCGCTACACTACTTCGTTCATCAGTGTAATTAATGGCAACCATGTTTTCTTTTTACTAATTTTTAAAGCATTGCTGAACATGCAGTATAGTAAGCTGAATTACAGCTTACTATACTATATGTTCAGCAATGCTTTGAACTTTGAGAAACGGGTTCTCTCCATACATGCTTTTATCGAAAACCAAATGCAAAAACTACATAAATAATCCATTACGCTATCCTGCAAATTGGCTTGGATATTACGACTAGAGTCAAAAAAGAAAACGGGGCAATAAATGCCGACTGCAAAATTTCACCGATTGTATTACGTAACATGAAGTAGACCTCTTACAGAGGTCATCTGAATTGGTACCTCACTCTCCTATTTCTACCGCCAAATAGCTATGTTCGCATTGATGTGTCTAGTTTAAATGCTGAGAGAGGCAGTGAAATTGCTGGGTAAATGTGACATTGTATCTTAAGTTCATAGAGTTGGCGACACGCTCGTGATTAGTGATAGCTTTGTGATGACACTAGCGTGTATAGGCTGCGATCACGTTTACCATCAAGCGGAATTTGCTGAATTCATAATATCAATATAGTTAGTAGAAGAAGTTTGAACCCTAAGGAATATCCAATGGTAAATCCAAAGGAGATACCGATTGTGAACAGAATTGTGGGCGAATAGTTGACGAAATAGTACTACTGTGTTTTCCCACTGTGCCAATGGACAAACAGCAAATAAAATATATTATATATGGATGTTTGGTACATCCATATAAAAGACTCGGAAGGATTCCTAAACAAGCAAAAAAGACATCTGCAATAATACATGCTTATTTATTTAAAGGCAAATTGTGGCAGTCAAAACAAACGTTCGTTTTGTTTTGTACATCGGACAACAAACGGCTTTATATGTGAGAAGGAAATATATTCATGGGATTAACTGGTAGATTTTCGTTGTTCTCTGATATGATTTCTTACTTTATCAATGCTTTCAAAAGAAGTTTAAATGAAGAAATTTATTGACAGAGATGCTGCCAACTATCCCCGAATTTGCATTCTACTCTGGCGGTACCTCACGGCAAATTCATACCAGCCTTTAGAAGTCCACCGCTGGATATAAGCAGCTCCATGAAATTAGTTTTTTTTCCCAAAATCCCGAGCTGGGCAAGCGTGTTGGCAATCGCAGAACGCTGCTGCCCTTCCTCGCTCTGTGCATTTGAGCTGCACAGTTTCGGATGAATATACTGCCATCTGTCGGTTCTGAACCTTAGTCAGGTTTTACGACACCTCGTGCGGTGGGGGGTAATATTCTATTCTGCCAGTACCACACGGCACATTTGCTAATCTTCTTAAACTTTTCTGTTAAGCTAAATAAGAATAAAAAATATTTCTATAAATCAGATATTTGTGAGTAGGATCTTTTTAAGTTTGCTATTTATGAGCCAAAAGTATACTTTGCCTATATTTTACATTACTTACAAAATCTACCACTTTGGAGAACATAATATAGAAGTTAAGTGCTCCTATTTCTGTCTGGATCAGAGCAAAGATTTAAATCTGCCATTAGGACTAGTTGATATATTTGAAATTAAGGTCATCATCATTATAGACATTGGAAGTCCACTGCTGGACATAGGCTTTCCTAAGACAGGCGGAATTTCGCTTATAATTGTTGCGCTGGGACCGCGTGTTGGCAATTGCAGATTGCAGATTTCGTGATGGGAATGACGCTGCCCAACCCCATCATATGCATTTGAGCTTCACTGTCTTGGATGATCTGTCGGTTCTGAAACTTAAATCGCCTTTTACGACATATGGTATAGTGGGAGGTACTATTCTACTATCCCGGTATCTGACAGAAGAGTGCTGTAGTTAAGTATTTAGTACTCCTTGAACCAAGGAACTCTATCTCCAATTTTAATTGATAATTGTAAAGTCCAGAACATAAGTACTCTTTTGACAGCGAAACGTGATCTCTATTTATTGGCTTTATTAGCCAACTCAAAAAAGCTCAAGGAGCTATGAAGAGGGCAATACTCGGAGTGTCAGAGTGATCGAATCCAAAAAGAGGAGATCCAAAAAAGAACTAAAATTACCTAAATAGTACGGCGGATTAGCAAGCTGCAGTGGCGGTGGACAGGGCACTTAACACAGAGAACCGACGGAATGACGTCGTAAAGTTCTGGAATGGAGACCACGTACTGGTAATCGCAACGTAGGGCGTCCACCTACAAACGGGACCTATTCTCAATCACTTGGTG
The DNA here is from genome assembly GCA_020976665.1 of Heortia vitessoides. Classification (NCBI taxonomy): domain Eukaryota; kingdom Metazoa; phylum Arthropoda; class Insecta; order Lepidoptera; family Crambidae; genus Heortia; species Heortia vitessoides. The sequence goes on from JACJUM010003053.1 coordinate 3,161,735, forward strand.
AGACCTCCGTCTGTCCTGATAATGGAGATGATGGCTTTTTGATAAACTGTTCAAAACTGTCAGTTGAGTCAGTGAAACATTTAGTTTCGGTAACAAACACTACAGAAAGTATTTAATGTGGACATATATACGGCAAACTGCTAAAATAGCAGATTGGCTGGTTCACATCATCATATCAGCCATTAGAAGTCCACTGTAGGACATAGACCTCTCCAAGAAAGAAAAATTTTGCCCATAATTGCCGCGCCGGGTAAGCGTGTTTGCAATCATAAGCAGCTTTCGCGTTGAGGACGCTACTGCCTATTACATCGGATGGATATACCGCCACCTATCGGTTCGGTATTCTTAGTCTCCACGACATCTGATACAGAGGGAGATACAATTCTACTCTGCCAGCTACTCTGAAGTACTCCAATACTTTGCCGAAATTATGTAAATGCATGCAAACTTAATGCGAACAAATAAGATATTTAGTATGAGTAAGCAGGAAAAAGTAGCATTACTTATAGCTTTCTACCTTCAACCCAATTCGCTTGCAATTGGCCTCGCCGCATTTCATCCTTCAGACACGCCCCACCCATTTCGCTTCGACCTTCACGAAATTTAAACTCCCACAAAGCTTTCCGGTTTTTCTCTGATTGCACGCAGCGTGTTTTATCAAAGTATTTATTGCCAGTTCACTGCATGTAATGGATTTATTATTTAATGTTTGTCTTCTTTAATCCAACGATTTAATAACAAGACAATTGTTATTTCAAATCATATATAATATATATATATATTTATATTTCTATATATATTTTTTGGATTTTATGATGTTAAGGAGTTTTAAAAAATCATCCCCTAAACGGATAAAACGGAGTGTAAAGTATAACTTAGCTGATTTTGAGGTTATTTAAATAAAATTCAGTATAAAAGTTCTTCATTGAAAGTCATGAATATGTTTAAATATTTTTCAACAGTCATCCGTTAAGGTAGCCGTGAGGTAGCAGCAAAGTAAAATAGTATCTCCTCCTATACCAGTTGTCGTCGGATATACCGCCATCT
>JACJUM010003053.1:3163181-3174666 GCA_020976665.1 Heortia vitessoides
GGGGGGGGGGGGTACTATTCTATTCTGCCCTTACCTCACGGCTAATTTTATTGATTGAAAATGTCCAATTAAAGTTAACACTTGGAGGAATTTGAAAGAAAAATAGCAATCTGAAAGTTTCTAAAGTCAAAGTGCCAAGATGTCTGGAGCAGGCGGTGTTCGCAAAGACTTACTAAAATTCTGTATAGAAACACAATATGATTCTGAGAGCGTGCCGTGGCCAATTGTATCATTTTTTGTTCAAATATTTTCATACAAATATCATAAATTCTAATTTACGTCTTTGTCAGAGCGTCACACTTGCGCAGATTTACCAGTGAATTGTATGTGAAACTTTTCATGTAGAGAGCTTGATCCCTAGGGAGCGGCTTGGATATTGTCTACTTGATTCAAGCGAAGTTCCCGAGGGACGCTATATCACTATATAGTATAAATAAAGTCGCTTTTACAATGTTGGTCTGTCCATATGTATGCTTAGATCTTTAAAACTACGCGAATGATTTTGAAAAGGTTTTTTATAGATAAAGTAATTCACGAAGAAGGTTTATATGTATAATACATTGATAATGTATTATACATATAAACCTTCTTCTTCTACTCTAACTGCTTCTCTAACTTTATAACCCTATTTCTGATGTACGTTATTTTATGTATATATATATATATATATATTATTTTTTATATCATATGCATTTATTGCGTTTATTTATACAAATATGTATGCCACGTTTATTTATTTTGTATATATATTGCCTGCACCACTATATATATATATATATATATTTTCAGTTTTGTGTAATAGTTGACTGGGAGATAATGCCATCTGGCATTAAGTCCGCCATTTGTACATTTTGTAACATTTTGTGCAATAAAGTTAAATAAATAAATAAAAAATAAATAAATGTAGTAGAAAAACACAGCTAGTTTCAGATGTTTCTATGTGATTCGTAAATAAGCTCATATCTTTACATTGCAAATGCTGGATGAACTTGACGAGATAGTCTAGTCAAAATAATGTACGACAGTACTTTACACTAAAAAGGGTCTACCAAAAATCCGCGATGTCATATGTCCGTCTTTTAGGGGTAACTTACGATAACTATTTTTTTTTAATAATAATAATAATAAGGTCCCATAACATCTCAAACATTGACCTGACTCCATTGTAAGTCTCTTAAAGCACTTGTGTCATGGACGTCATACAACAGATTAATCACAAATATACTACTTAAATACATATATTTAGCACCCAGACACAGAACAAACACAAATATCATGTTATAAATATTAGCTTTGGGTGGAAATCGAATCCACAACCCGACAAGATAGGATTACTACCATTTGCGCCATCGGGCCCTTCCAAATTATCATCATTGCACGCGGAAATCGCTAGCAAGACAAAATGTTTTTCACCATCATCGTCATAGCATTTTCAATATGACCATAAAAAATGAGATTTGAGTTACTAGATATTTAATTTGGTCGACGCCTATTCTACATTTTTTTAAAGATATATTTTAAAAAGTTCGTGTCGATTTGATAGTCAACTGGTATTTTTACTTTCTGGAAATAATATCAGTTTATACAAAGAAAAAATTGTTTTCAATATTAACTGTAATAAATATTCGCGCCAAAACGACAGCCGCCATTTTTTATGACGTCATATGAACAGCAACAATTTAATGTCAAATGTACGAGTCCAGTGCATTGAACTACACATTTTTCTGTATAGTGCCTAATTGTAATAACACAACATTGCAGACTGGAGTCTTCAATGTTGTGTTATTACAATTTATAAAAAGATATTTATGAGAGATCCAAACGACAATAATATGAGAAATGTTTGGATGGAACTATCGGGAATTCGTCCTCCATTGTAAATAATAACGTATTAAATGTGCAAAAATATAAGACACTAAAGAAATAAAACTTTCTCTGTTGTTGTAGGTTACTTGTTTGTTGCTACACATTTGACTTCACTCAAGAAAAAAGTATGGTAGCCGGCGATTTCAGTCACGTGATATACATATAATAAAATTAAAATTTTATAATGGAAATTAAAAAGAATCAACATATTTATATAACATTATAGTAGAAAGTACATAAATAACTAACTGTGCCCGCGACTTCGTACGCGTAAATTGTTTTCTGGGTACCATACCTCTTTATCTTAACTTACATAAACTTTGAATGTCATGTTTATTTATATCAAATCAATGTCCTGAAAAATAAGTTTAAAGTTTCAACTCCAAAAATAGCGATACTGCCATTCAACTTTTCATCCCTTTTTTTAACCTTTACAACCCTTATTTCGATAAAAAATAGCCTATGTCCTATCTCAGGGTCTAAAGATTGTCTGTGCTAAATTTCATCAAAATCAGTTGAGAGGTTTAAGCGGGAAAGCGTAACAGACAGACAGAGTTACTTTCGCATTTATAATACTAATGAGGATTAACTTTCATAGTATGATTTTGATAGATGAAACTACTCTATTATACCTGTCCTATATTATACTATCATATTGTTCACAAGGTAGAGCTGCTAAAAATGTGTTATCGTTAGTTGCTATTCGCTTTCGGATTAAGATGTTGTATGTAAACTATGCGTTTTTGGATGAATATTACTTCCATTTATATGTGTCGATACCTCAGTCGCCTTGGTACAGGGGGAGGTATTTATCTATTCTGTCGGTACCTTACGTCCTTCTCACAAAATCAATATAATGTCCTCTCATCTATTATTTTGATTGGCTCACCTCAGGTGTACAAACAATAGACCAGGACATTAACCAACTTGCTCACATGTGGTAGCTATAAAAATATTTGTTTACCACCCTCGTTTGGGGATGTTGCTACTAATTATATCAAAAGTACAAAATATCGATGAATCTCACCGATAGATTTATTAATTATACATACACTCATACATACATCACGCATGTGTCTCATCGGGGTAGGCAGAGACTATGGATCTCCACTTGTTACAATCTTTGCATACCTCTCTCGCTTCCTTTACTCGCATTAGTCCTTACATACACGCTCGTTGATTCTTCTCACTCATTTCTTCTTGGCTTCTCTTCTTCTGTTAAGATATGTTCGCCTCGATCGTCCTATACCAACTCTTCAATACACTTCCGCTCTATATATTTGTGCAGTCATTTTATTATCATCCGTCTTCAATTAATTATTTCGTAATTTCAACAGATTTTATTATATCATATCATTATTTCCAATGAGGCAGACTTCATACTTAGGTACCGCATTGGTACCTCACTCTGTGTGTCTGTTGAAGCGGTAAAAGAGTGTGAAGGGTGGGAGAGGTAGTAAAATTAGAGGGATATATGACATTATGTCTTCAAATCCCAAGATTAGTAATGCATTAGTGATATCCTTTTGATATAACGAGGCTGCTGTAAGCATGTTTATCGATCTGTTCTCATAAAAAAAATTGAACCAATCGTATGCCAGCCAGCCTAGTCTAGGCTAGCTGCAGTGATACTTACTATCACGCAGACTGTATGCTTGTTTGTCGACTCGTCTAAAAAATATATATATGTATAATAAAAAAATTCGCATTCGCAAGCGTAACCGTGATATACACTTTCACTTACCTGATAAAGATAAAATATCGACATCTGTTATCGATGATCTGATATATCACCCCATCTCTAAAGAGGCTGAGGGAAAACCGAAATTCCGATGAAACATAAGAGGCGTTGTCTCTGGTGTTTGCGAGAGGACCTTTTTTGTCCTTGTCACACCGTATGGCGTAAGGGATGAACGTGGGGTGTATCAGTAATTATTCTTCAAACGTAAGGATAAAAAATAATAGTAGAAATACTAATAATAATATGAATTTGGAGTTAAAGTGGGAGAGGGCAGGGCATTTGGTACGCAGAACCGATGGCCGATGTAGTCGTAAGGTTCTGGAATGGAGACCACGTACCGGCAAGCGCAGCGTAGGGCGTCTACCCGCAAGATGGACAGACGATCTGGCTAAAACCGCAGGATCGCGCTGGACACAGGCTGCATATAACCGCTCCTATTGGATATTTCTTGGGGTGGCCTATGTCCAGCAGTGGACGTCTAATGACTGTTATGATGATGATAATTCTTCGAAATAAATGTAAGGTACCAGCAGATTAGAATAGTACCTCCCCCTGCAAAAGTGATTGGGTACCAGAATCGATAGATGGTGGCATTACCACTTGAAATAGCTTCGATCAAATGCAACAGGACAGGAAGGGGCTGCAGCATTTCTGTCGCCATATTCACTCTGCAATTGCCACTACGCTTGCCCATCGGGCCAGTTATGGGTAGGATTCTCCATTCTTTGACCTAGACCTAATATGTTAACAAACACAGTCATATCATCCATAGAAAGTCCACTGTTGGACATAAGCCTCCACAAAATAGGGGGAATTGTGCCCATAATTGCCGCGCAGGGTGAGCATGGCGGCAACCACAGAGTGCAACTTCACGACAAGGATGCTGCTGATCATCCCCACCCTGTTAAGCTGCGCTTTTTTGGGCAGATACCTTAGTCACCTCTTACGACACCAAGTACTGAGGCAGGTACTATTCTAGTCTTCAGGTACCTCACGGTAGACATAGAACAGACACAAATATTTATCAATTAAAATATTTGCCTTGAATGGGGATCGAATCCACAACCCGTGACGCACAAGATACACAACCAAAACAAATGTTGTGCAGTCGGGTTAAGAAAAGACGAAATATAATTGTATCCGCTTCACTCTATGACTTGTCCATAATTATTCATGTCACCAAAGGACATTGTTATGTAAAACGAGAATATATTATCGCAACCTTTTGCTCTCGCGTTTCAGCGGGGAAGCCTCCGAATACACGGGAAATTTTCGAGGCCGCCAAATATTTTAAACTGCGTTATTAAAGGCACTTTTGTATTTGGTCAGATTATAACTTCTGTCATTTGTTACGCACTGTTGTGTTTTCAGTAGCTACTATAATGATTTATAATTTTAACATTTCTTTTATTCTATTTAACTTCTTCTATTTTGTTATGTACTAGCTGTGCCCGCGACTTCGTCCGCGTGGAATAGTTTTTTTGGTTAACCTTAACTTATAAACTTTGAATGTCATGTTTATTAATATCTTTATTATAAAGATTACGATACTTCCATACAAATTTTCATTCCCTTTTTCGACCCTTATTTCGAATTTGAAACAGCCTTTGTTGGTCAGCGTCAGGGTTTAAAGATTGTGTGTGCCAAATTGTATCAAAATCGGTTGAGAGACTTAAGCGGGAAAGCGTTACAGACAGACTGAGTTACTTTCGCATTTATAATGTTAGTAGGGATTCTAAAAATATTTAGAATACCGGAACCGTCAGGTGGCGGTATACCCACAAAATCCACAGGACGGCAACGAGTAGCAAAATTCCCATCGCGAAGCTACTCTCTACGCAATCATGGGGAGGTCTACATCCAACAGTGGATGTTCACAGCTATTATGAAGATTACGAGGTACCAATGAGGTCTACCTCATGTATATTATGAATCACGGTAAAAAAAAAAAATATTATTATACAGAAAATGGTGAACATGAAACATTATTATTTCTGAATCCCTGTTCGAGATATTCAGCCCACAAAGCGAAGAAACACGCCATTTCCCGAGCTATATCGTAAAACAGAATAGTTCTATAAAACTAACCCAAATAACAAACTAAGTTTTTTCTCGCAACGAATCACGTCACGTGTGCGCAAAAAAAAAAACCAAATACACGCTCGCTGCTCGTAAAATAAATTATATCAAAGTGAAATTTCTTCGTCTTGTCAATCACGCCGGAACGGTTGCGTGGCATAACTTACAGGATTCATTCCGTCTGAGATGGGAAAGGATAAGTGTGTTTAGAATTAATAAATTTATATTTATTATTAACATTATTATCCGGTTCAACCCAATTAGACAAACATGAAGTTGGAACAATAATAACAATTAATATATATCGAGCTTAATTTATTATTGATTTGACGTTGTCGACAAATACATCGAAATCCGGATGAGACGTAAGGAGTGCGTTAAGTGCCTACTGCAAGCGGCATAAAGGTGATTGCGCACGTGCTAATTAATTACTCAAGTTAATTAATAATTAATTAACTCAGGACAAATATTTATATGATGATACTAGTATTTATCATAGGTATTAAAAATATGTAATAATAATATTACTCTTTATTGTACACAAAAAATTACAAAATTAGAAAGAATAAGTAAGAAGTTTTAATACAATAGGCGACCTTAACGCTCAGGACGCTAGTATGATAGGGCAGTTAGACTTACACTAATAATGTATTTATAAGAAGAAAATACAGTAAATTAAATAATAATAATTAAATACCTAAACGTGTCTATATAACAAAACATAAATAAATACATCTTCATCATTATCATCATACCAGCCATTAAAAGTCCACTGTTGGACATAGGCCTCCCCAAGAAAAGGGTATGTTGCCCATAATTGCCGCGCTGGGCAACCGTGTTAGCAATCGCAAAGCGCAGCTATCGCGACGGGGAAGCTGCTGCCCATTCCCGCCCTGTACATTTGAGCTGATTTTTTTGCATGGTTCGGTTCGGTTTACACCAAATATCAGTTCTGGTACCTTAGCCGCCTCTTACGACGTGGTCTGTTGCCGAATTTGGACGGATGCCGGGGAAGCATTTTCTGTCACTGTGACGTTTCAATATATGTGTTGATTTTGTAATAATTTTAGTTGTACTTATGTAGCTGTGAGGTACCGGCGGAGTAGAATAGTACCTTCCCCTGTACCAGGTGTCGTAAGAGGCGATTGAGGATCAGAACGGATAGATGGCGGTATATCCAAAAAAGTGCAGCTCAAATGAAAAGCGTCCCTAACACAAGTGCTTTAAGCGACTTACTACGGAGTCAGGTCAATATATTGTAGGTATTTATCATTGTTATTAAAAAATAGGTTTTAATCTAATTCTTTATTCAATTGTTTCCTGACATATGTACATTGCTCGATGACGCCATTGAAGATTATCCAATCTAGACGGTAAACCCGAAGATAAAATTCCATTGAGTTATCACATGCATTGTCGTGTTGAGTTCGGGATTGGATTCGCATACCATTACATCCATTTGCGGCGCGTCTCTCCCGACAGATGACTAAGACAAATCGTTCTTCTCTTGCTATACACACCGAAGATTTTCCTGTAAAACTATGAAATGAAATTTAGCTGCGTGCCTGACATTCATAGATCATGACTAAATAAGTGGAAAGTAGCCATCCACACCCTCCTCTCATCATCATATCAGCCATTGACAGTCCAATTGCAAAAAACAATTGCCGCGCTGGATAAGCGTGTTGGAAATCGCAGATCGCAGCTTTTGCGACGGGGATGTTGCCACCCAGTCTCGCCCTGTGCTTTTGAGCTGCACTGTTTTGTATGGATATACCGCCATCTGCTGGTTCTGGTACCTCAGCCGCTTCTTACGACACCTGGTGCAGTGTGGGGTACTATTCTACTCTGCCGGTACCTCACGGCTTACAATACAATCAAATTACTACATCTTTACAGCTATTTCACACACCATTAACATATAAAAAAGTGTGTTTAGTCACATGCATTGTATGAAGTCTACCTCATGTAAAGTATTGATGTTACAGATATTAGATAACAGTGGAATTACAAATATAATACGTATTTAAATAACACATTCAATACCCAGACACAGTACAAACAAGTTCTGTACAATAACGTTTATCCTGGGTAATAATGAAACAGATGTTCCTTCCCGCACAAGAATACTGCTGATGGCTCCATGCATTGGTGCAGTCACAATTATTACTCGTCACCACATTTACTCGTCATTTTTTATCACAGTGTGTCCTAAACCGAGCACAACAATCCAGTAATCAAATCAACACCGTCATGCACCATGTTGCAATTGAATAAGATCGAAATTTGAATGGCAAATTATGAAGCATAGTGCCAAACTAAGTCTGGATTATAGCAACTCTGGTCATAAATTTCAGCTTGAGCTCCATTCTGAGATTATACTAGGTATAATCAAAGAATTTACACGCGGTGATTTAATTAGTATTTGTCTTAGGATTAAGATGACAATACATATCGTTATCATCATCACCATAAGACTTCCACTGCTGGATACAGGCGTCCCCAAGTATAGATATCATCATAATTGTCATCATTGATTGTTTCAGTTTAATCAGTTTGATTTCCACCCAGAGCAAATATTTATATGATGATATTTATGTTTGTTCTGTGTCTGGGTGTTACAAATATGTATTTAAGTAATATATTTTTTATACTTATGTTACCACAGCATTTGTGTTAGGGACATTAGACAACAAAGAGTGTTGATGTCCGTAACACAAATGTTTCATGCGATCAATGTATGAGATGTTGTGGATTATTATATAATATATAATGTAAAGAAATATATTTCTTTAATTTGTATAAGCGCGCGCACCGCTAGCGTGTCGCGTCAATCGAGCTGTCATTGTCAAAAACAAATGTTCTGTATTTAAAATGTTATTTAAATATTCTTTTAGTTTAATTAATTAACATTAAGTTGTATTAACTGAGAGGTGATAATTATAAACTATAATTGTCGTTTCTTTATTTACAGGTAAGATTTTTGGTTAGTTCTGTTAATATTATATAATTGTGTGATATTTACTCAAATAAAATGATATCTTTATTTACAGAGAAACAAATCAGAGTTTTATTTTACTTCTGAGATTAAATTACAATTAATTGTCTTATTATATATTAACAAAAGACAATACTTTCAACATATATTATGCCTATAACCGCGGAGCGCTGTTGGTATTAAACACATTTTATAGCGCGTGCCTAATCACCCACAACGAAATTAAACGAGCAACATTTTTTTACTTTCATCTAATTTGCCGAAAGAAAATTCCGCTCCACAATTCAGTACAAAAGGTTAATCACGTCACGGCCTGTGGTCGGCCATTTGTTGTGACGTCACAAACTGCTCACTCTTGTCACTTGTGCCGATGGGTTTGTGAGCACCACGCTTTATCTTTAATTATGAGTTTGATTAACCTTATTTCTCATGATTATTTAATAATAATAATAATAATAAATTCCCACAACATCTCATACATTGACCTGACTCCGAGGTAAGTCGCTTAAAGCACCTGTGTTACGAATGCCAGACAACAGAGGAATCACAAATATACTACTTAAATACATATATTTTACATCCATACACAGAGAAAACACAAATATCATCATATAAATATTTGCTCTGGGTGGGAATCGAACCCACGACCCCTGGTGCACAAGAAAGATTCACTACCATCTGCGCCATCGGGCCCGTATTTGATAAGACAAAACTTATGTAAAACTAGCGGCGTCCTGCGGTTTCACCTGCGTATTTTCTTTCACGTAAAAACAATCTTTTTGTCATCATCATCATCATATCAGCTAACAAAAGTCAACTACTGTACACATGCCTCTCCAAGAACGGAGGTATTTTGCCCATAATTGCCGCGCTGGGCCAACGTGTTGGCAATCGCAGAGCGCAGCTTTCGTGACGGGGATGCTGCTGTCCATCCCCGCCCTGTGCATTTGAGCTGCACTGTTTCGGATGGATATACCGCCGTGTGTTGGTTCTGGTACCTAAGTCACCTCTTACGACACCTGGTGCAGTGGGAGGTACTATTCTACTCCGCCGGTGCCTCTAGGAAAGCTAGTTTGCCTCGCTTAAACTTAAGGATTGCTGGGCCGATATGGTTAATTCTGATACTCGAATGTTTGTAGATGTGACATCCCTGTGATGATATGAGGCTATAGGCTTTTTAATTATTAGTCTAGACAGACAAACAAGCGGACAGTCCGCATGATATTAAGCGTCACAACAGCTTATAGACGCTCGTAGTAACACAAGGATAGCACTAGACTATACTTATGAACCTAAAGATATAATATCACATTACCCAATCATTTCACTGCCTCTCTCACCCTTCAAACCCGGACACAGCAATGTGAACACTGGTATTTGCTGGTAGAAATAGGTGATAGTGAGGTACCAATGCAGATGATGCGCAGACAATTACTCCCTGACCTGTGCCAAATAATATCAATTTTACCATATGACGGGCCCAATAGCGCAGAAGGTTGTAATCCTGTCTTGTGCTCCAAAGGTCGTGACTTTGATCCTCACCCAGGGTAAATATTATTATGATATTATTTATGTTTGTTCTGTATATGGGTGTTAAATATATGTATTTTAGTAGTATATTTGTAATTCCTTTGTTGTCTGATATCTGTTACAAAAGTGAATTAAGCTACTTAATACGGAATCAAGTCAATTTATGAGATGTTGCGGAAATTATTATCTGGGGGCACGGCAGTGCCCCCACCAAGTCGAGCAAAAAAGCGTCACGGCCGTACCATCCTTTTCTCGAAGCAACTCGGAGCAATTCAGGCCATTTTCGACCCCCTGTAACTTCGTTGTGGATAAAACTAGAAGACTGAAATTTTCAGTAACCATGCAGGCATTGTAAAGACACGCATATTTCAAATTTCATTCAATTTGGACCAGTATTTTAAGAATTATAACGGGTCAAATTTCTTAATTTTGTTTAATTTTGTCACTCACTGACTCATGATCATCAAAAGTCTAAGGCACTTCTAGCAGACCTAGAAGCTTCAAATTTGAAATGTAAGTAGTGTTTGGCGAATGAATCAAGGAAAAACTAAAAAATCTAGAAAAAACCGCAAAAAAAAACTAAGCCCATACAGCCAATCGGTATTCCCGTCATGAAAACACGTGTATTAAATTATTTATTAATGCAAAAAACGTACCTACGTGCGTATTCGTACTTATTACGAGTGCGTAAGGTTGTATAGTTATATAATTATTATATAATTATAGACGCTAGCGAGTTAGCACGGCCGTTGCTACGCGCCGCGCGAGGGTGCGGGGCGGGGACAGGGGCGCGGCGGGGACAGTGGCGGGGCGTGCGCAAGTGAATGTCGCCGAGCGAGCAGCAGCCGCGCTCATACGCGCGAGCGACCCAATGCTGTTCGGATGTGCCCAGAATTCCTACCTATAAGTTTGGGATTTTCATTGATAATTTCGATTGCTATATTATTAGTTTGACGACTAAAGGCTACTCTCATTGGTTTACTGATATTATTTGCTTACAATTTACTGTATTTGCTTACAATTTAGACGTTGTTCGAATAAATAATTTAAATTAAATATTGATACTTTAAGTACCTAAGTATTTATAAATTTCTTATTGCCTAATCGTATTTCTGCATAAAAATAACTTTGCAATCTAACTTGTAGGTAATCGCAATGGATTCAGTAATACTGTATGTGAATGATCAGCCTTGTCCACACTGGGCTGTTCCTATTGGTGATGGTGATACCTGGTGATGGTTCGTGTTTATTTCATTCTTTGTCATTCTCTA
>JACJUM010003053.1:3174766-3227819 GCA_020976665.1 Heortia vitessoides
ATGTGAATGATCAGCCTTGTCCACACTGGGCTGTTCCTATACCTGGTGATGGTTCGTGTTTATTTCATTCTTTGTCATTCTCTATGTATGGGAATATTGAGTCGTCGTTATTAGACTTGCTATAATCGAGTATGTGGTAGCGCATTGGGATGAGTTACAAGTGTATACTTGTGACGAGCATGGAGACACCTACATTAACGCTAATTTGTATACAACGGCAATGGTAAAAACCAGTACTTACGGTTCCGCGTCTGAACTCATGGCGGCCGCCGCTTTGTATCCGTAACTGTCTACAATATACAAAAAGAAATGAGATCCCATCAAAAACAATACTTGTCAAAATATTTTTATATAACAATACTTGTCAATTTGTCGCACTAAATAATTGAATTTACATGTTTTCAGGCGATTGAATTTACACGTGTTTTCAGGCGATGGCCAAGTCTCAATATGTTTATATAAAACATTAAAGAATTTTAATATCGATATGCGTCACTATAAGATGCTGTTAATTATTACGTAACAACTTAATGCTTCAACTACGGAGATTCCAGACACAATTGATTTTCAATTGTTATGGACCACGATCGTGGTCTTAGAGACTGGGCGTATTAAGACAGAAAGTCGCTTTAGTAGAGACTGAATAAATTAATAACCGACTTGGTATTACATAGATCTCACAACTTTTTACTGCAGAACAACTGAATTGCGAGACTTGGTTTTTTTTGACAAGTATTGTTTTTGATGGGATTATTTATTTACGAATAAGGAAACAAGAACTATATCATTTATTAAAGCTATATACTAACGTGTTTGTTAGCACGTGGAAAGCGTATTATGTTGCTGATAGCTGTCAAAACTCGTGGCCAGCTATTTTAGCTGTCACGAATGACCCTCGTCACATGTGTCGATGCGTCGCTTGTGTACACGCCTTTATGTCCCATGAATGGGACACTTTGATCGAATAGCCTTTAAGTGTGTTTGTATAGAAAAACGACTTAGTCTGTATCGAGAAGAAATGAGTTGATACAAGTCAGAGAGAATACGCATTGATATTAGCAATATTTGCTGACCTGACAGACTTAGTCTTGTATTAACTATAAATATATGATTTACATGAATTAACTAGTGATCCAGCCCCGGTTTTCATCGTATCAGCCACTAAAAATCCCCTGTTTGACATAGGGCTCCCCAAGAAAGGGGGTATGTTACCCATAATTGCCGCGCTAGACAAGCGAGTTGGCAATCGCAGAGCGCAGCTTGCACGACGGGGAAGCTGCTGGCTTTTTTGCTCGGATATACCGCCGTCTGCCAGTTCTGGTACCTTAGTCGCCTCTTAACTAACTCTGCCGGTACTTCACGACCCCGGCTTTGCTCGGGCTCAATAAGGAAAAAAAAAATAAAAGCCGAGAAGTTCAGGCAGAGTAGAACGGTACTTCTCTCTGCTATCGTAAGAAGCGAGTGAGATACCAGAACCGACAGATGGCGGTATATCCAACCGAGATAGTGTAGCTCAAATGCATAGAGCTGGGATGGGCAGCAGCATCCCCGTCGTGAAAGTTGCGCTCTGGAATTGCCAACACGCTTGCCCAGCGCGGCAATTATGAGCGAAATTTCCTTTTCTGGGAGGCTTGAGTCCAGCAGTAGACTTTTAATGACTTTAATGATGATAATGATTTATTTTACATATAAACCTTCATCTTAAATCATTTTACCTACTAAAAATACCGCATACAAATCCGTTGCGTAAAGCATAACATCTAAACAAGCATACGCATGAGGTACCGACAGTTTTAAATAAAATACCTCCCCCTGTACCAGCTGTAAGAGACTAAGCTGCCAGAACTGGCAGATGGCGGTATATCTAACCGAAAAAGTGTTCTGCGGAATCTGCGTTCTGCGATTGCCAACAAGTTTGCTCAGCGCGGTAATTATAGGCCAAAAATACACCTCTCTTGGGGAGGCTTATAACTGATGACGATAAAGAAGAATACATAGAGTAAGACAGCGAAAAGCGACTTCATTTTATACTATGTACAAGTTGTGTTGCAGCATCAACGTCGGATTATATAAATAAAATACAAATAAATTGTAAAAGCTATATAGGTTCTTATCTTAAAAAAAGATTAATGTAAAGATTTTATAACATAAAATTCAGTATTAAAAATAATTTCTTTGAATTCATATACCGGAAGTTTAAATTCAGACTCAAACTATCTTATATTAATCCAAATTACAATATAAATTGTAACCTAGAATATAAACAATAGGCAGGAAATAATAATATTACAAAGGCAATAAACATTATTATTATACCACAGGTATTTATCTTGGAAGATTGCTCATAATGGTGTACTCGCGATATGTATAAACCAATTTATATATTACGATATTGCCGTAAGGTACCAGCAGATTAGAATAGTAACTTCCCCTGTACCAGGTTTCGAAAGAGGCAACAAAGGTACCAGAATAGATGGCGGTATCTCCATCCAAAACAGTACAGCTTGAAAGCACAGGGCGGGTGTGGGCAGCAGCAACCTCGTCGCTAAAGCTGCGCTCCGCGATAGCCAATACGCTTGCCCGATACGGTAATTATGGGAAAAAAAAAACATTTTTCTTGGAGAAGAATATGTCGAGCTTAGGACTGTCAATGACTGGTATGATCATATCTCGGTGTTGCAGAATAGTACCTCCCTTTGTACTATGTTTCTTAAGAGGTGACTAAGGTACCGGAACCGACATATGGTATATCCATCTGAAACAGCACAAATATATACCTACTGCAGAGGCCAATCAAATGAAGTACTGAGTCGATTATTTATATGGGGTAGACTTCATACAAAAGTCGTCTGCCGTGGTACCTCACTCTCACCAATTTCTATCGCCAAATAGTAGTTATGTAGTAGTAGTATTTGCATTGCTAAGTGTCGGTTTGAAGGATGAGAGGGGCAGTGACATTACTGGGGAATTGTGATATCGTCAGTTTCAAGGTTGGTGGCACGCTAGAGATTACTTAGTGAAGACACGAATGTCTGTAGGCTGCGGTCACGTTTACCATCATTCAGACCGTATGTTTATTTGCTGACTTCGGTAAATAGTGTAAAACGAAGTCTCTTCCGACTGTCTGTCCTTATATATTTTATCAATGCTACGGATTATAGAGATGTCGTAAATAAAAACTTTTATATCCATGCATTTCACATATCAATAATAATAATAATAATTTTATTCAACAACACAAAGTAACTTAAACTAAAATACATTTTGATACTTAGGTACCTAAACTAGGTCTAGCCTGTTTTTATAGGCACCTATGCTCTAGTGTGCATGTAGGTGTGGATGTGTGTCTATATGGTCTAGTGTAATACAAAGCTTGTTAATTCAACACATTATTTACGCACACATTACATAAATACACAGAATATAATACTAAGCCAGTACATACAGTATACACAAACAATAATAGTAACAATAAATATAGTCCAGTCTAGCATAATATTGTTAGCAATTCCTCTGTCTTGTTGTAGTCCAATGTCAAAAGCCATTCCCTTACTGTTGTTTTGCAAGTGTATTTATTCATGTCATGAATATCTATTTCTTGGTTAATTTTATTATAAATAAATGGTCCAATGCATCTATTAATATTTCAGATGATAATAGACTTCGAAAAACCAAAAGTCACTTCTCATTATTACCGTCACGGAGTCGTCACGTTACGCCACGTTATCGTGTCGTCGAGTTTGAACGAGCTGTTTCCGATAAAGCGGATCCAATTTAGGGATCCAGTCTGATCGTAGTAATAATTAATGCGTTGGTTATCTGATTACAGGCCGGTTGGATCGGGTTTTGGGATAGAGATTGGAACGCAAGGTTTGAATTTTTTAAAGGTCTGGTTGGATATTTGCGGAGACGTTTCACATACTTAGGTCTCAGATATAGTGCTTAATTCACTAACTTTAGATTAACACAAAGCTGAACCTGGTTACTATAATCCTATAAATTTAGTTTTGACTTGAATGTCAGCTGTCAAACATACAAGAAAATTTTTCCCATAACTGCGTTACTGGTCAGGCATGGTGGCCATCACAAAGTTGAAAATCACAACAAAACATCTAAGTATAGAAATTATTCATTAGCTTTTATTTATAAATATATCCAGTTATTGTACAGAAAATATAAAATAAAAATATAACACATAAAATAATTTATATGGTGTAGACCTTTGTTGGTGTTGACCGGAAGGTCACAGACGACCTTTCATGTGAGGTCTACACTACTGCCCAGGGCGTAAGTTATGGTCAAAATTTCTTCTCGTCTCTCTAACTCTAACCTCTCTCTCATCTATCTCTACCACCAAATAGCAGTGTTCGGGTATATATATAATAAACAATAAGGGTGAGGGAAGCAGTGAATTTTCAGGCAGTGGATGTGGCATAAATATCCTCAAGTCACAAGGTTGGCAACGCGTTAGTGATATCCTTGTGATATTACGAGTGTCTATAGCCAGCAGTGACGCTCACTATCACGCGGACTATATGTTTGTTTGTCAACCTGGTGAAATGAAAATCTTAACCACAATCATAAGACCCTCATATAAATCATTCTTCAACAAAGTTATATTTGTTTTAAGACAACGAAACAATCGCATGCTACATTTTAAAGTTAATGTCGACATAACTTTTAGTTGATCTCGAAGATATAAAACAGCGACCACGCTGTGAAACAATGAACTGGCATTATAGTTTCTAGACTGTAATTTAAAAGCCGGCCCAAGATATACCGTTCCTTCACCTTAAAAATATCCTGGTAGTTCATTTTCTAATTACATAAATGAATAATCGGGACTAAATGTTCAAATGTTTTGAAATATAATATAGTCTATTGTTCTTGTTGGAGAAGTAGCTTTTTAATTGTTAAAGAAGTACTAAAATGAAATGAGCGAATTTCGAGTTAATTCTTAATAACCAGGCCCCGTACCAGGTGTCGTAAGAGGCGACTAAAATTAAAGAACCGACAGATGGCGGTATATCCATCCGTAATAGTGTATATCAAATACACAATGGCGGGGATGGGCAGCAGCATCCATGCCTCTGAGACTGCCAACTCGCTTGCCCAGCGTGGCAATTATGAGCAATATTTCCCTCTTCTTGGTGAGGCTTATGTCCAGCAATAACTGCGATGATGACGTAGATGATGATAACGTTTGTCAGCGCCAACGCCGGTAGGGGTCCTATCAACACTAACGATTTAGTGTTGATGGAACCTTTATCAACACCAGTTCTCCTTGCAGGTTACTTTCTGGTGGCTCGCGTAATAAACCTGTATTAAACTTTGTTTTAAGTACTTTAAGTACTTTATTTACTGATGCTGCTTCTCTAACTTTATAACCCTATTTGATGTACATTATTTTATGTATATATATATTTATATATATTTTTATATCATATGTATTTATTGCGTTTATTTATACAAATATGTATGCCACGTTTATTTATTTTGTATATATATTGCCTGCACCACTATATATATATATTTTCTGTTTTGTGTAATGGTTGACTGGGAGATAATGCCATCTGGCATTAAGTCCGCCATTTGTACATTTTGTAACATTTTGTGCAATAAAGTTAAATAAAAAAAAATGTCTGGTGCCGACAAATTACATAGTATAAAATAGGCTTAATTTACATGTTAGATGACTCTGGGATGATGACGACGGGAATGCTGCTGCCCCTCCACATTTGAGCTAAACTGTTTGAGATGGATATACCGCCGTTGATTGTGGTACCTGTGTGGTGGGGAGTACTATTCTATTCTGCCGGTACCACACGGCATTTTTTGGTTAAACAAAACACGCAGCTCGAGTTCGCTGTCCCATCACCATAACATGACTCACAATTCGAGATAAGAGGTCACTGTCCCATCGCCATGTAAATAAATCGAGACTGACTCTGGTGTAGAGACGAGTATATTTTTCTGTTGAAAATATATTGTGACCAAATAAAATGTTTCCATTTATAATACAAAGAAAGTAGAAATCTTATTACCCAATAAACTAAATGCAAGCTCGGGACTTCATTTGATTTGGGAACTCTTTTTATTTTACTTCTCGTTTACGAGTATGTTAATATGTACGTTCGTTGACTTTTTATATATGTTGACCTCGATGTTATAGCGAACACACTTAGTACAGAAGTTAAGTTAGAAGGTTAAATACTTTACTATATATCTCCCTGTACCAGGTGTCACAGCGGCTGAGGATTTTTTTTATAATGAACGAATGAATGAATGAATGTCAACAAACAAGCATACTTTCTGCTTGATGATAAACCTGATCGCAATCACTAGTGTGTCGTTAACCTGGTGAACTGAAGATACAATGTCACATTTACCGAATAATTTTACCCCTTCAAAGCGAAACACAGCAATGCGAACAAGGCTATTTGGTAGAAATAAATAAGAGTAAGCTGCCAATGCAGAAAACCTTTGTAAGAAGTCTAAGCTCAAATGCAAGATAGCGGGGATTAACACCAGATCTCCTGTGGCGAAACTACGCTTCGGGAATGCCATCACGCAAGCCATCATCATTATTCCAGATATTGGAAGTCCACTGCTGATTATAGTCCCCTCCAAAAAAGGTGGAATTTGTCCATAATTACCGCGCTGGGCAAGCTTGTTGGCTATTGCAGCACACAGCTATCACGACGAAGATGCTATTGAACTGCACTGTTTAGGTTTGATATACCATTTTCTATCGGCTTTAGTACCTCAGTTACCTCTTACGATACCTGGTACTGGAGAAGGTACTATTTTACACTGCCAGTACTTCACGGCAAGCTGGTGCCTATAATGTTTACTTCATTTAAGTATGTTGTATGTCATTCAAACAGTAGTAAGTGCCTCGAGGTATCAGCAGAGTATAATAGTACTTCCATCTGTATCAAGTGTTGTAAGAGGCAACTAAGGTACCAGTACCGACAGGTGGCGGTATATCCATCCGAGTTAGTAGCTCAAATGCACAGCACGGGGATGGGCAGCAGCATCTCTATCGTGAAAGCTGGACTCTGCGATTACTTACAACGTTCGCTCAACGCGGAAATTACGGCCATAATTTCTTCTTTCTTGGGGAAGCTAACAGTGGTCTTTGTCTAACAGTGGACTTCCAATTGTTGACATAATGATGGTGATATTTAGTGCATTTTGTTGCATTCAGAATATTATACATTTCTTCTAGACGTGAACTTTAACTATGGTAAAATTACGTTTATCCGTTCAAGCAATTACCTTAAAATGGTATACAGTTATACGCTTTTTGTATTATCATGGAATCCGGTTCTACCTAGTTATATCCTAAAAATACTATCGGGATACAACTGGTACTGCTATAACCTACCATAATATGCAATGTGCACATTAAAACGCAGGATAAATGAGGTTTTAAATTAACCAACGGCCTGGCACGCGCTGGTAAGCCTCCCCGTAGCCTATACACACTCGTTATGTCGCAAATAGATTATTAGCGCGTCACCAACCTCGTGACCTGACTATATTATGACACATTTGCCTGCAGTAATATCATTTTTAGAATAAGATAATGCTTACAGAAGACCTTGTACTTACATAACGATGAGTTATTTGAACACTATGAGGACAGATTTAGAAGTATTTCTTGGATGCGAATCTGAAATCTCGTTGGTATACTTTGGCTAATAAAGTCTATTATCATCATATAAGTCACTGGAAGTCATCTGCTGAACGAACGCCTCCCCTAAGGAGAATGTTGCCCATAACTGCCGTGTTTGGCAAGCGTGTTGGCAATCTCAGAGCGCAGCTTTTACTAAGAAGACGCTGTCACCTATTTCTGCCTTCCAAGAAATACGGTTTAAATTGTTTTGTTGACGAGTTCTCGAGCGGGTTCTCTAGTGTATTGCCACATAAAGATATGACACCATAAATGTTCTTCACGTGAAGAAGCAATATGAGAACGAAGTGCCTGTCCTTATTTAGTTGTAAATATTTTAATTGATTCAGTTTCTCTCTTCTTCTTTATATTTTATATTTTATTGCTTTTTTATTGTTTAAAATATTTCATATAACGTCGATTTCATAAAAGTACTTAATTTAAATGGAAATGAAAGTAATTGTGGAAATGCTGTATTAATTTTATAATTTTTCGATTTATTATTTTTTAAAACATGTGACGTCACACTAGGGAGGGGGGATTTCAGATATGTGACCACCTGTGACAAGTACGGAGGAGGCTCAAAAAATCATGGAAACCGTGTGAAGTACTTTATGGATGGCCCCTAAGGGGTGAAAAGTTAGGATGAAAGTTTTGAAGCTAAGAGTGAAAACGTGGGGCACTGCTAGTTATGTAGTAAATAGAAACACAACACGGACCGAATACAATGTCGTTACATACTTTAATAGCACAAAGGTTGCCAATCTTAGTTGTGGATGGAGATACGGAATTATGTAAATTCTAGGAAGGCCGTTAATTGAACCATCGTATTTGGGATCCATTTTGTTTCGGGTCCAAATTAACTAAACTAAGGGAATAGCGATTGCGGTAATAATTAAAGAGTTCAGTTTTACTCCTACTTTGTTAATTTAACTAGGCTTGGAGCGTTTTAATAAATCATCATCATCAGATCAGCTATTGGAAGTCCACTGCTGGACATAGGCCTTTCCAAGAAGGGCGGTTTTATTGCCCATAATTGCCGCGTTGAGCAAGCGTGTTAGCAATCGCAGAGTGCAGTTTTTGCGGCGGGAATGCTGTTACCATTTCCCGCCCTGTACATTTTAGCTGCACTGTTTCGGATGGATATGCCGCCATCTATCGGTTCTGGTACCTTAGTCGCCTTTTACAACACCGGGTACAAGGGGAGGTACTATTTTTCTCTGCCGGTACCACAAGGCTTGAGTTTTATTTTTTTGCTTCGGGTTTGCTCACGTTAAATTCGAGATAACAAAGTTAATATATTTCCATTCCAATTTTCAGGAATCGGGGATAATATCCAAAAAAGCAGGCATTTTTTAGTTGAGAAATAGTCTGTGTACCAATTTTTAGCTGTCTACATTGTCAAAATAAAAGAAAATTCACTCCCTATTTTAAGGAGGTTGAAGGCAAATTCGGAAATATGGAACAAAAAATTATGCACGATTTTTTTATTATTTATAAATAGTCCGCAAACCACTTTTGACGTGACAACGTCTTATAAATTGGTTTGCCGGCTGACACTTCAAGAAACTGCGTTACGCTCCGCTCACGTTATGCGCTCACAATGAGAGCGAGTGAGAGGCACGCGTCCCTCTCACTCGCTCTCATTGTGACGTGTGTTACGCAAATGTATTCCAAGTTATTGTATGTATATTTGTGTATGTATGTGTAAAGGTAAAAATAAAATTTTGTTAATATGAAATTCAGTGCGAGATTCTTTGTATAAATTAATGTTTTAAATATAATTCTTTGTATAAATAAATGTTTTAAATTGTTACTATTATTTCATCCTTATTCCTACTATACGAATGAATATTCACATTAAAATTATTTTACCACTCAAAGTCGTTGTCACGTAAAACTTTCGCCCGTATACAGGCAACCAATTTTTACCATGAAAATTAATGAACGCTCCATAAAAACTTCCACACCAAATTTTAGTAAAGTGGGGGGCTAAAAAGTGGCGTAAATTATCCTATGATACAGGATCATTACCATCTTCGCCATCAGGCTCGTCAACAAAACAACATCTGCCTTGTCAGCTAGCATATATATACTATTTATTACATCTTCCCAGGAAGTATAAAATCTTTAATATGGTAAAAAATTTGCGGCTTCAATAATGTTGTACCTTACAATATTGATCATACAAATTTAATACTAATTTATATAAAAATAAGGTCCAAATTAAATCAAAGCGAATTAATCAACTAATATCATTAAAACAAACTAACCGAAACTGTTCATTCGCTTGTAAGACATTATGTATACGCCATTTAACTCACCAGTAGATTTGAAATTAAGGTGCATCGTTTAAAGATCTTAATCAGCGAATAAATTTTCTGACTAATTTTCTAGACTCTAAGAGTTCACTTTAGAAAATTTATTGCCTGACTATATAAAATACTGGTTTATATTTATTCCTGGTGGCCCGCGTAAGGAACCTTCAGTAAACTTGCTTCTAAGACTCGTCTGGAGCTCGCAGACTAGTTTAAAATAGGCAACTAGAAGACATGTTTGTTTGAATGACCTTTATGACTTATGAGGTCATCAGGGTCATTTATTAATACATAGTGTGTCGTACCGGAATGGTCAATAGTAGAATAGTACTAATAATTCATATAAAATTCCGTACGTCGGCTTGACTTTGTGATAAATAGTTTAAAACACTTATGTTATTGATGTCACACAACAGACACACCCAAATAGAGAATAAACACAAATGTAGCTTAAATGTTTATTTAGATAGGGATCGAACTCAGGACCGTTTACGAATAAGATAAGGTCGCCACTAATAATGCCATCAGGACCGTCATTACATCATCATCATCATACCAGCCATTAAAAGTCCACTGCTGGACATATGCCTTCCGAAAAAAGAACGAATTTTGCCTATAATTGACGCGCTGGGCAAGCGTGTTCAGTGTAGCTACCAATAACGCCATCAGGCCGGTCATTTCATCATCATTATATCATACCAGTCCTTGGAACACAGTCCACTGCTGGACATAGGCCTTCCCAAGAAAGGGGGAATTTCGCTTATAATTGTCTTGCTGCGCAAGCGTGTTAATAGCAGCTTTCACGTCGTGGATGCTGCATGCCCATCTCCACCCCGTGAATTTAAGTTGCACTGTTACGGTCGTCTCTTAAGGTACCTGCTACAGGGGGAAGTACTACTCTATTCTGCCGGTACCTCATAGTCATTTATTTGCTTGTAATTAAAATTAAACTACCTGACCCAAGACTTGGTCCTGTCTCAAATATGTACCTATATTTATCATGAAAAATAAAAACTATCTATAAATAAGTAAATTGATTAATGTTACTATTTCAACAGGATCGAGCCCACGACCTTTAGCGTAAAGAGATGCAGACTTAATAACAGCTCCAGCTAACTTCACAGAACAATATGCAGGGTAATTAATTAAAATGTTAACAGGCGGAACGCAAGGAGAGATATATCATTCTCTTTCTGATGACTTTTAAAATGTACGAGCTTCTAGCGTCGTTAATTTATTCATTATCTTTTTGTTTAAAGTTTATGGATTGTAAAATATTAAATGGAATTTTTTAGTTAATTACGAGGCAAATGTAAATTGTTGGTAAAGATAGATCTTGAGATATGCACTCGGAGTTGAAGGCCTAATGTAGTCAACTCTGTACTGCGCGACGAGAGTAGGCGAGTAGAGTAGAAAAAATATCCTTACTATTAATATTATATATCCGAAAGAAACTCTGTCTGTCTGTTACGCAATCACGCCTAAACTACGAAAACGAACTAAATAAAATTTGGTACACAGATAACATGAAACCTTAGAAAGGACAGAAGCTACTTTTTCGTTCGACATAAGAGTTGTATGGGGTCAAAAGGGGGGATGAAATGTTGAATGGAAGTATTGCTATTGTTAGAGCTAGAAGCTTAAACCTTATTATTTAGGCTATTGATCTGTATATATAAATAGATATAACATTCAACGTTTATATACGTTAAATTAATAAGGGATGGTGCCTAAAGAAACTACTGCATGCGGTCGAAGTCTCAGGCACAGCTATTATTAATAAATTAATACAACATATCCTACACTGACCTGACTCCAAGGTAATCGCTCAAAGCAAATGTGTTACGGACATCAAACAAAAGGAATCACAAATATAATACTTCAAACACAATAAAGAGATAAATTTCTTTACCAAAGAGTAAGGAAGACGTTTGGTGGACCGGGGATTGGACCACCGCTCCTGGACTTATTTGATGCACAGGATCTCGCTTGCTGTGCAGCGTGGAAATGCTGCAAGCATTCTGGGGACCTTTGGGTCGGACATGTCTCATTTTAAGGATGCATCGTTTTTGTAGAAATATTATAAATATAATACTTAAACGGTGCCGTGAGGTCCCGGCAGAACAGAATAGTACCTCCTACTGCACCAGGTGGCGTAAGAGGTGACTAAGGTACCAGCACCGACAGATGGCGGTATATCCATCCGAAACAGCGCAGATTAATGCCCAGAGCGGGGATGGGCAGAAGCAACCCCGTCGCGATAGCCACGCTCTGCAATTGCCAACACACTTGACCAGCGCAGCAATTATGGGGAAAAATCACCTTTCTTGCCTTATCGTACGATAAAACGGAATACCTATTCCAAATTATCTCCTAATAACACACACACATACAAACGCGATTTTATTCTCAATTTTTCTCTATTATAATATTTTTGTAATCATGAAGTGTTACTGTAGATTAGGACCGGAAACGATGTTGTATTTCGATATTCTGTCCGAGAGGATCCTAACGACCTAAAGTACAAGCATTTTTTGCTAAGTTTGGGCATCAGTCTCCCACAATTGAATATATTGTATGTATATTTCTTTTATTATATGTTTTTGTAAGTCCTTGTAGAGAAAATAAATAAATTATTAACATTTCTCATACTATCATATTCACCTCGAATACGCAACCCTCTGCGCGCAAGGTAATATTAATACCAGTTGCAGTATCTCGCGCTATTTAACTTATTTTAAGTATAGACTATAAGAGTGAACTTTCCTTTCTTCTATCATGTAAAAAGAGCAGTAATTTATTGATATACGTCGACGAAAGTTAAGTTTGAAGAAGCAAACCACCACATCGATTGATGCTGATCAACCAAAATGCGATTTCAGCGCCATCTCGCTTCCTCGGACTGCTGATCTATGGAACCAACTGGTGGTATAGAATTAGTAAACTACACGATCGCGCTCATGCAGACTCAATACCGGTCCAATTGAAAATCTCTTTAAGAGATGTCCAGCATTGAATTAAATCAAATCGAAATATTCTCTATTCAAGTAGGTCCATATTAAGTACTTTCGAATCCTCAAAAATAATAAATAGAACAATTTTAATTCAGAAATATGATGTGATAAGTGGTATTATATTTATTATACTAATAACTGATGACCAGACGGGATTATAAGTCATCTAACATTTATATTAGTTCTACCTTTTACTAGTCTGTCGGCACCAAACTAAGCTTAATTACCTTAGCATCCATAGCAGCTGTAGAACCTCTAGTAGCTTCGCGACGAGAAAGCTGCTGCCCATCCCCACCCCGTTTGAGTTTCGCTTTTCACGTGACATTCTCTTATAATATGATGGAGTCGGCTCCACGCTCGAAAAAACATGACTCATGCGGCGTTACCTCGCTCTGAAGCGTTCCGTTTAAGGCTTGAAGTGCAAGCGAGAGCGCGGGACGAGCGACAAATCGGCCCTGCGTTCGGCAGCGTTCGACATCTGTCCTCGTACTCGAGTGAGTGATGCGCCCGACCGGACAGCTGCTATACAATAATACATAAATAAAATTAAAACGTTCTTTTAAAAAATGCAACCATTCCATCAGTATTTTCTTACAACGTTGTCACGTTCAACTATCGACAGTATACCGACTTTACAGACAATCGATTTTTTCGGATGGATATACCGCAATCTATTGGTTCTGGTATCTCGATCTGTTACGTCATCTGGTCTAAATGGAGGCACTATTCTTCTTTGCCGGTACCTTACAGCAAAAGCATTAATTTTTGACGAGCCCGATGACACAGTTAGTATAGCGAATATTTATATGAAGATATTTATGTTTGTTCTGTGTCTGCGTGTTATAAATATGTATTTAAGTAGTATTTTTGTAATTCTACTGTTGTCTGGCGTCTGTAACATAAGTGCGTTAAGCGACTTACCTCGGAGTGAGGGTCAATGTATGAGATGTAAAAAATATATATATATGATTTCTTACTTAAATCTGAGACATATGAACATTGTTTTAGCGGTAAAAATAATTTAAGACTGAGGTATCTATGCAAGTGACCGATAAAAGAGTACCTCTAGCAAAAGCTAAAAACATGCAACATTTTGCTAAAGGCAGACGTCAAATATTTTTATCGCACCATCGCCAAAACTGTGCATTGTTTTATAAAAAAAAACCAGCGTTCTGTGACCCATATCGTTAGATTGTTAAGTAATAAACTCGCGTGTAAGGTCAACATATATTTTTTAAACAAAAGCCTGGAGACAATGCGCGCTAGAGGGCGCCTCACGTCACTGAATGCAAAACTTAACACTTGAGTTGGTAGCGTTAGGAAATTAAACGGATTCTCGTATATCGTGCTATTTCTTACAAAAATATTTACGTATTATATTTTATATCGTGCTGGCAGAGTATAATAAAAGTAAGAGGCGACTAAGGTACCAGATCCGACAGATGGCGGTATATCTATCCGAGCCGGTGTAGTACAAATGCATAGGGTGGGGATGAGCAGCAGCATCACCGTCGCGAAGGCTGCGCCCTGCGATTGCCAGCACGCTTGCCCAGCGCGGCAATTATGGGCAAAATTACCCTTTTGTGAGAGACCTGTGTCCAGCAGTGGACTTCCAATGGCTGTAATGATGATAATGATGATTATATTTATAATTCCTCTGATTTCAGATGTCCGTAACATAAATGATTTAAATGACTTACCTCGGAGTCAGATCAATGTTAATTTATGTTGTGTGATAATATTGGGTTGTCTGGAAGAGATTGTACTGAGCGATAACTTTTGCGTCAATTGTTTTAATTGCCATTTATAAGGATTACCATTTTATAGAAATAGGTAAAACTGTTTTCTACAGTAACATTGCTTATAGAAATGAATACAATTTAGTTTTAAATATCAATATTATAAAAAGAAATGCACAAAGCATCTCAAAGACTACCTGAACTAAATTAAGACCTTGCCAACGTCGTGCTGTACAAGCAAAAAAAAATTTATTAGGTACCTAATAAATTTTTTTTGCTTGTATACTCTTTATGCTTGATCCTATTTTAAAACAATCTTATAAATAGGTACTGCGTAACTGAGCCTCGCAATTACAAATACGAAAAAAAAATCCAATTTCGTTCAATTATTCTAGAGTTATATTCATAAATTTTAACGAACCATTATTTTTTTAAAAGTTCTATATCAATACATATACAGAGATTTTTTTTAATAAGCTAATACATTTGAATAATCTGACCTCTCACTTCTGGATTGTTTTATCATTATTCGATATTTAATTCAAATAAAATTTAAAACACAAATTACAAGCACTTTCTAATCATAAATAAAGTAAAAATAAATGAAATTATAAAAGAATTAATTTATTTTATACTTATAATAGTAACGACCCTGATGAACCAAGGGATAATATGAGTCACCTAACACATAGATCAGTGATGTCAAAAAGAGTAATTAAGTCAACTCTAGTAATATAAAATTAAAAGATGTTTCTTTTAGAAAATTATACAGCTAATATTTCAATATATGACCATATTGGCCAATTGAAAGTAGCTGAACAAGCTATGGAGAGGGCAATTCTCGGAATTTCTTTGTGCGATCAAATCAGGAATGACAAATGTCCGGCGGATTAGTAAGTTGAAATAGAAGTGGGCAGTGCATTTGGTACGCAGAACCGATGGCCGATAGAATCGTAAGGTTCTGGAATGGAGACCACGTACCGGTACGGGCGTAGGGCGTTAAAACTGCTGGATCGTGCTGTACGCAGGCCGCACGCAATCAGTCCCATTGGAAATTACTTAGGGACATAGAGGTTATTGATATAAAAAGAAGTAAGTAAGTCAATACTTCTATTATAGTAAAGTCAATATTGCTACAAGCGTGATTCATTCGTGATTGACTCTGATGGGCCAAAAGTTCATAAAAGTCCTTAAAAACCTTAAATATGGATCTTTAGTAGCACAAGGAGTTATTACGTCACTCCTTATATTAAAAAATTAAAATATATTCTTTTGCCTAAAAATAAAACCAATATTTCATTTACTTTAACTAGCGTCGAGCTAGCTACTAATAAACATGATCTGTGCTATTACTGCGCGCTCTGTCGATCGCGCCAACTGTCAAACAACTGACAGATGTCAAATGCGATTAGGTTACATTAAAAAAGTAAAAGCCTTAAAGCCTTTCTGAGCTTTTAAGCCGATAAGTTGACTTAAATTTTCTATTTCTACGCACAATTTTTATTTTCTCTCACGAAATCTCTACTGGAAATAACAAATAAATAATAAAAAATACAAGTAAGCAATTAAAACCTTACAAATGTCATATAAACATTGCCGCCCCTTTTTACCCCCTGAAGGATTACTTAATCTGACCTGATACACAAACAAGCATACAGTCCGCGTATGCTTGTTGCGATAGTTAGCGTCACAGCAGCCTATAGACGTAAGTAATATCACAAAGACATCACTAGCATTACCCACATTACCCAGTGAAATTACTGGGTAAATCATCATTTGATAATAATCATACCAGCCATTGATAGTCCACTGCTGGACATAGGCCTCCCCGAAAAGGGGGAATTCGCCCATTACCGTGCTGGGCAAGCGTGTTGGCAATGGCAGAGCGCAGCTCTCGCGACGGGGATGCTACTGCCAACTCACACCCTGTGCATTTGAGCTGCGCTGTCTTGGATGGATATACCGCCATCTGTCGGTTCAGGGAGTGGTACTATTCTACTCTGCCGGCAAATATTACCCAGAACACGGCTGTTTGCCGGTAAAAATGGATGCGTGTGAGGTACCATATAGCATACGACTTTTACAAAATCTTAGTGAGCACAAACGTCCTAAAAGAACTCCTGCGCAAGTTTTGAGACCGTTAGCACTTATAGTTTCTGAGATTTCACGATAAGAGGCCTATCGCTACTATACATTAGGAAGTTTCCCGCACAAATGCCTCGCACACATTCCTGTCCTTAATTATATCAGAGAACCATTGGAATGCTTTCAGCCGAATGATTGAATTAATCTGAAAATTCTTGCGACTGCAATAACAAGGCATTATTGAAAACCTTCTGACCTTACTAAATATTATATATGTATAAAAAGAGAAGGTTCTTGACATATAGGAATTTTGGACATAGGGTGCAGATGGTAGTGATCGTATCTTGTGTATCAAAGGTCGTGGGTTCGATCCCAACCCAGGTCAAATAAATGTATGATGATATTTGTGTTTGTTCTGTGTCTGGGTGTTGAATATAAGTATTTTAGTTCTTTATTTGTGATTTCTCAGTTGTGTGATGTCCGTTACGCAAGCGTTTTAAGCGGCTCATCACGGAGTCACGTCAATTTATGAGATGTTGTGTGAATTTATATAATGTATGGAAGCACTAAGGAGGGATTATCCAAAATTCCCCCTCTAAAGGGGTAAAGTGGGCGTACAAAATGAGTATGAAACTCTGCTGATTTTAAGTTATTCGAATGAAATTCAGTATGAATGTTCTTTATTGAAAGTTATGACTCAAGTGTAGTTTTTTTTTTGCAAATGATCCCTTTTGCAGGCCAATTGTTCAAAGTTATTTCAATAAAATGTTATATATATATATATTCCTAGAACATCTCATTCATTGACCTGACTTTGTCGTAAGTGGCTTAAAACACTTGTGTTACGAACATCAGATAACAGAAGAATCACAAATATAATACTTAAATACATATTTTTAACACCCAGACACAGGATAAACACATATATCAACATACAAATATTAGTCCTGAGTGGGGATCGATCCCACGACCCCTGTCGCATAAGATAGGATCACTACCATTTGCGCCATCGAGCTCTTAAAATACAATAGGTCACGTCAATATATACACAAAAGTAAAACCTGAGTGATTGACTGATTGACATATAAACGTAGGGGTAAAGTAGCGGGGTAGAATAGTACCTCCCACTGCACCAGGTGTCGTAAGAGGCGACTAAGATATCAGAATCGACAGATGGCGGTATATCCATCCGAAACTGCAGCTCAAATGTACAAGACGGGATTGGGCTGCAGCATCCCCGTCGAGCGATAGCTGCACTCTGCGGTTGCCAACACGCTTGCCCAGCATGGCAATAATGGGCAGAAAACCTCCTTTCTTCGAGAGACATATATCTAGTGGCGGACTTTATGACTTACCTGGTGTGATGATGATAATATAAATTAAATACTGCTTGTAAAGTTAGCTAGTAGTTAGTTCTTACATGATGCCCTGCAAAGGGCAGGGCGTCACGTGAAATTATATTTTAAATTTTTTTCTGTCAATCAATTTAAATTTGAATTTGCATTTAACATATAACCTATAAGGTCAGAAAAAATCTCCATCAGCTATCTAAACTCACATGGAAATTAGTTATAGACTACATAACATAACGCTTCTTTGACATCTTAACGCGGGTGAAACTGCGAGGCGTTGTTAGTAAAGACAAATGAATATTTGTTACTCTTCATGTCGGTCTCTAGACAAGAACCGAAAATCATTTCGGATTCTTTCCCTCGGTTCAGAAACGTGCTGTGAGGATTTGGCAATTCCCGAGTCGCAAGCCCTAAGTTTAAAGAGTCAAAAGTAAATGATGTGGTGTTGTAAACGTCCAAAGGCTGTGGTAATATTACCATCAAGTGGGACGCACTCTTGCCTGCCACATATGGGAATTAAAAAAAAAAAAAATTCCTAAAAAAAAAAATTATTATCGATAGATCTGGATGAGATTCGGCACAAACATTTATCGATACTCTGCAATATGTTATGGCTCTTTTTTTATCCCGAAAGCACCTGCGGGATTGATCTTTTATATTTTACTTAAAAGTTGGTACAATTTTTAACACAATCTAGCTATCACCCACTCAAAATTCTTCCTGGAATAAAAAGAGATCCTTAGGGATAAGGTGTAAAGGCCCGTACAAAGACGCGGGTGAAAAGGTAGTTGCTTAATAATAAGTAACCTACCTAATTATGCTTTCCCTTTGTGTAAAAATGCCCTGTTCCTGTCTCCACCCGGACGTCTCGGCCCGGTTAATTAAATAACATAATTACTTTGACGTCGAGTTGACGCTGTGAATCAGAAAGAACTTTCTTCTACTTTAAGAATATAAATAGGAATAAAAAGATAACCACTATATGGGTGTTTTTATTGTAAAATGAAAAATCAGTCAATTTAAGATAATAAATATTTACTAGATAAAAAATTAACTTGTCTTAATCAATTAAAACTGTTGGATTTTGCTAATAATTGCTAATAATTTATCCTGAATAATTAACCAATTGCCGTGAACTACCTGAGACAGTGTAACTCAAATAAACAGGGTGGGGATGGGCAGCAGCATCTCCGTTGTGAAAGTTGCGCTCTGCGATTGCGAATACCCTTGCCCAGCGCGGCAATTATGGGCAAAATACCCCCATTCTTGGGGAGGCCTATTTTCTTTTAATGGCTGTAATGATGATAATGATGAAATAACCAATTTAATTATATAAAATAATAATTTAATATTATTCGTTACGCTAGGTGGTACTAAGTTCTTGCATATTGAAATGTACTTGCAAAGCGTGTTATTAGAGGAGGTATACCCCATGCAAATGTCGTCTACATTAGTACTCAACACTGTGACCTATTTCTACCGCTAAATAACAGTGTTCGCATTACTGTGTTCCATTATCAAAGGTTAGAGTGTTAGTAAAATTACTGGTTTAAGTAATAACATACCTTTAAGTCACAAAGTTCGCTACGGTGACTCTTAATGTCACACGGACTGTGACAAGGGCGGCTGGGCAAGCGTGTTGGCAATCGTATAGCGGAACTTTCGCAGGGGGACGCTACTGCCCATCACCGTCGTGTGCATTTGAGCTACGCAATTCCCGTTGGATATACCACCAGCTGTCAATTCTGGTACCTCAGTCGCCTCTTATAACACCTAGTACTGAAGGAGGTACTATTCTACTCTGCCTGCCAGTACCTGAGGGTAATTGGTTATTTATTCAGGATAAAATTACTAGGAAAAGTTCTACTGTCTTAGTTGATTGAGACAACTTGATTTTTATCTAGTATTATATAGTTGGAGGTAATTTTCTACTTTGATGTACCCCACAGCTATTTACAGCATTTATTATATATTACAAGTAATATTAACAAATTTACACTAAAACTATTGACCAGACTCAGATAAAGTAGCGTAACGCATTCATTTATATTATGGGTATCAGACAGCACAGAAATCGTAGATTCATTTTTTCTCAAACACACAACCCATAAAATAAATTTGACATGATAAAAATATTTTTCATTTGCAGAAATACCTTCGTAGTATGCAAAACAAAATGTTGTTTGTTTTTATATATTTTTCGATATCACAAAGCAACCAACATTGAGTAGCCAAATTAATGAATATGGAAAATGATCACTCTCTGAACAAAATAAAAAATATCTATTTCATATATTTGTTTTTCACAGTTTTTACAATTCCAAAGAGCCAGAAATACCAGTTCGGATCCGTAGCGCCCTACTTTCGTAACGGACTTTTTTTCCTATCTGTATCACATGACGACACTCGTTTCTGCATTCTAGATGAAAATTTCATACATGTTTGTTTTTTGTTTTACGCAATTCATTCTCACATATTTCTTCCGCAAAAATAAGAACAAACTTCACTAAAAACAGTGTTTTGACCGAGTTATTTCGGAGTTAAGTCAATATATGAGATGTTATGAACGCCGGGTCTACAGAAACCAACTCCCTGTTTAAAATACACCATACTATGGTCCCTTGAGACAGACTTAGGAAGTTTTGAGTTCATGTGATATCTGGAGTATACCATGCATATATAACCACATAACGCCTATTAAGTTTGACTGGCCTGATGACGTAGATGATCGTGACCCTATCTTGTGCACAAAGGAGGTTGGACTCGATTTCCACCCGGAACCAATATTTATGTAATGAATATTTCTGTTTGATATTCGTAACACAAGTGCTTTAAGCGATTTATCTCGTAGTTAGTTATTAGAAATTGTGTAAATTTATAAATAAAAGAAAGTTTTATTGTCCAACTCGTTTATCCCAGGAACCAATATCTGTATGATTGGTTTTGAACTGTTTGGGTGCCAAGCAAAAGATCGATTCG
This sequence comes from Heortia vitessoides, assembly GCA_020976665.1. Classification (NCBI taxonomy): domain Eukaryota; kingdom Metazoa; phylum Arthropoda; class Insecta; order Lepidoptera; family Crambidae; genus Heortia; species Heortia vitessoides. The sequence continues at coordinate 3,195,932 of JACJUM010003053.1, forward strand.
TAAACTAAGTCAAAAATATATAGCTGATATTTCTGCTGATAGATAGACACAATCCGCATACAGATTCTATTGAAAATCGTTCGGGAAGTTCTATGTCTAGTGGGAGTCCAAAAAAGGGAGTTAATCCTGAAATAGCCGCGCAAGCGTGGTGACAATCGCTGTAAGTAGCTTCACGGGGTAAATGCTGTGTGGCCATCCCTGGTACATTTAAGCTACGCTGTTTTGGTAAGGATACCACCATTTTTCTATTATACCGCAGCCTGTAAACGCTCGTAATATCACAAAGATATCACTAGCGAGTTGCCAACCTGGTGATTTAAACACATTGTGTCACATTACCTAGTAATTGTACTGCTTCTCTCATCCTGCAAACCGGAAGTGAGGTGCTAATGCGTACGACCTTTTTATGTCCACCTAAAGAAAATCAACTACTATCTGTTGGTTTCGGTACCTTATGATATCTGTTTCGGGTATATTATTCAAGGTTACCTTACATATAAAACTTAGACGTTCTCTAGTCAAGCTTGATATGCTGTCGCTACCGTGCGACGTCACGGCCTGGTGTCTCGCTTATTTCAGCTGAATATTTCAGGGCATATTACGAGCTCTTTTCAGGCGCGGGCGGTCGGCCTTAATTTGAGGCAGGGCCTTTTGCAGCGTCACAGACTAAATAAGGGTGACTGTTGTTTTTTTAACGTTTAATTCTGCAGTTGGTTATACTTTTTAGCTGTGGCACAGATTATTTTTACTTTTTTTGTGTAAAGTTCATATGTCGAGGTGTATACCCAATTATATGATGAGTTTGCATCACCGTCAGTGTCGAATAGTATCTCCCTCTGTACCAGGTGTCGTAAGTGGTGACTAAAGTACCAGAGCCATCAGATGGCGGTATATCCATTCGAGACAGTGCAGTTCAAATGTATAGGGTTGGGGTGGGCAGCAGCATCCAAGTCGCGTACGCTGCGCTCTACGATTGCCAGTACGCATGCCCAGCGTGACAATTATGGACAATATTACCCCTTTCTTGGGGAGGCCTATGTCCAGCAGTGGACCTTCAATGGCTGGTATGATGATGATGATACAAAGTTCGTATCGTACTAGTGATATCATTGTAAAGACATCAATATATGTGACAGTAATGAATCGTGTTTGCTAACGTATTGATAAAAGAAATATAATTGGCTTGGACTGTTTTTACTGAATTTATTCACTCTGTGCCAATCAGTGTTTTTAAAGTTTTTCGCTTCTGATTGACGTTAAAAGAATCCTTACTTTAAACTTTCTGCCACTTCATAACTCCATTCCATTTTTCAGTTGAATGAAACTAAAAAAATGCGGTTATTTTAAAAAAAAATTATTTATACTTTTTAGACGAATCCGCTGTCGCATTTGGTGCGCAAAGGGTCCGTGATCAAAGCAAAATATTCAAATTAATTTATTAATAATAATAATTACACAAAATCTCATACATTGACCGGACTCCAAGATAAGTCGCTTAAAGCACTTGTATTACGAAGGATTCTATATATATATATGGAAAAGCATATGTATCTTTTAAAAGCTTTCTGTATATTTTAACATTTATTACGATTTATGAATACTTGCCATGAAGTACCGGCGGAGTAGAAAAGTATCTCCCGCTATTATAAATATATGACGGGCTCGATGGCGCAGATGGTAGTGATCCGTGCTTTAAGCGACTAACCACGGAGTTAGGTCAATGTATGAGATATTGTGAGAATTTATAATATATATATATATATATATATATATATATAAAGGAAAAGATGACCGAATAACTGACATATCAATGCAGGGTCTAAGCTATAAGGGTTGAAGTTGAAATTTTGTACACCAATAAAACAACACAAGAACATCACGAAAACATGGAATAGTAGGTACTAGAGGCGGCCTTATCGCTAAATGCAATCTCTTACAGCCAACCTTTGGATAGAAATAATGTTAAAGCTGGTGGAAGTTTAAAGTGCAATTAGTACAACAAACAAACATACATAAGAACAGACGAGTTTCTAGAATATTAGAACTGTTTTATCGAACTAGATTCAGACCGCATACTACTGGACCTCTCGGCTATTAGTTCAAGACGCTTGTGGACAAGGAATGTTCTATGGCTGATCTAAAGACGATGATGAAATTATTAGTATATGATTTTGCCATTCTAAATTACTTACTATATAGGCTGTGGCGCTATGCTACCGCCGTTAGGTACCGGTAAAGTAGAATAGTACCTCCCTTTGTACCAGGTGTCTTAAGAGGCGACTAAGTACCAGAACTGAGAGAATGCACAGGGCGGGGATGGGCAGTTCATCTCATGGGCATCTCTTATATAGGTAAATTTCCCCCTTATATCAATTATAGGTAAAATTCCCCCTTTTTTGGGGAGGTCTATTTGACTTTCAATGGTTGTAATGGTGATACATTTTTATTACGGGCCCGATGGCGCAGATGGTAGTGATCCTGTCTTGTGCACCAGGGATTTATATGATGATATTTGTGTTTGCTCTGTGTATGGGTATAAAATATATGTATTTAAGTAGTATATTTGTGATTCCTCTGTTGTCTGGCATTCGTAACACAAGTGCTTTAAGCGACTTACCACGGAGCCAGGTCATTGTATGAGATGTTGTGGGAATTTATTATTATTTATTATTATTGTTATATTGGATACGAATGATTAATTTTTCTTATTTTATCGTTGGTATTTTTTCTAGAAATTCGATAAATCACGAGTTCGACCTCCAAGCGGCGGATCTTTAGTAGAAAAGCGTTAAGAAAGGAAAATAATCTTGTCACTTCGTTTGCATAATCTGACTGTCCTAACGATGACCTTGAGTAGGGCTGCCGTTTTGGTAATTTTTAATACTCCTTTTTATACTATGAAGTCTGAATCTAACTCTCTAAAAGATTACTGCGATCGCTGCCTATAGACACTTAAGTCATCACAAATATGTCACTGGCATGTTATAAACTTGTAAGCCGAAGATATGATATTCATTTACCTTCACTACCTCTTTAATACTTTCACTACCTCTCTCATCTACCTAAGCAAAACGCATAAATGCGAACAATGATGTTTGGCGGTTAAATAGGGAAATTTAGGTACCAATGCAAGCAATCTTTAGGAGGGGTTTACTTCTAGTGAATAACTTACTGCTAACCTTAGCATTTAAGTAAAGTCTTATGCTTAGTTAGCCGTGAGGTACCGTTGAAGTAGAAAAAAACCTCCCTCTGTATCAGATGTAAGAGTTGGCTAAGTACCAGAACCGACAGATTGCGGTATAAATTTCAAATCAGTGTAACTCATTTGCACAGGGCGGTATTAGGCAGCAACCTCTCCAATGATACGCTCTGCGATTTCTGAAACGCTTGCTCAGCGCGGCAATTCCGCGGCAATCAAGGGGTAAAATTCCCTATTTTTTGGGGGGGTCTATGTCCAAAAGAGGACTTCCAATGGCTGATATGAAGATGGTGGACTTCTTAAGCTACTTTTTCTTCTTTTTTCGTAGAAACTCGCATTTATACGTATCTTTTAAAAGATTTCTGTATTTTTTTTTTATAATTATTACGATTTATGAATACTTGCCGTGAGATACGGGCGGAGTAGAACAGTACCTCCCACTGCACCAGGTGTTGTAAGAGGCGACTAAGGTACCAGAACCGACAGATGGCGGTATATCCATACGAAACAGTGCAGCCGATGTACAGGGCAGGGATAGGCTGCAGCTTCCCTGTCGCGAAAGTTGCGCTCTGCGATTGCCAACACACTTGCCCAGCGCGGCAATTATGGGCTAAAAATCCTCCTTGCTTGGAGTATGGTATGATAATGAATACTTTTTAAAATAGCTTCATTTTTATCATCCTCATATCTGACGTAAGGTCTTCTTAAGGACATAGGCCTTCTCAAGGTCTCAATAGGACTGGCTGAGTGCGCCCTCGTCCAGTGCGATCATGTGGTTTTAGCCAGATCATCTGTCCATCTTGTAGATGAATTATTTGAAACTATTATTTTGAGTTTTCAGTAAGTTTTTTGCGCAAGTCACCAGAAAAGATTTTGAAGAAAATCTCGTAGTAATAAATGTTCTATTAACACTTTTTAACCATCTTATAAGTGATGTTTATCTTAAGATAGTCATAATAAAAAGCGGTTTGGTATCTCTTGACTTTAAACTATAGTTATGAAAGTATTCTTATTAAAAAATTAAATGCGTCACATCTCATATATTGATCTCACTCTAAGATAAGTAGCTTGAATCACTCGTTTAACGTACATCTGATAACACAAAAAACTAAGATCTAAATAAATACAAGTACACTTAATACTTATACTTCTAACACCTATGCACAGAATTGACATAAATGCTTATCATTATCATCATCATAGCTGCCGTTAAACATTCACTGCTGGTCATAAGCCCCAAAATAGGGGGAATTTGCAGTCAAAGCCCATTAGCGCCCTGTTGCATTTACGCTCACTGCTTTGGGTGAAAAAACCTAACAGTTGGTTCCGTTACCTTAGTTACCTTTTCGATACCAAGTACAGAAGGTACCATTCTACCCTACCGATACCTTACGGTCCCCACATGTTTATCACACAAATGTTTGTTTGGGTAGGATTAAACCTACGACCTAGTCGTTTAAGACAGGGAGACTATGCGCAATCAATCGGGTCCGACGATTTAAAATCAGAGACATAAGAAGTTTGTTTCAATATCAGGCAGCCCTACCGCCAACCACGGAGTTAATCCCAGACCATGAATATTAGTTATCTTGGTGGATTAAGGTCTTTGTAAATGACCTCCGGTTATTAGCCGTTAAACTTTTAAGTTAATTTTTTATTATAATTGAAATATACGCTTTAACGTATTAATTGTTGTTCACTTTGTTATAAAATAGATGATCCAACAGACTTTATTTTGTTTTAACTGTATATTATAAGACTTAACGTCAAGACGGGGATTCCGCTGCCCACTGCACTGTTTTCGTTTATCTACGGTGTCTCAGATGAACTTACTACCATCTGTCGGTGTGACTAGAAGTTTAACAACTAGCATCATAAGACATCCACTGCTGGACACAGACCTCTCCAAATAATTTCCAATAAAACCCGTTGTATGCAGCCTGCGTGTAGCAGCATTAGCGGATCTTGGTCAGATCAGTTTTAGCCAGATCGTCTGTCCATCTTGCGGATGTACGCCCTACACTGCGCTTACCGGTGGGTGGTCTCCATTCCAGAACCTTACGACTCCATCGGTCATTGGTTCTGCGTATCAAATGCCCTGCCCACTGCCACTTCAACTTACTAATCCACCAGGCAATGTCTGTAACTTTGGTTCCGTGACGAATCTCCTCATTCCTGGTTCGATAGCGCAAAGAGACTCCGGGCATTCCCCTTTCCATAGCTCATTGAGCTCATAGCTCATTTTGAGTTTCCAAAACCAAAGTTATGAGCCTTCAAACGCTGGTAACACACATTGGTCGAAAACTAGGCACAATTAGAATAGAAGTTTAAAAATATACTGTGTTAAAAGCAGTCAATATCAGTCAATATATATAATATCTGTATTTTTAGTCGGCCTAATAGTCCTTGAGACATGCGATTGTTTCGTATGAGTTTTGGAATATTGTATATGAATCTAGATGCATTCTATAAAATCTCAAAGTTCTATTCTGTAAAATTATATTCTTCTAGCGGTCCACCCAGGCTTTGCTCGAATTTTACTAAAATAAAATAAAATTGATGTTGATATTATTTCAAGAAAATCGATTTATTTTTAAATAAAAATTAGATCATATTTTAAATAATTTCTATTAGACTTTCATCTCCTATTTTGCACCCTTTAGGAAGTTAATTCCTTAAAACTATAAGACAATGTTTTTTAATACACGATTTCCAAGTTTTATTTTAAGACTTTTTTAAGCAACCCCTATTTGATCGCTTTAGGGACCTTTAGGGATCGTTAGGGCCAGGATTTTTTAAACCATTTTTAATGTGCGTCCATATTATTAATTAAGACAACTGTTAAAATTTCAAGTAACTGCCATTAGCGGTGGTGGTATATCCATCTGAAACAATGCAGCTCAAATGAACTGGGCGGGAATGGGCAGCAGCATCACCGTCATGTAAGCTGCGCTCTGCGATTGCCAACACGCTTGCCTAGCGCGGCAATTATAGGCAAAATTCCTTTTTTCTTGGAGAGACCTATGTCTACTAGTGGACTTTCAATGGCTGGTATGATGAAAGGAAATTGGTACCTCACTCTCATATATGTGACAGTGAAATTAATTGGTAATGTGACATAATATCTTCAAGTCACAATGTTAGCATCCCGCTAATGATATTTTTGTGAAATTACGACAGTATATAGGCTACGGAGACGTTTACTTATTTATAGCTACTACTTGCCATTGTCATCTACTTCATCATAACAGCCATTGGCCTCCTCAAGAAACCGCGCTGGGCTAGTGGATAGGCATGCGAAGAACGCAGTTTTCGGGGTGGGGATACTGCTGCCTATCCCCACCCACTGTTTTTGAGCTACACTGTTTTGGATGTATATATCGCCATCTGTCGGTTCCGGTACCATAGTCACCTCTTACGACTCCTGGTACAGTGAGAGGTACTATTATACTACTACCAGTCGATTTAATATAATTAAATGCCATTTAGACGCCATCTTAGTTTATGTTATCTATTTAAGAGGATATTGTAGCTGGCTGTGAAGATGATTTTGGAGTTTCCCATCCAAACTTCTGGTATAAACTGGATACTAAACCCATTTTGCCAGGGTGGGGTCATGCTTGCTTTTGGAATCACCACCGACTTCTCTTAGAGTACATTAAGTTTGTAGTAATTTTTAGTAGATTAATCCGTTTTAAGCTTAAGATAAAAAGAAATAAGTCAAATTACTTGTAAAGATACTCTCTAACTAGAACTGACTTTGAAAAAACCTTTTTACGTACCGTGAAATCGAATAATAACGCAAAAATCGATCTTGTCGATCTATCTTTGTTTAGGAAACTTGAGACGTCTACTTAGATTAACGTGATAGTAAAATATTCGGGCATCCGATATCATCATCATCATATCAGCTGCTGTATATAGGCTTCCCGAAGAAAGAGGGAATCATGCCCAAGATTGTCACGCTGGATAAAGTGTTGGTAATCGCAGTGCGTAGCTTTCGCGATGGGTATGCTTCTGCCCATTCTTATTCTGTGATTTGAACTACACTTATTCGGATAAATATACTGCCATGTTGTTTCTAGTGACTTGGTCATGACTTACAACACCTCATACAGAGGGAGGTACGTTTCGTTTGTAAACTATCTCGAATGAAATGGCCCTATCAAGACTCATGCTGTCTCACATTCAACTTAAAGTTGTAGGCCATCGCTCCAAACGATAAGGCTTAATAAGATTATACCCCCCAAAACTCTTCAATTGTGTTTTTATATCCAAGTCCGCGTGAGAGGGTTATCTTATTTATTCAATTATCCTCCGACCCACTTCCGTTTTCCTGTCATTGTCATTATGTAAGATTATAGACATCCATTGTTGTATATAGGCCAGACCTAACCTTTCAGTCTTTCAGTATCCACAGAGTAAAATACAACCTCCCCCTGTATCAGATCTTGATGTCGTGAAGGGCGACTGGTTGCAGTATATCCATCCGAAATAAAGTAGCTCTAATGCACAGAACGGGGTAGGCATCGGGTTCCCAGTCGAGAAAGCTGCGCTCTCCGATTGCCAGCACGCTTGCTTAACACGGTAGTTATAGGAAACATTTCTCCTTTCTTGGCGAGGCCTATGTCCAGCAGTGGACTTCTAATGGCTGATTTGATGATAAAAGTTAATTAGCGAAAGCAGAAATTACGTAGTTACTGATCCCGAATTGATTTGACATTAAAATATTTGTATTATAACTTACTGATTGTATTATTTTTTTATTATTGAAAGCCGTTTTAAAATCGGTTCAGTAGTTTTTAAGTTTCGTATATCGTTTAATATCGTTTGTTCGACGGGCCTGATGGCGTAGATAGTAGTGATCTTGTCTTGTACGCCAGGGGTCGTGGTTTTGATTCCCACCTAGAGCAAATATTTATATGATGATATTTGTGTTAAATATATGTATTTAGATAGTAAATTTGTGGTTTGTTTTGTTGTCTGGGGTCTGTAATACAAGTGATTTAAGCGACTTACCATAGAGTCAGGCCAATACATGAGATGTTTTGGGAATTTATGATTAATTACAAATACACAGATTTTTATACAAAATTTATACAAAAATACAAAAGATACATACTTTGACTTATTGTAGGTAGGGATTTTTTGTTTTTTATATATTATAAAGCCTATTTTACTTGATGAAAATGATGTTTTATGATGGTAAAATAATTGTTAAAATATATGTTAGAGATTTTAAATTTAATCGTTCCAGCATTTGAAAAAACACCAAAACTATCCTTTTTGAATAATATTTATTAAGATAAACACGTAAAAATTAAAATTTACCCCTAAAACAAAATTAATTTTACAGTAAGAAAATTCTTATTACAGCCAATGCAGATAATAGAAAAAAAAATCAAAAAATCAAATGGTAATGAATAAGCGTCCTCTAAAATGGAAAACTAAATTACTTTGGTATCTGAGAGGTACCAGCGCGGAGTTCTTTAAAAAGAAAATATTTTTGGATAATCGTCAAAGCTTATGTGGTTTTAGACAGGTGGGCAGGTCTCTATAGATTAAAATAACTATATATATATATATTTAAAAATATAATTTTATGCTATTATTATCATTTTATTAATTGAAAGACATCCATTGATGGACATAGGACTCTTCGCTGGGCAGGGGTGACAATCTCAAACAATAGCTTTACGACAGAGATATTGCTGTCATCCCCATGGCATTAAGGTTAACTGACTCGGATAAATGTGATGCCATCTGTCGGTTCAAGTCTATACTATTCTACGACCGACTCCAAGATTGGAGCAATATGAAAACTGCAACTCATCCAACCACCACCCTCAGGTGTACCCTTTATTGATTATAATAATAATAATAATAAATTCCCACAACATCTCATACCTTGACCTGACTCCGTGGTAAGTCGCTTAAAGCACTTGTGTTACGAATGCCAGACAACAGAGGAATCACAAATATACTACTTAAATACATATATTTTACACCCATACACAGAGCAAACACAAATATCATCATATAAATATTTGCTCTGGGTGGGAATCGAACCCACGACCCCTGGTGCACAAGACAGGATCGCTACCATCTGCGCCATCGGGCCCGTCATTTATTTAAATAGAAAAGTATTCCGATAAAGTCAAAGTGGAAGTTCCAGTTCGTATTAAATCTACGTCTTCAGCACAGACTGTAGAAGAAATTATCCTTTGTAATAACTTCCAATTTTCTATCTGTTCGAAACTGTTATCACAAAGGGCTCACCTAAAATTACACCTTCGAAACTTTTCAAATGAAACAATCAACGTTACAGGCGTTAAAGGTGAAGTGAAAGGTGAAGGTGATATTGAACAGGGATTTGTAATATTTTTCATTAATTGATCGCTCTTATTTCGTTTAGAACAAAGCTTACCAGTATCGATTTTAAAATTGTGAGTCAATTTCTCGGCTGACACAATCTCGGTTGACCAATGTAACATACATGTATATTCAGAGATAATATGTCGCACTGAAATGTGGTTTTTTAATCTTATTAGCCAACAGAAATTAGCTTAAAAAGCTTGTGATTGTGCTTTAGAATCTAGAATAATCATTATCATCATCATGTTATAGGCCATAGGAAGTCCACTCTTGGACATAGGCCTCCCCAATATAAGGGAAATTTTGCCTATAATTGCCGCGCTGGGCAAGCGTGGTGGCAATCACAATTTTTGCGACGGTGATACTATTTGAGTTGCGCCGTTTCGGATGGTTATACCGCTATCTGTCGGTTTCGGTACCTCAGTAGCCTCTTACGACACCTGGTACTGAAGGATGTAATATTCTATTCCACTGGTACTCCACGGCAAAAAAAATATATAATCTGGAATAAGAAAAGGCTTAATAGTATTATTATTATTAACTATTATTACCGCAATAGTAACTAAATAATAGCATATCAAGATAGAGTTGGATGCGGGTCGGATACGAAAGGCACTTTCAAAATATATTTGGCAAAGCCATGTCCAGCAATAGATATGTTATGGCTGATGTGATAAATAATAAAAGTTTTAATAAATACACTACATCTCAGACTACGACCTTTGACTGATTTAGACTGCGGATACGGACAAACAAACGGTCAAACAACAGAGGAAATACAAATATACTATTTTAATTTATATATTTAACACCTAAATGCAGAAAAAGCACTAATATCATTATATAAATATTTATGCTCAGTGGGAATCAAACCTGCGTCATAAGGCCTGTCAAATAATAAAACCTTCTTTTTTAATTTGTACGATATTTTTAAATTACGAATATTTTCTGTTTCACTAAATTTACTTAAAGCAGTAATAAATACATCTAGTCTTTGTCGAAACTATACAGAAATCTTTTGAGGCTTTCTTTATTAATGGAACGTTTAAGAAAATAGTTCATGACAGAAAACAAAGAAATTATAACATCGTTTGGTATTATATAGTATGGTATTAATAAATACTTTCAAATCGAAATTCAAATTCGACGTCCTCAGTTTCTAACACAAATTTAAGGAGGTTGACATCCTTAAGAAGATATCTACGTAAAAAACCAGCACAAATTTCACATTTCACAAAGAAATTTAATAAACTACTTTATAGTTTATTATAATTTTTGTAGTATATGCTACATTTATATTTACAGAGTAATATAATACATAAATATATTAGAAACTGTATTATCAACGTAATACGAAAAATTCCTTAGTACATAAAGGCATACGTTCCCCTAAAGCACAATTGCATAAAGCAAGCACGAAACGATATACCTATCTAAACTGTAGCTGCGCGCTACGAGATCTCACGCTACGGCTGCTACGTGTGCTACAGTGTTCCGTAGCGAACTTGGCGTGCGGTCGCTTCTTTGCTCTCCTCTTCTCTGTGAAAAAAAAATTCCTTTCAAAAAAAGTTATTTTATTTTCTGTCGTTTGTAGTGTCTTTTGAAGTGTTTCTAGTGTGTTGTTTATTTTTTTTTGGACACGAACAAACCATTGTTTGTTGTTATGTAACGGGTATGTATTTCTCATAAACAAGGCCTCTGAGTACTTTGTCTTTTGAATTTTGTGTTCCATTATTTTTATTAAGCCATTTGTATGATGGCAATTATAAATTAAAATGATTAAAAATTAAATTGGTTTACCGGAGTTTTGGTGAATAGAATTATAAGACGGAAATAATATTTGCGGCTTCTGCTTACTGTAATATTATTTATTTAATCTGTACTGTTTACCTCCCAAATAAAACTTCTACTCCGATCTTCACTCCAATCTGATTGTTAGATTAATTAGAAGTATTTATGTAATCAATAGGTGTTGGTAACTGCAACATAAATAGTTCCGTTTAATTGTCCCTTTAGTTAGTCCTAGTCTAATTATTAATATAATACAAAAAATGTTATTACTATAAAAACGGAATATTTTTTTGTACCGTAAGTTTGTTGATTGTAAATTTCAGCGAATATTTAAAACGGCAAAGGAACATTATAGCTACAAATTCTAGGATTAAGGATTCCCTCATTTATCAAATAGCTTTTATAAAGATTTTACGATCGCCCTCTCGTAAAAAGGAATTGCAGCTTAAAAATGCAAATACTTAGACTGCTCAATTTTTGTAAATAGTTTGAGATGGTTTATATGGTATTAAACAGTTGTTTTTTATTATATATGTATTTTTTTCTCCAAATATAATGAATGAATATAGAACTTACTATGTCGTTAAGCTTATAACATACTTTTGTATTAAAAACTTAACTGCAAAGTTCTGTCTATCATTTATTTATATAACCGTAACTATACCAAAACAAAAAATATCATATAATATGCTGATTGCAAATTTCAGCATATATATAAAACACCAAAGTAGCATAATAGATACAAATTCTAATATTAAAGATTTCCTTATAATAGCTTTTTATAAAAATTTTTTCATCGCTTTCTCATTACAAAGAAATTCAGTTTAAAAATACAAATACTTAGACTGCTAAATATTTGTAAATAGTTTGAAATAGTTAATATCATATTAAATAGTTCCTTTTTATTATATATCTATTTCCTATCCTTCAAATTCAAAATCTGTCATCAAACTTGTAACATACTTTTGTATTTTATAGATTAATTATATTAATAAAATCTCAATTGCCAAGTTCTGTCTTACATTTATTAATGTTACCGTAACTATCCCAAAACGTTGTATACAATCGTTACGGTAACATAATGGATAGAAAAAATTCCTTTTGGAAAATAATTAATACAAAAATAATTAATCAGTAATTATTAAGTTAGTTTTTTTACATTCCGAGTTTGTCTTTTGATCTCGTAGGTATTTTTAATAACATGACTCTAAGATAAATCCCTTCAAACACTCGTGCCGCATCAGGCAACAGCCAAGAATCGCAATTGTGATACTAGAATACATATTTTATAACAGGTAAGATACTTTTGTCTATTTATATCGCAACGGTAGCTCTGATATAACTTTGTGCTATTTCCAATTTTCAGACAACCTTAACTGATATTGTAAAGAGGGATTATTTATTTGACTGTCTATATGATTTAAATCAAAACATCTTAGAGTGATTTAAATTATTATTTCACCGATGGAAAGTTACATCTTTACCGAGTAACAAACCACAAAAGTGATATATAAATACATATCACTGACATCTCACACATAAATATAGCTGTCGCGTAACTTTGTGGTATTTCCATTTTATACATAACCTTAACTAATATTAGAAAAATAATTATTTATATGTCTGTCTGTATGATTTAACTTTGAACTTCTTCAACTGATTTAAATCATTCTATTACCGAAAGCAACTGAATCTCTACCAAGTAAAAAAGGCAGTAATATATCTTTAAAAGATCTGAGATCTCTACCAAAAAGGCAATATTAAAAAACAAGATTCGTATTTATACTTACATAACGAATAAACTCTAAATAAACTAGTCGATTGATCTCAAGGTACTAGAACCGACAGATATGGTATAAAAATCTGGATTAGTCTAGCTAAAATGCAGAGGGTGGAGATGGACTGCAGAATCCCCAGCAACACTCTTGCCCAGCGTATGGGCACAATTTCACCTTTCTTGGAGAAGCCTATGTCTTCTAAGTGGACTTCTAATGGCTATTATGAAGACGGTATTAAAAAGTTTTTGTTAATATACAGTTACATCATCAGTTTATAATACAAACTACATTTTGTTCCGGTTCAAACGGAAACGGATATTACATATTTTAAGCTTTCGTTTAGAGTGTAAAAAAATATTCTTATACATAAGAAGAATGCGACGCGCTCTTGACATTAACTTTACGGACTTTAAAAAAATATGACTGTATATTTGAAGGGCCCTTTTATCAATAGGTAGTGATCCTGGCTTATGCGGTCGTCGATTCGAACCCCACCCAAGACAAATATGTATACGATGATATTTATGTTTATTCTGTTAATTTATATGTAATTAAGTAGTATATTTGTAATTCCTCTGTTGTCTGATGTCTGTAACACAAGTGCTTTAAGCTTCTTATAATGTGTTATTTATTTTTATATTTTATATTTAAGTTGTATGTAATTAGCATAACGTCTCAATGAAAATTAATTACAACTTTACTAGAAGTAGACCTTATACAAGGGTCATCTGCATTGGTACCGGTTGGAAGGTGACAAGGGCAGTGAAATTACTAAGTAAAGTGACAAAATATCTCCAAGTCACAAGATTGGTGACGCGCTAGTGATATCCTCGTGACGTGTATAGCCTGTAATGGCGCTTACTATCACTGAATGAGTTTGTTTGTCGAATCACTTATATAAAAAAGGGACAAAGGTCAAACTACAATTTCTCTCAATAAACTATAGTATCTTAGTTATCTATAAGGAAATATTGTAGATCGTGTTAATTAGCCAATTTAATGTTATGATGTAAAATAAAGTATGTTATTTTAATATTTAGTAATAATCATCATGACGTCTATTGGAAGTCAACTGCTGGACATAGGCCTCCCCAAGAAATTTTGCCCATAATTGCCGCGCTGAGAAAGCATGTTGGCAATCACCGAGCGCAGCTTTTAAGTCGACGAACTGCCAATCTTCACCCTGTGCATTTGATCTACACTGTCTCGGATGGATGTACCGCCATCTGTCGGTTCTGGTACCTTTGTCACCTCTTACGACTCCTGGTACTAAGGGAGGTACTATTTTACTCTCCCGGTACTTAACAGCTCCTATATACTTCAAATTTAATTTAAGATAACAGAGATTTCAGATAGTTAATATACTAAAAATGTTTCGAACAAAACATAAACAGTACTTAATTTATAAAACATTAAAATTTCAAGCCAACCACAAGAATATTCTCGAGGTTAATATGCCTTGTAATTATATGAATCGATGTTTGAAGCCTGTTTGTAAATGTGACTTTGAAATCAGTAGGACAGTAACCACGGAAAACTCCTAATATAATACTTCAAGGCAGACTTCTAAAGCTCGTTGAATTTTAACATAAATGCCCGCAAAGTTTAATGATAGCTGTCCTTTATAATTGTTCATGAATAATATTACCAACAAGAAGACACCTTCCTTAGACTTAATTATTACTTTAATTTCAACAACTACTGTCAATTAGCCAAAATTTTCGTATGGTACATGAGGTTAAACCTAAAACTTCATAACTGTCTTCATTGGTACATCACTCTCACCTATTTCTGCAGCCAAATATCAGTGTTTGTATTGTGGTGTTCCGTTATTGAGAGAGGCATTAGAATTACTAGATATTACGATAATATAATAGACATAACTCGAAAACAACTTGATCGATTACAAAAACTCTTTCATTAATACAAAGTTACATGATTAACAAATATTATACACAATATTTTATATTTATATCTATTTTATTTATTTTATATTTTATATCCCCAGAATGAATATTCTGGGGATATAAAATATTGTGTATATTCTCGCGAAAGTCATAAAATATAGTTTCCTCGTCTGAAGGGGCCCGATGGTGCAGATGATAGTGTTCCTATCTTATGCGCCAAGAGTCTTGGGTTCAGCCTCCACCCAGGACAAATATTTCTATTATGATATTCCTGAGTGTTTTATGTCTGGTTGTTAAATATGTATATTATTATATTTGTCTGATATCCGTATTACAAGTGCTTCAAGCGACTTATTTCTGAGGAGATCAATGTATGAGAAGCGTGCATATGCTGTAAGGTTGATTCAATCACTTAGATTAGCCGTTGCGTTAGTAATGCAAGTATTTTTTCTAGACTTAGGAACCGGAAACAGCTGCGTTCAACGCTAACTTTTATTTTAGCTAGGTACTAAATTTTTGTATAAAATTTACATGACCTGAGCCATATGTATTTGCATTTAAAAACCTGAATTCAGAAGAGCAGCGTAACCATTTTGTGTGTAATTCCATTAATTTCTGCCAAAAACCACAATTAAGCAGAAAAAGCCTCGATAAAAATACAGGCAAATCACTCGTTTCTGATGGCACAACCGTTGCTGGCTCGTGATGAAAATTAATAAGAGAAAGGGAACGGGAACGAGTGAGTATATTTATCGAGATGGAAAAGGAATTGATTGGAAAAAAACTTGGCAAAGGTGGATTGCTTACTCAACGGGAGTTCTTGATAATTTTCTTATAAAAAAGTAATTTTTCATTACACCAGGTCGACAAACAAGCATACAGTTCGCGTGATAGTAAGCGTCACTGCAGCCTATAAATGCTCGCAATATCACAAAGATATCACTAACGCGTTGTCAACCTCGTGACTTAGAGATATTATGACTCATTACCCAGTAAATTCATAGGCTCTCCCACCCTTTACTACAATGACTACAATGCAAACACTACTATGTGGCGTTAGTAATTGGTGATAATAATAATTGTAATAATACTCTTTATTGCACACAAAAAAATACAAAAAGAAAAATAAAATTACAATGCAATGGCGGCCTTATCGCTTAGAGCGATCTCTTCTGGACAACCTTTGGATGGACATTAACGAAGGAAATGCGATAAGGTATTTCGATGTGTACTACTATTATATAAAAATAAAATAAACTTAATTAAATACTAGTATTATATATATATCCATATATTAATAAAATTACATACCAATAAATACATAAATAAAATACACTTATTTTTAAACAAAATAAACACATATATATATTGAAATAATGAATACTGTAGTCTTCTGTTCGATCAGTCATTACAGTGACAGGAAATGCTTTCACATCATCTTCTTAAATGTGATAACAGACTGCGCACGCCTGACTCACAGGCGCATTCCACAAACGTATAGCTTTAACAGTAAATGAGTTCCCGTAAGAAAGAGGAGTGATAGTGAGATACCAATGCGTCAATGATCTTTTGTATAGTACATTTTATTCATTGATCTGATTTGGAGATAAGTCGATTGAAGCACTTGTGTTATTGACATCAGATAACAGAGAAATCACTGATATAATAATTATTTAGAAGTCGGAATACTCAATGTATGTAATGTAGAGTAGGGAAGAAAATTTGTGCACAAGTTAGGATCACTTCCGAATGAGCTTGCATTTCAAATTATAACACAAATCACATAGATTATATAGGCAAAAGTGTGAGTGTATGTTTGTTGCTCTTCCATGCTTACTCAATCGATTGTAATGAAACATTACAGTAATATAAGTTATATATCGGATAAATTCATGGGTTATAATTTAAAATATTTGTTTAAAACATAACGATGAGTGCTTTCGCGCCCCTCAGCATTATATCAGTCATTGGAAGTCCGCTGGTGGATATAGGCCACCCCCAAAAAGAGGAAATGTTGTTTATAAATGCCGCGCTAGTACGTCCCTTTAACTCGTTGTAAAAGGCAAGTGAAGTACTTATCCGACAAATGGCTCCTAAAACAGCGTATCTCAAGTGAAACAGGGCTGGGATGGGCAGAAGCATTCCCGTTCCGATTCTTTGCCCAGGGTGGAAATTATGATCACATTATGGACATTTCTACCCCTATTATGATGATGATGAGAAGAATTAGAAAACACTCGATGATTAGAAAACGGAGTACCCATTATCCTGTATCGTCATGAGTTGGGTTTATTCCAGTCGTTTATGAAACAGATCCCTGATTGAGAGCTCGTTTCTTGTTTCCCTCTTCTCATTAATCCTAGTTAGAACTCGATTACGGAGTTTTTCTTGGACATCGTTTATAATGAAATCTGTTTCTTGTATGTCGATTCGATGGGTGATCTTTAATCAAGGATTTTATAAGAGGTTCACTCAGCCTTGACATGACAACGGTCATTATTCAGTTTTTTTTTTTCGTTTAAGGTTTTATACACTGAAATATGCCGATTTATATTTTAAAAACAAATATATTTATAAGTACACTCAAAGAGTTTTTAATAGTCTTCAAATCTAAACAATTCCTAAATAACAAGTTGCTTCATCTATTTCTCTTTTCATAAAAATAATGCATATTACATGTAGAAAGAATGGATGAAAGTAGAATGACTGCATAAATATATAGAGCGGAAGTGAATGGAAGAGTAAGTACGACAGAGAAGGCCAGGTAGAAGAGGTATTAAAGTAGCCAGGTCAGATATACCAAGAATAAACGAGCGTGCATGATAGGACTAATGCGAGTAAGGGAAGCGAGAGAGGTGTGCCAAGATCGTAGCAAGTGGAGATCCATAGTCTCTGCCTACCTCGATGGGACGGAAATCGGCGTGATATGTGTATGTAATGCGGTATTTCGCTCATAATTGGCAACGCAGAGCGCAGCTTTCACGACGGGGATGCTGCTGCCCATCCTCGCCCTGTGCATTTGAGCTGCACTGTTCCGGATGGATATACCGCCATTTGTCAGTTCTAGTACCTTAGTTGCCTCTTAAGACTCCTTGTGCAGTGGGAGGTACTATTCTACCCTGCCGGTATCTAACGGTAATAATTTAATCGCATCCTGTAAATCTAAGTTGTCTGTTTGTTATTCTAGTATAGTAGTTATCGAACGGCGAACTTAGCCAGCGGGGTTTGGTAAACAAACTCATAAAATGTAACAGACAGATATTCAGCTTTATACCGAAACCTGAAGGACTTTTGGGGGGCATATAGCTGGACAACTCCAATACATATTGAAATACAGGTTTTAGGTAACGGTGACGGTAGTAATCCTATCTTATGTCCCCAGGGGCATTAATTTAATCCCAGTCCAGAGCAAACATTTGTATGACACAATTCGTACTTGTCTTGTATCTGGGTGTTAAAAATATGTATTAAAGTAGTAGATTTCTTGTCTGTTGTCCGTAACACAAGTGTTTTAAGTGACTTACCACGAAGTCAGGTCAATGTATGAGATGCTGTGGGAATACACATTACTATAGATATACTCTTTCGATTTAATTAGCAACCTTTAACCTTTTCTACAATTTTAATTAATTCATATTTCCGCTTACAATTTATTTACACAATATTAAACAGTGATTTTAATAAAACAAATAAAGCGAGTTTGTATTCAGAAACCATTTTGCTGGCAATAATATTTATCCGTCTGTACCGATGTTTGGAGTTATAATAAAAGTACTTTCTTGACCGTGTAATACTTAAATACATATTTTTAAGACCCAGACACAGGACAAACACAAATATCATGATGTATTTGTGATTCCTTTGTTATCTGACGTCCGTAAAACAAGTGCTTCAAGCGACATAGGTCAGCGAGTCAGGTCAATGTATGAAATGTAGTGGGAATTTATTATTCGTATTTGTTATGTACCTGGGTGTTGAAAATATACATTTCTTTTTCTTTATTGAACAGGTTGGCAAACTAGTACAGCTTGATAGAAAGCGCCACCGCAACCTATATACACTCGTAATATCATTTGGATATCACCAGCTCGTTGCCAACCTTTGAAGATATTGATGTCACTATTACCTAATAGTTTTACTGCCTCTCTCACCATCGACTGGTACACAGTAATGCAAACACGGCTATTTGGGAGTAGAAATATTACCTTATATATATATATATATATATGCGTAAAAACCTGTAATTTTCTTAATGTATCTTAGACTGTCTCTCTTTGAACTTTGTGTGTGGCAGTTGCTTTACCATCAATTAAATAAATAAATTTTAAGAAAATACAAGTCAACCCAATTTACTTTGTGACACCAACTCGTATCCAAGTTTAATTAACTTATAATTATGATTGTAATTAACATTTACTTCTACCAATGCAAATTGACAATGCCCAAGAGAGAGAAATGTATAAGTCAGAGAAAAATAATTACAATTTCTAATTTAAAGAGAGAAAATTTCGCTCGTACCTCTTGCCTCGAGGGAAATAATAGCTTATGATTTAAAAGACGCTATTTTTTAGTGGGGCACTTATTTTTTTTCCTATAGTTATTATTTACGGATCAAGTCACACTTAGATTCTATTCAAATATTTATTTTTTAATTCTAATTGAGATTGAAAAGCCGTCAGGTACTGCCAGAGTAGAATAGTACCTCCCACTGCACCATGTGTCGTAAGAGGTGAATAGGTACCGGAACCAATAGATGGCGGTATATGCATCCGGAATAGTACAGCTCAAACGCACAGGGCGGGGATGGGCAGTGGCGTCCACGATGCGAAGCTGCGCTCTGCAATTGCCCAGCGCGGTAACCTCGATTCTTCGAGAGACCTATGGCCAGCAGTTCACTTTCAATGGCTGTTATGATGATGATGAATCGAGATTAATTACCTACACGAGGTAAACCTCATGCAGAGGTTGTATGCATAGGTATATCACTCTCACTCATTTCTACCGCCAAATAACAGTAATCGCGTTGCTGTGTTCCGGTTCGAACGGTGATACTACTAGGTAATGTGACATAATGTCTTTAAGTCACAGGTTTGGCATCATACTAGTGATATCCTTGTAATATTACAGGTATCTACAGGCTGCAGTGACGTCTACTATCACACAGGCTTTATGCTGTGATAAGAGAACTGACAGATGGCGATATATTCACTTGCTCCAGAGTGGCTCAAACGCAACAGGGCGGGGATCATCATCATATCAGGCATTAGAAGTCCACTGATGGATATAGAATTCACCAAGAATAGGAGAAATTTTGTCCATAATTGCCGCGCTGAGCAAGCGTGCATTTGAGCTTCACTGTTTTGGATGGATATACCGCCATCTGTCGGTTCCGGTACATCAGTCGCCTCTTACCACACTTAGTACAGAGGGAGGTACATTACTATTTTACCGGTACCTCCCGGGGATGGGCCGCAGTATTTTCGTCGCAGAGCAATCTGTGATTGCCTTCAGCGCGGCAATTATGGGCAAATTCCCCCTTTATTTAGGAGGTCTATTTCCAGTAATGGTTATTTTACGGCTACCTTGATAAAAGTTTCACCCGATTCTGAGACATATCTACTCTTTCCGCTTAATTTGAGACTTTTGCCCTTATCCAATTTTTCAGTAATATTGAATTTCCGTTTCCGTTTTAAATGAATCCTGACAATGTTAAACATTTATTTCAACAATACAAATAAAACGAGTTTGTTTTTGACTCCAATCTGGTAATTACAATATTTGTAAGTCTGTGCAAATCTTTGGAATGTAATTTGTTTGACGGGCCCCGATGGTGCAAATGGTAGTTATCCTTTCTTGTGTGGCAATGGTTGTGTGTTCCATTCCCACCCAAGAAAAACATTAATATAATGATATTTGTGTTTGTTCTATAACTGGATGTAGTGTATGTATTTTTTTATACCGAATTCCTACAATATCTCATATATTAACCTGACACCATGGTAAATCGCTTAAAGCATTTGAGTAACGGACATCAGACAACAGAGGAATTTCAAATAGATATATTTAACACCCAGACACAGAACAAACAAAAACATTATCATATATTTGCTCTGGGTAGGTTCGATTCCTGTCGTCTGATCTTCCTACTTCTTGACAGAGAGCTGTCATTAGTCAATATACTTTACGAAAATTCACAATTTATTTGTATGTTGACTGACAGACATATCAACGCAGAGCCTAAACTAATAGGTTTACAAACCCAAAAATCTGAACAGGGGTTTTTTTTATAACGTATGGGAGCACTAAGAAAGGATTTTGGAACATTCTTCCACTAAAGGGGTAAAACTAGGCTGTAAAGTAAGTTAAGTTAGTATGAAACTTTAGGTACTGTTTTTGAATCATTTGAATTAATTGCAGAATGAAATTTTTAATTGAAAGTAATGATAAACATAACGCAGGGCGCTGCTAGTATTAGTAAAATTTAATTGAATAAATACAATAATAATTCATTTATTAACAATTGAAACCTTACAGTATTATATCAGAGATTCCTCTGTTGTCTGATGTCCGTAACACAAGTGCTTTAAGCGCCATGCCTCTGAATCAGGTCAATGGGATATTGTGTAAATTATTATTATTTGTAATTATTTCACCGTATTGGAGTTACGTCTAAATTAAGAAATTTAATAAATAGAAACTGCTAAAGTTTTCTTTTAACAATTTAATAAATGTCGCAAGGACGTGTTTTCAAATGTTGTTGTACAAAAATAACATGTCGCTTTCATGTGCTGTCACATTTTTATATTAATTACTAGCTTAACCGACAGACGTTACTATGTTCTAACTGTTTATGTTTTTATAAAAAAAAATTGCGACTGAGATAAAAACATTCCTATATCTGAAGTTAGACCTACTATAATATTAATAATAAATTACCACAATCTCTCATATAATATTTAACACCCAGACACAGAACGAACACAAATAATATCATATAAATATCTGCTCTGGGTGGGTATCGAACCCACGACCTTTGGCGCACAAGATAGGATTACCATCTGCGCCATCAGGCCCGTAGACTTTACAGTATAAGCAAAATCTATTAAAATCAGTGCAGTAAGCGAATTCGAATGAACTTCGAGAGAAGTTCATTCCGGATAAATAGAGAGACACATAATTTTATATATATAGACAAACTAAACCAGCAAACGTCGTTCTACGTCAATGTAACGATTGACCAAACAAAAGACTATAGTATTCATTATTTTCAATATATTGGTATATTGTAAGTTTTTTCTTATATTTTATTATTTCTCATTGTGTATTTATTTTGTACAATAAAGAATATATTTCTTATTATTATAAATTACTGGCTGTGCCCGCTACTACGTCTACGTGGAATAGTTTTTTTTGGTACCATACCTATTTACCTTAACTTATATAAACTTTAAATGTCTTATTTATTTATATAGAATCAATGGCCTGAAAAATAAGTTTCAAGTGTCTTGCTCCAATAATAGCGAAATTTCCATACAACTTTTCATCCTCCCTTTCGACCCTTCACAACCTTTTTTTCGAATTAAAAAGTAGCCTATATCCTTTCTTAAGGTCTAAAAATTGTCTGTACCAAATTTCATCAAAATCGGTTGAGAGGTTTAACCGGGAAAGCGTAACAGACAGACAGAGTTACATTCACATTTATAATATTAGTAGGGACTGGTAGAGATATAAATAATCTGGGAAGGAATATCTAAATAATCAGGAAACCAATAAACATCATATTACCCAGTAATTTCACTGCCTCTCTTAATCTACAAACTGCTGTTTGGCTCTAGAGAGAGTGAGAGAGTGAGGTGAGAGTGCACCAATGCACACGGCATTTGAGGTACCTCTTTATATTCTAATTATATAGATTATATTTGATCTAACGGACACATTTGATGCGGGTTAGATAACGAAGATTTACTTCTAGTTTAATGTATTTCACCAACTAGAATATAATGGAATATAAATTCAAGAAAATAATCTTTTTATGAGCATTCTTTATATACAAAATTAAATATTCTTAGAAAGTAATCAAAGTATACATCAAAGTCGTGTGTTAGACATAAAAAAAACGATATAATTAACTCAGAATGATAATGTAATTTCATATATTTATAGAACTGCTCATAAAAAGATAATTTTCGTGATAATTTTAACATATTCATAGCTTGAGTTTGGCTCTAGAAATAGGTGAGAGTGGGGTACCAATGCACACTACCTTTGAGGAACCACTTTATATTCTAATTATATAGATTGTATGGAAAGCCTCCCTAAGAAAGGGAAAATATTCACCCATAATTGCCGCGCCGGGCAAGCGTGTTAGCAATCGCCGATCGCAATTAATACAACGAGGATGCTGCTGCCCATCCCCACCCTGTGCGTTTAAACTACACTGATTAGAATAGTTATACCGCCATCTGTCGGTTCTGATACTAAAATTGCCTAATACAGAGAGAGGTACTATTCTACTCCACCGGTACCTCACGGTTTTACAAAAGTATTAAGGCCTTATTTTAGGCAGGGTTACAAAAAATTAAAAAATTACATACTTACAAAGAGAAGTATGAATATCCGTGTAAAATCGTGGCCTCGAAATAGCATTCAGCACTCTAATCAATAAACAAAGTTTAAACCGAACATAGAGTTCGAGAGATAATGATTTATTTTGTTAAATTATAAAAGCGTACTCTGAATTTTCAATAAAACAATTATAATTGATAATTATAGTACTCTGTACTAAGTAGTAGTACACAGAGCGCAGCTTTCGTGACGGGTAGCTGCTGCCCATCCTCGCCCTGTGCATTTGAGCTGCACTGTTTCGAATATATACCGCCATCTTTCGGTTATGGTACCTTAGTCGCCTCTTGCGACACCTGGTGCCGTGGTAGGTGCTATTCTACTCTGCCGGTACCTCACGGCACCTCTTTAGAGGGAAAATATATATTGTTTTTATTATTTTTGTGATTTTTTAATGCTTCCCTTTGTTATAAATAGAATCAATGTACATGTGTGTAAAGGTTTTACCCATCAAGATTAGGTCTTGCGTTGATGTCATGTAAACTTAAAATTTAAATTCAACAAACGGCATATCAAAAATCTACCTCAAATATTTCCCAAAACATTTAAGCAACTGTTTTCTTTGTGCAGTTTCAAAAGAATGAAAATCTCCCAGAGGAATCTACGAGAGCTATTCTATTTGAATACCCAAAAAGTTTCCAAACAATTAATATTTCGAAATGCCGCATCGTTATTTTGGGCTCCCCGTTGACTCGTACAGAGGCGTAGTAAAATTCACAAACTCCACAACTAACGCCGCCCTCGCGGCGTAAATCGGAAACTTCGCCGATAAATACACAAGTTTGAACAATTCTAACGAACGATTTGGAGTGGACACCGACATAGCTCTGTTCCGAACTCGGCCATTTCCAGACTGATATACAAAATCATTTACAGTTTCAATATATAAGTACATTGTCACGAATTGTTTAAATCGAGTAAAATAAAAAAATGTTAGTTTGACAGCTGTCATTTAAATCAAGCTACATATGAAGTCATTAAAGAACTGACAGACCAATTTATAAATCAGATTCTACTCCAATGACCTAGTGCCTTTATATTTTTTAGATATAATTATTCTGTGTCTCATCATCGTCATAGCAGCCATAAAACGCCCACTGCTGGACATAGACCTTACCAATAATGGAGAAATGTGCCCACAATCGTCACGCTAGGCTAGCGTGGCGGAAAACGCAGTGAGTAATTTCGCGACGGAAATGCTTCTGTTAATGCGCGCTCTGTTTGTTGCATTTAGAACTACACTGCTTCGGATATATATACTGCCATCTATAGGTGTCGGTACGTCAGTCACCTCTTACTACTCGTGGTGCAAGAGGAGTACAGTTTCTGCTGATACCACTCGGCTAATTCTACCGGTGAATTCCCCCATCCCCCTATCTTGGGGAGGCCTATGCCCAGCAGTGGACTTACAATATATCATACATAATATATTAAATTCCCGCAACATACATCGATATGACTTTCTGATAAGTCGTTTAAAGCACTTTAGTTACGGATGTCAAACAACAGTGAAATCTCTGATATATTACTTAAATATATACCAGTATATTTAGCTGGGTGAGGTAGACCACAGCAGTGTTTGTATAACTGACCCAGATCACATGCTAATACCTCTTAAATATTTGTGGGCCCCGAATCCACGATCCTTGACTAGCACGATAGGATTACTACCATCTGCACCCGTCAAATGATGATGACAAATAAACTTATATAAAAACTTTTAGTGGGTGTAAAACTTGTAGAATAATGTTCAAGCGTGAGGGTGACACGCGACCCTTGCGTCTCAATTCTTCAGGCATCACACAATTTATTTGTCTTCCGATTTAATTGTTTACGGTGTCTTCCTTGTCTCTTGTTCTCATTTAACAAGGGTAATAAGTTAGGGTTGAACAATGTATTATTATAGTACCTTATGTTTATTTATTTATCCCTACTAATATTATTAATGCGAAAGTAACTCTGTCTGTCAGTTACGCTTTCCCGCTTAAACCTCTTAACCGATTTTGATAAAATTTGGCACAGACAATCTTTAGAACCTGAAAAAGGACATAGCTATGTTTTAATTCGTAATAAGGGTTGTGAGGGGTCATAAGGGGCATGAAAATTTGTATGGAAATATCGCTATTTTTAAAGCTAGAAACTTATTTTCTAGGTCATTGATTCGATATAAATTAACATGACATTCAAAGTTTATATAAGCTAATGTTAAGAGGTATGGTACCCAAAGAAACTATTCCACGCGGATGAAGTCGCGGGCACAGATAGTATTATAAATTAAAAAGAATCTCATACATTGACCTGATACCGAGGCAAGTCGCATAAAGCACTTGTGTATATGCCTACAACACCTGGTACAGGGGGAGGTACTATTTTATTCTGCCGGTACCTTACGGCTATTTTATTTATTTTATTATTTTTTTCCTATTGTTCGTGCCAAAACAAACTCATTCTCGATGTTTTTTAATTTTAATTATAAAGTTCCAGGTTTGACTGACCAAATGGTTGTTTAAATTGTTCAAAGTTGTCTTTTTATCGGCAAAGTTGAAGGTTGGGATGTTTGTTAATTTAATCATGTTTAATAACTCTTGTTGGAAAGAAAACTTCCTCTGAGGGAATGATAAATTGAGAGTTTTTTATAATCATCATAATTAACATACAAGTCATAAGAAGTCCACTGGTGGACATAGGTCTCTCTAAGAAAGGAGGTTTCTTGTCCATATGCATTTGATCTGCACTGTTTCGAATGGATATACCGCCATCTGTCGGTTCTGGTACCTTAGTCGGTAAATTTGCTTTTGACTATTTTATTATACAAAAAAAAACATTATGTATATATATAAGGAGAAGCTGAGAGTAGTTTCCACTGCTGGACATAGGTCTTCCGAAGAAGAGGGGTATTTTGCTCATGATTGACACGCGCTAGGCAAGCGTGTTGGCAATCGCAGAGCGCAGCCTTTGCGAACGGGATGCTCATTTCCACTATATGCACTTGTGTTTTATTGTCTCGGATAGATATACCGCCATCTATCGCTCCTGGTATGACACCTGGTACAAAGGGAGGTACTATTCTACTCTGCCGTTACCTCACGGCTTATAATATTGGTATTGAAAAATAAACCATGCCATATTGACATTGCATATAAGATTACGGATTAAAATCTTGAAGTCGATTTATACGAACACAAATTGATTAGATAGAGTAGATTTTATTATAACTTGAAAATTTCGATTCTGAAGGAGGTCCCCGTACTAAAAATTTACATAAGTACATCACGTCTGAGTCCCGTTGAGAAACGCAGAGACTATGGATCTCCACTTGCTACGATCTTGGCATACCTCTCTTGCTTCCTTCACTCGCATTAGTCCTTTCATACTCGCTCGTTTATTCTTAGTACTTCTGATCTGGCTCTCCTTTAATACCTCTTATATCTGGATATAGTTTATTTGCCCGAGTCCTATACCTAAAGGTTGTATATCAAAAACTTACTAGAAATGAAACCCGAAAAATATTAATTTTTATTCTGTATAACAAATGGAGTCCTTAATTATATTTATTTGATTAGATTATTAAGTCCTAGACTAGAAAATGTATCTAGATTTACTTTGACAAAAGGCTGCAATACCTTTTTGAATGCGTGTCATTAATTTTGTTATTTTCATAAAACAGTAATTAGTCTCATATATCAATTTGACATCGGTTCTAGATTGCGTGAAATTTAATTAAATGTGTTAAGGGAAAATGATTTTACTTCGAATATTTGGAATCGGTAAATATATGTCAGTTTTCATATAGAATATAAAATTTTTTGTTTTGGTGTTAATGATTATAGCGTATCCAACGTTCTCCTTGGCAGTTAAAATGTGAAAAATTGTGCCGATTCCATGGAAAAAATTAAAAATATATATCTATCCCACATCATATCAGCCATTGGAGATCCACTGCTGGACATAGGCTTCCCAAAGAAAGGGATAATTTTGCCCATAATTGCCGCGCTGGGCAAGCGTGTTAGCAATCGCAGAGCTCAGTTTTTGTGGTGGGGATCCTGTTGCTTATCCCTGCCCCGTGTATTTGAGCTACCCTGATCCAGATGGATATACCGCCATCTGTCAGTTCTCGTATCTTAGTCGCCTCTTACTACACCTGATACAGAGTATACTATTCTAGTCTGCCAGTACCTTGCTTATCCTACGGGAACATGTTTTTGCAATAAAATGTAGTCTATGTTATTCTAGAATTATTATAAAAATTTAAACATTTGACATCTCATTGACTTACCTGACTTAGAGATAAAATGCTAAAATTATTAGGGCTATGGACATCAGCTAACTGAAGAATCGCAAGTATAATACTTAAGGCGTCATATAAATGTTATTCCTGGGTGGGGATCGAACTCACGGCGTTTAATATTGGGATACTACCAAATACGCTGTCACATACGTCACACTCGACCATAATTATTGAGTATTAAATAAAAATTTTAATGACTTTTTCGTCCCACATTAAATCAATGGTGAAAATTTCAAACAAAAAATTTCGTAATCTAGATATTAATTAGTATTTCACAACTTCATAATTACAGTAATTTCATATAAGGCATTGCCTTCAGAAATAGTCGGGAAAATTGCCTCGATTGGAAACTTCGGAAAACTCAGACCAGACGTGACCGCAGCCATTTTGGTAGCGACAACAAAACAGAAGAATTCATTTGAATAAATAGAAACGTATTTAGAACATACTAGATGAGACAAGCCTAATGGCGCGTTGGGTAGAAGTCCTATCTTGTGTTGCAAGGGTCGTGAGTTTGTCCCCCACCCAGGACAAGCATTTATACGATCAATATTTTTGCTTTTTTTTTTGTCTGTGAGTTAAATATTTAAGTATTATTTTTCTGTTTCCTCTGTTATCTAAGGTCTGTTACACAAGTGCATTGAGTGAGTTATTTCGAAACCAGATCATTGTATGAGATGCTTCTTGAACTTATTCATTCAGGCGGAAGTTCTCGCCTTGGTGCAATGAGAATAAAAATGATATATCAAACAGTTTACGTCCAACGGCTGATGTGACGATGATAATGAACTTGGAGAGGTACAAAAATAAATAAGACATTTTCTTACGTTTTTTTTATGACCAGAAAAATATAAAACCACACATTTTGTGTGATAATCTCAAGAATATTTTTTTCCCTCTCACCCTTCATATTGAAACTAAGCAATGCAAATATTGCTATTTAACGGTAGAAATATGTAAAAATGAGATTCAAATGCAGACGACTTATGTATGAGGTCTACCCCATGTTAAGCCAGTTGGATTACCTATCAAGACATCATATCAGTCATACAAATCTACATAAACATGAATTTTTTACCCATAATTGCCACGCTGGGCAGGCGTGGTGGTAATCGTAGAGCACGATCCCGCGACGAAAATGCTGCTGCTCATCCCCACACTGTAGTGTTTATGTTGTGCTGCTTCAGATGGATATACTGCCATCTGTCGGTTCCGGTGCCTTAATTGCTTACGACACCTGTACATAGGTAGGTACTGTTCAACTCTGTCGGTGCGCCACGACTAACCATCAAGTAACTCCTATTTTATTGTGCCGACGGTACCAACCAGACAGAACTTGGAGTCACGCGTCTCAGATTAATTTGATTCTGTCGTATTTAATCGAACAAACTCTTTCATGTGACTAGCACTCCGTTCTGGTGTTACTTATATTTATGGCAAAGTCAGAGTCATTTATTTTTAAAAATGAATATTTACGGGTATCGTACCATAAAACCTATATAATTTCGATCGAAACTCAATTCTAACATGATATCAATAAATCCAAATATTATGTGAACGAAGACGCAGTTTGTTAATATGACGGCACGATGGCGCGGATGGTAGTGATCCTAGTCTTATAAAACAAGGGTCGTGGGTTCGATTCCCCTCAGGACAAATATTCATATGGTGATATTTGTGTTTGTCCTGTGTCTGGGAGTTAGTATATGTAATTTAGTAAGATATTTGTAACAATAAAGTCTCATGTCAATAACACAAGTGCTTTAAGTGACTTACTACAGAGTTAAGTCAATGGATGAGATGTAGTGTAAGTAATCTGGATTTCTCACATTCACAAAAATAAAAAGAAATGAGAATATACTCGTATATACATACATCACCATTGTATCCCAGATACATGTGTATAAATTCTTACGTATGTATGTAGATGTACATATATCACGCCTGCATCCCATCGAGATAGGCAGAGACAAAACATAGCCCCTTGTTAAAATCTTGGTATATCTCTCTCGCTTCTTTTACTCTCTAATCTCGTTTATTCTTGATACTTCTAACCTGGACTTTATTTCATACCTCTTCTACCTAATTAAGGTATGTTGGCCGAGAATGTCTTATACCAACCCTTCTATTTACTTCCGATCTACATATTTACACTTTCACTATTGTTGCCATAACATCATCTTTTACACCACATTGATCTCATTTTATACCATTATTTTGACGATCTCTCAAGCAATACCATTTTTACTACGAAGTGCTCTCATTTCAACAGCATTTATTCTACTCGCGTCCTTCTTCTGCCATATCCAACCTTGACTACCATATATCAGAGTTGGAACCAAGACCCCCCTTTTTAGGGAGGCTTATGTTCAACAGTTAACATTCTTTTCTGCAAAATATTATAAACAGAATTCAAGCATCCTTTCTTTTATAATATTAGTCAACATTTACGCGTTTACTACTTATAACAAGTAGTTTTGTTGTAAACGGCTTTTAAACGCGGTTAATTTAACATCTTGAAAACGGTTTTGCAAGCATAGCGTATTTAAATCGTTAAAAAATAGTTTTTTTATCCTTTTACTTATACAAAGTTACACTATCAGTCAATAATGTAAGTTATTATTGCGATCCTATATTTTCACGGAAAACGAAAACTACGCAAGTCAAGTATCAGGTTCTATTTATCTCACCATAAAGCCATTGTTCGATAACAAAGGGTTAGAAGATGTGGATGACCAACTACCGCCGATCACTCAAGGGCGCCTCTAAGCCCCAGATTTGGCTTGAGTGATCGTCGCTTAGAATGTTTGCAGGAGAGAAGACTGATTATGAGAGACTCCATCTGTACGACCAAAATGTTAAAGGGTTATGACTGTAAGCACTCACCTTCGAATGCAGTTGTGATGGGCCCGATGGCACAGATGGTAGTGATGCTCCATTGTGTGCCAAAGGTTGTGGTTTTCATCCTCTTACCGAGGAAAATATTTTATCATAGCAGCTATAGAAAGTCCACTGTTGGACGCTGGTCTTCTCAGGATAAGGGGATTTTAGTCTTTAACTACTGCGCAGGGCAGGCCTCTGTAGTATTTAAGCTGGATATACCGCCATCAGTCGGTTCAGGGAAGTACTGTTCTACTACTAATAATAATTATATGATGATATTTGTGTTTGTTGTGTCTATGTGTTGAATATATGTATTTAAGTATTATATTTGTGATTCCTCTATTGTCTGATGTTCGTAACATAAGAGCTTATAGCGATTTTATACGAAGTACATTTATATAGCTTCATGACTAGTGTTTGTAAGTAGTTAAACGCTTTTATGTATGTATTTCAAAGCCGTGGAATTATTTGTTTGAGACCGGTCAACAAAAAAGCTTACAGTCCACGCGTTAGTGCAGCTTTTAAATGCTCGTAATACCACCAGGATATCACGCGTTTCCAACCTTGTGACTTGAAGAAATAATGTTTTACTCAGAGAAAAGCCACATCTAGATTTCTAAGTAAATCAAGTCCACACTCAAGTAAAACTGGAATAGACCAACGAATAGGTGTTATGATTTATTCATGTCTTGACGTATTCCATTTCGCACGGGAACGCCATGCGACGAGTGATGTTCTGCGCAAATATTCTGTCTACTTCAATATTGGGCGGTATTTCAAAGTTGACAGGTGACGCGGTTCAAATTTAGCGCAGACGTTATTGTATTTCTTTATTTATTGAACTTTATTGCACAAAATATTACAAAATGTACAGATGGCGGACTTAATGCCAGTTGGCATTATCTCCCAGTCAACCATTACACGAAACAGAAAAAAAATGTATATAGCGGTGCGGACAATACATGTATATACATAATAGATAAATGTTACAATCATATTTGTATAAATAAACGCAATAAATACATATGATATAATATATATATAT
>JACJUM010003053.1:3227919-3245513 GCA_020976665.1 Heortia vitessoides
ATATATATATATATATATATATATATATATATATATATAATAACGTACATCAGAAATAGAATTATAAAGTAAGACAAGCAGTATCAGTAAATAAAGTACAGAGAAAGCGTTTCAGGATAATTATATTACGTGAGGTAGACCGGTCGTCTTCATTGGTACCTCACTTTCACCTTTTTCTACCGCCAAAATAACAGCGTTCGCATTGCTGTGTTCCGGTCTCAAAGTTGTCTAAAAAGTGAATTATTCTACCGTATATATTATATTATTCTACCGTAAAAGGTACCGGCAGACAGTCGTGAGGTATGCCATGCGCAGAATAGAATAGTACCTCCTCTTGTATCAGGTGTCGTAGGAGACAACTGAGGCACCAGAACCGAGAGATGGCGGTATACCCATCCGAAACAGTACAGCTCTAATCACATGCCGGGAAAGCTGTGCCCTGCGATTGCTAATACGCGGTAATTATGAGCAAATTTCCCCCTATATTGGGGAGGCCTTTGTCCAGCAGTAGACTACTGATGGTTGGTATAAAGCGATTATAAATCTGGTGTCTGTATATTCACGTATGTGATGCACTTGTACAGACAGTTTTGAAATGAACTTCGCTTGCATCCCATCCCATTGCGAGGTTTCCCCAATGTTCTTTTCGTGCTGTGAAATCAGCGCCGTCTCTTCGATATAGTAGGCAAATACTTACAAACTGTCAAATTTTAAACTTTTATTTGAAACAATCGATAAGAAAGATATATTTACTGATTTACTTTAGCTGTTGATTTGAAAATTGTGTCAGGTTGAATTTTTTCTAGTCAATATTATTTTATTAAAAATTTTGCATTTATCAATGCATATAACTTCTAAAGTAACTGATTGCTTTATATGTGACTATTAATGCCCCAGGCTTTCACCCACGATAAGTTGTACAACTTTAATACTAACTTAAGTAATGAGTTTTGGAATAACATTTTATGCTTGTGCCGTCACTTTCAAAGAAGAGCCTATGCACTGAATTTCATTCGAATAACTCCAAAAATAGCAAAGTTTCAAGAATACTTCTTACTCCTTTAAAAGGTAAATTTTCAAAAATCCTTTATTAATGCTCCTCTACGTTATAAAAGCAATCCCTCTCTAAAATTTAAATATTATTAACCTTATAATTTATGCCATGCGTTAATATGTCAGTCAGTTGGCTTCTCGTTTTACATATAGATAGGTCATC
The DNA here is from genome assembly GCA_020976665.1 of Heortia vitessoides. Classification (NCBI taxonomy): domain Eukaryota; kingdom Metazoa; phylum Arthropoda; class Insecta; order Lepidoptera; family Crambidae; genus Heortia; species Heortia vitessoides. The sequence continues at coordinate 3,229,136 of JACJUM010003053.1, forward strand.
AAGGTCATCGGTTATTAGTCGTAGAATTATAAATTTGTACCAAGTAAAATACTATAAATGTTGTACAAACATTATCACCCCATCATATGCTTGTGATGGGGATTAGACTTTATTGGCTCCGGTGAGAAATGAGCGCAAATTCATGTTTGTACTCAAAAAGCTTCAAAAAGCAAACAATCTTCATCAATCATGTCAAACGTGGAACGTCCTCAGCTGGACATAGACCAGTCCAAGAAAGCCCCCCCCCCCCTCACCCCCCTATGGGAGTAGCAATCACAGAGTGTAGCTTTATAATGAGAATGCTACTGAGTCCCCATCTGCCGCCATCTGTCAGATACCCTAGTCGCCGTACCTGTTACGACACCTGGTTCAGAGGGAAGTAGTATTTCGCTGTATTCTACTTCACGGCTAATATATATATATATATTATTTACCATATATAAGGCAAATAGTAGAAATAACTTATTGCAGAATTCGGGCGCGACTCGAACCGGCATTTTACCCTTTCCGGAATACAACATTACTGTTGTGCTACCGAAATCTTAATATGCGACGAATTTTTCCTAGCGTTCCTTATGGGCTGAAAAGTCTGTGCCGTCTCTTTCACATAGATTGTCATAATATTTTTTTATTGTAATACATATATTTTCAATTAATAAAACCAAAAAAATATAGGCATATTAAAGGTTTAAATATATATATTGTTTACTTATTCTAATGATTTCTTTGTTAATATATGTAAAAATGGAAAATATTGAGAGAAAAGTTTTAAGTAAACGAAGATAAACAAAAAGAATTAAATGAGAAAATTTTATCAGAAGAATTAATTGAGCAAAGAAACGAAAAATAAATAAAATGAAAAAAGAAATAAGAAAGAGATTATTTCATGTTTAAACATAATAAAGTTTTCCGACATATTTTTCTACATATTAGCTTTCTCGGGCTGTAGTATGTGAGTTCCCGGTGTTCCCAATTACCCGGGATTTATCCCGGCTTCTTGATGGGATGCTATTTCCGTTTCTTACATTTTCCTGCACTATCGTTGTCTGGGATTGGATGCGTCGGGAAATGGTTTCACATGGATTTTATTCTAGACATCTATGATCTTTGGAAAATCGAAAATCTGATATTTTATTAATATCTGTACAATAAGACCTCAATCGAAAAGTTTTTACGCTTTTTTAAAGAAAATGCATAAATAGGTAGACGTGAAATTTTATTTTATAAAATTTAATGTGGGGATGGTATGCATGAAGCTATTTCTTTAGTATACATTAACGATAAATGCATTACAATATTTACCAGAATTAAGAAAAAGCGGTATCAGCAATAATTATCATTAGGCACTTATAGCCTCATCATGGACAAAGGCCTCCCCAAGAAAGGGGGAATCGCAGATTGTAGCTTCAGGACGAGAATGCTGCTGCCCATCCCCATCCTGTTGCATTTCAGCTACACTGATCCGGATAAATATACCGCCATCTGTCGGAGCCGGCACTTCTGATACAAGTAGAGGTACTATTCTAATCTATCTCAACAATATCAATACCCTTCAAATTATCCGGCGTACGTTCAATACGATATATAAAGAGATAAGTCGGCCATTTTTAAAATCGTTAGTGTAACAATTGGCATGCCAATTTATAACACGTGTGACCCGGCGGATTGTATTCCCAATCTCATGCGATTTTTCAGAACGCTAATACTATCTAGCTGTTTATTGGATCTTCTTTTGTGTTGGTCGAGGACATCTTCGTTCGGAAATTTCTTAAAGCTTTTCCCGATGTACGGATGTTCTTTTTGTGTTTCTAGTCAAGTTTTTGTAGTGTTGGCTTATATACTACAATACAATTCGAATTTCGTCTCATTGAAATCTTACGTATAATATATACTATAAAAAAATATTTTAACGTCCCTAAAACGCGGTTTGTTTGATGTTTAACGTCTTTTTGGTGGCAGTTACGACCGTTCTCAAGATTGTCGACAATGTGTCCAATTTCAAAATTGTACCATTATTACGCTCACAAACTTTTCATTTTAATTCGTTTTTAATTTTGAATGCGTGAACATTACATAGTTGGTGCTGAAGGTATTTTGTTATGTAGCAGTGCTGTGGTGGCTTTGGTTCTTGATTAAATGACAAAATTCTATGCAAGTACTTACAAGTATTATAAATGTGAAAGTATCCAAAGAGTGTACCCGTGGGACACATTTGGTTTGCTTTATTTTTACAAAGAGTTTGGCATGACTTTTTTATTACTAGATTCGAAATTAAAAATAACTACTAACACATAAACAACCTACCATTATATCCTTTGAACAACTAGGAACTAGGTTTTGAAAATGAGATGGGTCAAAGTTCACCAAATTCCTAAAACACGGTTAATAAATATTGAATGAGTATTAGCCAATGGAATATACCCAAAAAAAGAGAAAATCTTGTCCATAATTGCCGCGCTGAGTAAGCGTGTTTCACCTAGAGAATTTGAGCTACACAGTATAGGATGGATATACCGCTGTCTATCATTTCTGGTACCTCAGTAGCCCATAACGACACCTAGTACACGGGGAGGTGTTATTCTACTCTGCCGGTACCTCACGGCTCTACATTGTTGTTATTATAAATTAATTATTTTTTCTTAAACAATGTTTGGAGATAAATTTTGCAGACAAAAAATAAGCTACATCCGTCTTCATAGTCCCAACTATCTACTTACAGTCCAATTTTATTTCACACTTTCATCATTCGTGAAGGAATAATAATCAAGTATACTCATACTCCACATTTATTTTGTATATAGTAAGTTGTCAATGGAAAATTCAATATCACAACTCTAACGGATTTCAACTTCAAAAATGTTGTCCCAAATGTGTCGTTTAATATTCTAGTAGAGGTGGAGTACAGAATGAAATGGACCAGCTGGATTGCGACATGATTGAGTCCCGAGGGACCTCATTTTCTAGGAGATACCTCCATTTCGCTTTGTTATGTTGGTACCATGTCGAACAAAGCAAGTACAGGTGCCACTTTTCTTGGAAACCTGCAATGAACTTAAGAAGCTAACTAAACTATATGGCTTAGAGAAAATCTTTTATTACTCAGACGTTCCATTTATAACAAAGAGAAGAACTAATGATTATTTTTTTGGGAATCCCCCCGTGAAAGGTTAAAACGGGGTTGCGATTTTAGTATGAAACTTTGCTGATTATGATTGTATTCGAATTGAAATTCAGTATAAAGTTTATTTATTAAAAGTCAATAAACACGTAAAATATTTTGTAGAAAATCATCCCTTAAGCTAGTAAATAGAAGGTGCAATGTTAGTATGAAAGATTTACAAATTAGCAACGAGTAAAACCGTGGCCAATACATATAAATAATATTTTATATAATAATGTATACTCGGTACATATAGTAATTTTTTTTTTTTACTTTTGTCTATCTATATGATTTAGGTTTTCACTGAACCGGCTCGATCGTTTTCGATGTAGCTTTCACTGGCCGATAGCTACTATAATAAGGAGCAACTTCGTCTAATGCAACATTACGCTACGACTTAAAGGAACGGAGCATCAATCAAAAATTTAGCGAAAACGGGCGAAAAAATAACGTTTTAATTTCTTTTTTGTATAAAAATAACGTCTCACAGCGTTTGTCCGGGATGAACTTATAAAGTACTGGACCGATTTAATTATTTCTATGCTTACTGTATAAAGTATGATCTTAATTAAGTGATAAGATAGTATATATAATAAGCCAGGACAACGTCTGTCAAGTCAGCAAGTACTGAATGAATACATTCACGCAACATCTCATTAATTTATATGACTCCAAGATAAGTCGCTCAAAGCATGCATGCTACGGTCATCAGATTCCAGAAGAATCACAAATATAATACTTAAAGACTTATTAACACCCAGACACAGAAAAAACACAAATACTCGTCATATAAATGTTCATTTGGGATGAGAAACTTACAATGCTCTTCCGAGCACTGTAAGTCATTATTTACATTGAAAGTAATATACAATCTCTGCTTGATGATGTTTTGCCATCTAAATCCCTTGATTAGGTTTGGTAATTAGCACAAATTGACCTTTACATTGATGATAACTGGGGTTTTGGTAGCTTAGCGGATACAACATCTCATCTCTGACTTCGAAATAGGAGATAAAAACACTTGTGACACGGATATCAGACGACACAAGAATACTTTACATTCTATTATACATGTTCAACACCCAGACACGGAACTATAAATAGGACGGAACGGACACGGAAGATATAAATGCCCACATAAAAATATATTCCAGATGGGTATCGAACCTACGACTTTTGATATACGTAACACTGGTGTTTTAAGGTATTTATCACAGAGTCAGGTCAATGTAAGCAATGTTGGGTGATTTAATAATATATACACATTGATTGATATATTTATTTATTTAGTATACACTAGAAGATTTCTGTCATACATTACTAATATTTATACATAAATATAATATCAACTAGACGGTAACCTATGTGTTTACAACATTTTTATATGATTTTTTAAAATTATTTTTATTATTATTATCATACCAGCCATTGGTAGTCCACTGCTGGACTACGAATATGGATACGTACTCTCCAAGAAAGGAGAATCTTTGCCCATAATTGCCGCGCTAAGCAAGCGTGTTGGCAATCGCAGAGCGCAGCTATGGCGACAGTGATGTTGCTGCCCATCCCCGCCCCGATCTGGTACCTTAGCCGCGTTTTACGACACCTGGTGTCACCTACAGTGGGAGGCACTATTCTATGTTGCTGTTACCTTGTAATTTTTTTGAAACAAGACGTAAATAATGTTGAAGAATACATAAAAAATAATTAATCAAAATGACTAATTATTTTTCTGCTCTTTAACTAATTATGATATTCTAGGTGGAGGCTGAGGATGACTCAGCAAATCCAGAATATTTTCAATTTCCCTCTTAAAAGTAGAAAATCTGTTATTAAAAAGAACTGTTTTTGCCACTGCATTTCAGTTCATTGTAGGAACGACACATTCCTGTTATTGGATTGTAGAAGGAAGTATTGTTTTCATACACCTACAGCGTGAAGTTATTAAAATAATAATTAATTCCCACTTTATCTCATACGTGGATCTGACTCCTTGGTAAGTCGTATAAAGCTCTTATGTTAGAACAAATATCATCATATAAATATTTGTCCTGGAACCCACGACCCTTGTTTTATAAGACTAGGATCACAACCATCTACGCCATCGGGCCAGACATCCGGTATTGGGTGAACGGATTCTATACTGTGTGTTAATGTTGATTGAATGAATAAGGTCTAGTGTCTATTGTGTCAGTAAATTCAATTATTTTGTGCAATCACAACATTAATAAACTTTAGCGCGGTCAACTAAAATCGGACTATCTAAAATCGATTTGATTAAATTGAATTGGTCAATTGAAAACAGATTGAATTGTCCAATTAATCGGAAATTGTTTACATTTGGTGTTACTATAAATTGTAAAAGTATCATTTAGATGCCATTATGTTTTGAGTCTAATTACATTTATATATAAAAACTAGCAGCGTCCCGCAGTGTCACCCGCATTCACCAGCCATTGAGCCAAATCCACTGCTGTACCTAGGCCTCTCCAACGAAGGAGGTCTTTTGCCCATAATTGCCGCGCTGGGAAAGCGTGTTGGCAATCGCAGAGCGCAGCTTTCGCGACAGGGATTCTATTGCCCATCCCCGCCCTGTGCTTTTGAGCTGCCTTGTTCCGTATGGATATACCATCAACTGTCGGTTCTGCTACCTTAGTCGCAGTCGCAGTCTTACGACACCTAGTGCAGTGGGAGGTACTATTCTAATCGGCCGGTACCTCACGGGAAAATTACATAACGTTTGATGGTAATAAATAAGCTATTAACATTAAAATGATACATTCCAAAATTAATGGATTGTATTATAAGTGGGTTGCGGTCGATGTATCTCTCCCATGCCTTTAAAGCATTTTATTGTAAAATTAATTTAATTATTATCATGGCAGCCGTAAAACGTTTGAGACAGAGGCCTCCTCAAAAAAGGGGGAGTTTTACCTAAAATTGCCGCGTTGGGTATGGTGGCAATCGGCCCATTCCTACCCTGTTGCATTTGAGCTACGCTGTTTCAGTGGATATACTGCCATCTATCGTTTCCGGTTCTTTAGTCTTATGACATCTGGTTCAGATGGATTTGTTATTATTAGAAAGAAACTCTTGCACCAGGTATCGTAACAGGTGACTGAGATACCGAAACCGATAAATGGCGGTATACCCTGCATCATATCAGCCATTGGAAGTCCACTGCTGGACATTGGGGAGAAAGGTGATTTAGCCCATAGATGCCGCGCCGGGTAAGTGTGTTGGCAATTGTAGAGCGGAGCTTTAGCAACAAGCATACTGCTGCCCATCCCACTCTGTGCAGAGAGAGGTATTATTCTACTCTAAAGGAAGGTATTATTATCCCCGACAGCGTTAAATGCAATGAATTATGGGCAGCAGTATCGCCGTCCTAAATACTCTGCGATTCTACCATGCCTGCTCACTGCGGCATTTTAGGCCAAAATTCCCCATTTCTTGGTGAAACTTATGTCCATCAGTTATTACGACGATGATAAGTTTTATTTGAAGGATAAACAAATTTCCGCTACACACTTCATGCTATACGATTTCCGGATAACAAAAATGTCAATTGGACTCTGTGAAAGCTGGGACATAAATCAATACTTCAACATCGACCAGTCTAGATATAAACGAAACGAGGCGCTCCAATCAAATCTAGATCCCAAATGTGGGAGGCTGGTTCAATTAATTTAATGTCATAAATGCACTACAAAACTCTGGCAGCCTCTTGGAAAGCAGCGAGCGTTTATTTTGAATGATGTTACTAAAGAAAAGTTTTGTTTTGTTGTTTGTCTTATAGCTTATTAGCTGATGCCCGCGGCTTCGGTTGCGCACGATTAGTAGCTACCTGTATTCTTCTACAGGCTCTATTTATGCATACCAAAATTTAACATTATTGGTCTTGCTGTTTTGTCGTGATAGGGTCATAGACAGACAACGGATATACTTTTTATCATTATCGTCATATAAGCCATCGAAAGTCCACTGGATATAGGCCTCTCCAAGAAAGGAGATTTTATTGCCTATAATTGCCGCGCATCACTTCTCAAACCTGGACCGGACTAGAACATTAGTAGCTTTTGTTATGTAGCACTTGAGTTACGGACATCGGATGATTAATAAACATACAATACTTAAATACATAAATGTAACGCCTAGACACGGAACAAATACAAATCTTCTTTTTATTTAATTACCACAACATTAATAATTGCACTATAGATATTTTTTGCATTATTACCGGCAGCAAAGTTATTGGGTTATTTTATTTATATATATACATATATATATTTTTTTATATCATATGCATTTATTGCGTTTATTTATACAAATATGTATGCCACGTTTAACTATTTTGTATATATATTGCCAGCACTTGCCTGTGTAATGGTTGACTGTGAGATAATGCCACCTGGCATTAAGTCCGCCATTTGTACATTTTGTAACATTTTGTGCAATAAAGTTAAATAAATAAAATAAATAAATATTACAAGCGTCTATATACTGCGTTGACGCTCACTATCACGCGGAGTGTATTTGTCGACTTAATCATATAATAAAATTACTGCCTTAAAACTTAAGATTACATCTTTGATGTAAGTATTATAATTACTAAATAATTTGTTCTTACTATCTCTATAGGGAATATATACCTTCTATCGTTGATTGAGAAGATACATTATGGTGAACAAAAAGTCTATAGACGTTAATCGCCATGACGGGGTGAAAGAACACTGTGATGTATTTGCGAGGCTCTTTTGGCCTAACGAATATTGGCATGTGAAAACCGCGTATAGAAGCGAAACTATAGAAGCATTAGTTAGTCTGAAGGTTTATAGGGTGTGTGTAATTTTATGCGGTTTGATATCAGTCGTTGGACATCCAAATAGTACCAGCAGTGTAGAATAGTACCTCCCCGTTAACAAGTAAAATAAGAGGCGACTAAGGTACAAAAAACGACTAATGGCGGTATATCTATCCGAAACGGTGCAGCTCAAATGCACAAGACTGGTATGAGCAGCAGCATCCCTGATGGGTGGGCTAAATTTCCGCTTTCTCGGGAACACCTAATTTTAGCAGTTGATTTTCAACAGCTGATATTAAGTCATATTTAGCAGTGACTTTATTTGGAAAAGAAGACGGTTTCTATGATATTTTTAAATCCTTGAAATGAAACAAAACCAAAAAACATTAGTAAGTCTGATTCTATTTGGAATACAATTGATTGTCATTTACGAAGGCCACACGAGATGAGTCTCAGAGGCCGAGGCGCCCTCAAGTATTTACATAAGTCTGCTCATTAATGAGCGACCTCGTTTATTCCACCGGTAGCGCTAGAATCGTCACCTGAGTAGTCTAGCATTAAAAAGTGCGACAAATAAAACATTTTTCCCATTACCTCTTCAACATGCAAACCGACCAATTCAGTCTTTTACGGATCTCCTGAATCTGTTCCATGGTGTTCATGTAGTTTCACCGCAATAAGAAATTCCTTCAGGAAGATCCCATTTCACAATATGTATCAAAATGTTGTATTTTCGAACAATTTTTTTATTAGAATAAGTAATCTTGAACGCAGCCCATAGAAGCTCATATCATCATGAAGATATTACTAGCGTGGTGCCAACTTGTAAAATTAAGATACTGTTTCACATTTACCTAGTAAGTAAACTCTTACCTTTGGAACCTATTACTTACCTTACCTTACCTATACTGCTATTTGAGGGTAGAAATAGTTGAGAGTGAGGTTCCAGTGCAGATGACCATTGCATAATGTCTACCTCTATAAGTATATATGTATCTACTCTGCCGTGAGGTACTGGCAGAGATAGAATAGTATCTCCTGCTGCACCAAGTGTCGTAAGAGGCGACTGAGGTACTAGAACCAACAGAAGGCGGTATATCCATTCGAAACAGTGCAGCTCAAATGTACGATAGCTGCGCTCTGCGATTGCTAATATACTTGCCCAGCGCGGCAATTATGGGCAAAAAACCTCCTTTCTTGAAAAGGCCTATGTCCAGCAGTTATACAGATTATGGAACCGCGACGGGAATGCTGCCCATCCCCACTTTGTGTATTAGAGCTGCACTGTTTCGGATGGATATACCACCATCTGTCGGTTCTGGTACATTAGTCGCCTCTCACGACACCTGGTGTAGTGCGAGGTATTATTCTACTCTACCGGTACCTCACGGCTGCAACGTCGCCGCAATGTAAGCAGAATTCAACTGCACCACTAGCAGATATATATCCATTTATAAGATGTGAACAAACACACAAGCTATAGTTAGTCCACATCGGTTCTATCATCGATCTGTTCACAAACTGCAACGTAAGCACAATTAAGCAGCACAACTGCTAGTAATATATCCTCCTTGATTACGTTGCTGACCCAGTTATAGAATGCCAATACCGATTATACTATCGAGGAGATATCCCCGTCGGTAATATGAAATTCAGCGAATCGCTTGCGCGCTGGCTAATGAAAGCACGAGTAGATACGAAAAAATAAAATGTTGACCACCATCATATCAGTCATTGGAAGTCCACAGTTGGACATAGCCCTCCACAAGATTCGGGTAATTTTGCCCATAATTGCTGCGCTGGGCAAGCGTGTTGGCAGTTGCGGAGCGTAAATTTTCCTACGAGGATGCTGCTGCCCATCCCCATTCTATAATTTGAGCTACATTGTTTTGGATGGATATAACGCCATCTGTCGTTTCTGGTACGATACCTGGTACAGCGGGAGGTACTATTCTACTCTGCCGGTACCCCACTGCATATGTTGATGAATATTCTGAAATTTTTAAATCACACTAATTATTAAGAATTAGAAGCAATAGTAATATTGACTTTGGGGGGAACTCTTCTCAAGATTGACAAAACATGTCGGGTCAGAATATGACCTAACAAATCAGAACTTTGTCAGCCTTACGAGCGGTTACCGTAAATTTACCGAAAAGGCAGTACCAGCTGTCCTATCCTACAGTACAGTACCTATATCCACGACAGCCGATAGTCTTAAGAGAATGATCAGTAACTGCCACGATTGGTAGGCGTGGTGGCAAACACTGATCTTTACTAGTAGGGTGTTCCTGCCCATCTCTAACCAGTCGTACATTTAAAATATACTGAATCAACCTCTTACAATACCTGAGAGGTTATTTTACTGTACTAGTATTGTATAGACAAACAAGGAAAGGTTTATATATCAACATATCACGTCCTGGACTTCCATTATTGGACATACGCTTTCCCAAAAAAGGGAGAATATTACCCATAATAGCATGTTGCTGCCCAGCCCCGCCCAGTGTATTTGAGCCACCATTTGTTTCCGGTATCACAGTCAACTCATAACACTTGGTATATAGGTGATATTCTACTCCGCCTGTACTTCAAAAATACTAGGTACTGAGACATAATGTCTTTAAGTCGCAAAGTTGGCAACGCGTTAGTATACTTGTGATATTACGAACGTCTATACGCTGCAGTGACGCTTACTATCACGCAGACTGTATGCTTGTTTATCGACCTCATCGTATCCACCAGTAGGACGTTCACTGGTGGACGTAGTTCTTCCGAAGCGATCTCCAATTGGAGTTGTAAGTGGCTTGAGTCCAGCGCGATCCTGCAATTCTGTTCAGATGTGGACCGGTACGTAGTCTCCATTCCAGAACCTTGTATCTCTTTATGGGTATCGGTTCTGCGAGCTAAGTGCCCTGCCCACTTGTAGACTTAGTGTAATGTAAAAAGAAACTCTTCATCGAATTCCAGAAAAAGTTGAAGCAACGATTTAATATAACTACTTTATTTATTACTAGCTGTGCCCGCGACTTCGTCCGCGTGGAATAGTTGTTTTGGGTACCATACCTATTTACCTTAACTTATATAAACTTTGAATGTCATGTGTATTTATAATGAATCAATGGCTTGAGAAATAAGTTTCAAGTTTCTAGCTCTAAAAATAGCGATACTTTCATAAAACTTTTCATTCCCCTTTTCGATCCCTTACAACCCTTATTTTGAATTAAAAAATAGTCTATGTCCTTTTTCAGGGTCTAAAGATTGCCTGTGCCAAATTTCATCAAAATCGGTTGAGAGGTTTAAGCGGGAAAGCGTAACAGACAGACAGGCAGAGTTACTTTCACATTTATAATATAAGTAAGGATATAATAGAAACTACTAGATTTTATTTCAGCTTCTCTTTTGAATGATTTTCCAATATTTACCAAAGTAGTTAAACTTGGTCAAACTAGCAGTTCAAAAACAATAGCCGTGTTTATTGGAGCTATAAACAACTTTAATTACTAATATTAAATACGGTGTACGAGTTAACAGAACTTAATTTAACCAATAAATTCTGTTGGAATGAAATCAATTCGGAGTACATATGGTGTGAATTTTTGGGAGACAAAATAAAATATAGTGTGATATGAGATGGATGTGGCCTTGATGATGTTGTGATAACAATAGAGAAAGGAATATGGATGGGTGAAAGTAGAATGACCGCACACATATAAAGAGTAGAAATATATAAAAGAGTTGGTATTGGTCGATCTAGGCTATCATACCTTAACCAGGTAGAAGAGGTATGAAAAAGGGACAGATTAGAAATACTAAGTATAAACGAGCGCGTATGAAAGGACTAATGCGAGAGAGATATGCCAAGGTTGTAACCAGTGGAGGTTTAATTTTTGCCTACCCCAATAAGACACAGGCGTCATGTATCTTTGTATATATCCAATCTTATAAGATGCTGGTATTTATATAAATTATACATATTGCTATTAACAATAACACTGCTGCCTATCCCCACCCTATTGCATTTGAGCTATGCGAATAGGGCCTCTTACGACACCTGGTTCAGGAAAGTACTTACTCTGCCAGTACCAGAGATTTTTATGGTATACTAGCTGTGTCCGCGACGTCGTCCGCGTGGTATAGTTTTTTTGGGTACCATACCTCTTTACCTTAACTTATATAAACTTTGAGTGTCATGTTTATTTATATCGAATGAATAGCCTGAAAAATAAGTTTAAAGTTTCTAGCCATAAAAATAGCAATAATTCCATACAACTTTTCATCCCCCTTTACGACCCCTTACAACCCTTATTTTGAATTAAAAAATACGCTGTCCTTTCTCAGGATTTAAAGATTGTCTGTGCCAAATTTCATTAAAATCGGTTGAGAGGTTTAAGGGGGAAAGCGTAACAGACAGACAAAGTTACTTTCGCATCTATAATATTAGTAAGGATAGCCAAATAATATGTCAGGTCGCCTTTTTATTAGACTATTTTGATAAATTTTGACGGGTTCGATTGCGCAGATGGTATCCTATCTTTTGCACCAAAGGTCGTAAGTTCGATTCCCACCTAGAGCATATATTTATATGATGATATTTGTGTTTTGTGTCTGGGTGTTAAATATATTTATTTATGTAGTATATTTGTGATTCCTCTGTTGTCTGGCGTCCGTAACACCACTTATGTTTTAAGTGACTTTAAGCGACTTACCTCTGAGTCAGGTCAATGTATGAGATGTTGGATGATGGGAGTTTGTTATAATTATTTATAAACAAACATACATTCTGCGTAATAGTAAGCGTCACAGCAGCCGCCATATTAAAAGATATCATTGTTGCCAACCTTGTGACATTAAGATATTACGTAACATTACCTAGCAACTTTCGGCTCGCAAACACTGCTGTTTGGTGATAGATATAGGAAAGAGTAAGGTATCAATTCTGACGGTTTGTATGTGGTCTACCTTTCATAACATTAGTTATAGAGAAGAGACGATACTGCATTCATATTAGTATCACAATCATCTTATCAGTTATAGAAAGTCCACTGTTGAACATAGGCCTCCCCAAGATGGAGAGATACCACGGGGACGCTGCCCATCTCCACCCCCAGGCAATACATTTGGCCTACACTGTTAAGGATATATATACCGCCATCTGTCGGTTCTCATACCTTAATCGCCTTACGTCACCTGGTATAGAGGGAGGTATTATTCTACTTAGCCGGTATCGCATGTGTGATTATATTAAAATTTCATCACAGATAATATGAGATAATAAATTTACGGGCACAAATGAGATCGGTGGGTTGGTACGTTGGTTGACGTATTGCATAATGCTAGAGCAACAATGCGGGTCAACCTAGTTTGAATATATAGGAGGAGATATTGCGTAATTACCACCAAATTTGCTATTGTTTCTGCTCCCTTTGCATATGGGCTTAGCTGGTATTCCAGAACCAACATCACTTATCATTGATTATGTTCCTTTATTCGTAAGATGATTACAGGAACATGAGGATTTAATTAGTGATAAGTGATGTTTGTTTTTTGATGATTTATTGAAGTGTGGACTACATTTTCTGTTTTTGTCATCATCAGACGAACGAAGATAAAAATCAAACTACATTCTAACGCCTTAAAAATATTTTTATTTTATTTTTTCTTTGACGTTTCTGATCACAAGTTTTTAAAACTGTCATAGTATGTGTCGGATTTGATAGTCAAAATTACAACCTTTACACATTTGTATAATTTTTAAGATTGGTGTTTTGTTTTAATCTTGTTTCTCTGATGTAATTATCTTCGAAGTTTGCATATAATATAATGTTTATATATAACTCATGATGTATTCTCCTGTAATTATTTGCTACACATTGAGCGGAAATATTTATATATATATATATATATATATATATATATATATATATGTGTATTGTAAACTGATGAATGCTTACAATACAGTAAATGTTGGAGCATCAATAAATAAATGAACCGGATTTTAAAGCCGCGTTTAATAATAAAGTAAATATATTTTATTATTAAATTTCACCAGTACGTGAACACCTCACTTTATTTAAACTGTCAAGCACCCTCGCGTTACTGCGTATTGGATTTCGAAGGGTAGGGAAGGCAGTGAAATTACTGAGCAATTACTGAGTTTATGACACTACTGTGTAGTTAACAAAATTACCGATCCGATACGGATAGATGCTATGAATCTCCTACCATCTACAAGCTACCCATACGTTATTTAAGTAGGCCCTTGCCGTGAGGTACTGGCAGATTAGACCTTCCCCTGTACCAGGTGTCCTAAAAGGCCACTATGGTACTAGAACCGACAGATGGCAGTGTATCCATCGGAAGCAGTGCAACTCAAATGTACAGGAATGGGCAGCAGTATCCCCATCGCGAAGGCTGCGCTGTGAGATTGCCAACACGCTTGTTTAGCACCGCAATTGTGGGCGATATTCCCCCTTTTTGGGGAGGCCTATGTCCAGCAGTGGACTTCTATTGGATAGTATGATAAAGTAGGCCCATTACAAGCATTAATTCATATTTCCATGAGAGACTATCAAATCAATGTTTATAATACAAAAGACGACCCTGATGACCCAAAAAGTCACAACATAGATCACTCCTCAAGGCCTACTTTAAACTAGTCTAGCACCAGATTTTAAAACCAATATTACCGCAGATTCATTACGCGAGCCACCGGAAAGAACGTGTAAGAAAATAGTAAAAAATAAAAAAAATGTCCCGATGATGCAGATGGTTTCGATTCCCACCTAAAGCAAATATTTTTATGATATTTGTATTTGTTCTGTGTCTGGGTGTAAAGTATGTAAATAAAGGAATCAAGTATATTTGTGATTCCTCTGTTGTCTTGCATTCGTAACACAAGTGCTTTAAGCGACTTTTTTCGGAGTCAGGACATTTATTAAAATGTTGTAGGAAAAAAATACTGGTGTAGATCAGGATCTATGAACACTAAATAGTTGCGTTAATAAAAACAATACCAACCAGCGTTGGCGCAAAAACCTATATATCTTCAAGCTAGTGGTCGGCGCATTTTTATTTGCATGAGGCAAATCTTATGCAAAAGTCGTCTGCATTGGTATTTCTCACCTATTTCTACTACTAGCTGTGTTTACATTGCTGTGTTCCTTGAAATTGGCACTGAAATTACTACTACATAATATCTTAAAGTCATAAGGTTGGCAACGCGCTAGTAATATAACGAGCTTACGAGATATCTCTTGTAATATTACGAGCATTGAGAGGCTGCAATGACTTAATAAATAAAAAAACTATTTTAGGCAAATTCGGTGACTAAGAATAGAAAACCTGACTAATTTTACGTGGTTTAATTATAATAAACCAATTTTGAAGTATATTATATGGCTAACATTTACTGTGTTAACTTGTACATAATATCTTTAAGTCATAAGGTTGGCAACGCGCTAGTGATATAACGAGCTTACGAGATTTTCTGTACGAGCGTCAATAGTGTGCAATTTGATGATTGGGATTAATAATTTTGAACCAATTTTAAAGTATATTATATGGGATACACCATAACAGTGTATTTGAACTTTTACTGACATACATCACGTAAAAAAATGGTCTAATTGTAACAATGAAACATACCGGCTTGCCTTTCCGATAATCTTTTGATACCCAAGAGTACTCCACTCGCATCAATCTACCGGACGCTCTTTGTACCGGTTCCATTCCAATCTTCATACATTCTCTGAATTGTTTACCAACTAAAATGTCGGCCGTTGATCCCAATTTGGAAGCACATTTGCTATTCCAATTAACTTATTCTCTAAGTATAGCAAAAGGAAAGAGAATATAAAATGAATTCACAAATGCTGCAAAGTAAAAGTTAAAAAAAACATGATTTAAAAGAAATAGAATAGTAGGTACCACCCACTGCACCAGGCATCGTAAAAGACGACTAAATTACTACAACCGACAGATGGCGGTATATCCATCTGAAATTATGCAGCTTAAATGCAAAGGGTGGGGATAAGTAGCAGCATCCTCGTTGCGATAGCTGCACTCTGCGATTACTAACACGCTTGCCCAGCGTGGCAATTATGAGCGAATAGCCTCGTTTCTTGGAGAAGCTTATATCTAGCAGTGGACTTCCAATAGCTGGTATGTACCAATGTCGAAAATCTTTGTATGAAGTCTACTTCATGTAACATACATACAAAAATACAAGAATGCTATAGGAAGAATCGAGTATCCTACAATATCAAATAAGATAGAAGATAGTAGAAGATCACATAAGATAGTAGAAGATCTTTATATGACGTATACCTCATGTATGATACATAAAAAAATACAAGAATGCTCTAGGAAGAATCGAGTATCCCACAATATCAAATAAGATAGAAGATAGTAGA
>JACJUM010003053.1:3249651-3271964 GCA_020976665.1 Heortia vitessoides
GCTTAGCGTAAAGTATAAATGTAGACGATCTTTGTATGAGGTATGTACCTCAAAATTAACAGGTGTGTTTTGAAGTAAATAGGTACTATTTTACCGAATAAGATACATAACGGACTACAATTAATATGCTGTATAAGTTTCTCGACTAATCAAAGAAAAGTTGATATTAATAAAATTGCACTGGCCCGACAGCGCAGATAGTAATCATATCTTGTGCTCGGACGTGGGTTCAACCCCAGTTCATATGTTAATATTTGTTCTGTGTCTGGGTGTAGTATATATGTAATTTAGTATTATAATTGTAATTCCTCTTCTCCCTGATATTTCGAATGCAAGTGCTTTATGCTACTTATCTTGAAGTCAACTATGACTTATGATACTTTATTATACTTCTGTAAAAAGAAAACAGAAACTTTAAAACAACAAGCATTAATCTTACCGCTAACAGCAATTTTTATCTTAAAAAGCTGACAAATTCTTTTAACTTTTGCTATCATATTTTTACTTCGCTCATATGACATTCATTGTTTGGGCATATCCCTACCAAACCCATCACCTCTCTTAATTTTAATAAGATCATTAGTATACAACTTGCCGCCCAGATGTTCCATATGTCCCATAATTGTGTGCGTAAATAATGTGTTGCATTTACAAGCTTTGTATTACACTAGACCATATAGACACACATCCACACCTACATGCACACTAGAGCATAGGTGCCTATAAGAACAGGCTAGACCTAGTTTAGGTACCTAAGTATCAAATGGTATTTTAGTTTAAGTTACCTTTTGTTGTTGAATAAAGTTATTATTATTATTATTATTAGTTACCTTAAACACTAGTTTTGTGATAGGCTTAAAAAGACAATTAGGTATTAAAGAATTCACATTTAGACAAAAAAAAATATCTTAATTGCCGCGGTGAGCAGGAATCATGAAGGCCATACCTTCGCGACTTAGATGCTGCTGTCTATCTCCATCTTGTTATATTTGAGATGCACTGTCTAAGAGATATACCACCATTGTCGGAATCAATACTTCAATAACACTAAGCAATCTCACAGCTAACTGACATCGCTCAAGTAATTTTTGAAAGATGACGTGGGCGTCCGCAAGTTTTGTTCGACCAAATCTAGAATAAATTCGTTATATTTGTTTTATACCAAGCGGTCTGTCCCAATTTCGTCCAGTCTAATGTCATCCCATTTTTTATAATACTTTCCCATCCAGTACTGGATGGGAAAAACCTGTTCCTCAAAATTATAAACACACAAAAAAATATATATTCAAATTAGTGCAGTCATTCGGAAGTTAGCATACACATATTTTGGTGATTAATTTACATCATATATATACATACTATATACTTATATATATTACGCCTGTGTTCCATATGGATAGGCAGTGACTAAGGATCTCCACTTGTTACAATCTTGTCATACCTCTCTCGTTTCCCTTACTCCCATTAGTCATACACGCTTGTATATTCTTAGTACTTCTGATCTGACCCTTCATTAATACCTCTTATACCTGGTTAAGATATGTTCGCCTCGGTCGTGCTACACCAACTCTTCTATTTACTTTCGCTCTATATATTTGAGCAGTCATTCTACTTTCAGCCATCTTTTTATATGTCCAAACCATTTAAAAATTCCTTTCTCTAGTTTTAATTAACTCTTATATAATTTATACAATTTAATAAAAAAAATATAAAATTCTATATACTATTTGAAGTTTTTAACCCCTTTAAAAATATTATACTCCGAAACACCCATTTTTCATAAAAAATACCTCTAAAAACAGCATTCACTGTCACCTCACTTTGCCTCTCATTTTTCTATTCACAAAAGAATCCCGCAAAGCCTTTGACAAACTCTGAGATAGGAAATGATAAATTGAGGTTGTGATTTGGAGCCAACACCTCTGAAATATGGAAAACTATTTTTATATTTCGTATATACCAATATTTTGTAATTATCTGAAGCATAATAACAATACAATACATATAGGATAAAATGTAATATGAAATAAAATGGTGATATATTGCAATGAAACTTTATGTATACATATTAGTGATCCTGTCTTGTGCGCCAAAGGTCATGGGTTCGATCCCCACACAGAGCAAATATATTTATAATGATTTTTGTTTGTTCTGTGTCTGGGTGTTAAAAATAGGTATTCAAGTAGTATATTTGTGATTCCTCTGTTGTCTGGCGTCCGTAACACAAATGCTGTAAGCGACTTACTTTGAAGTATGAAGTAAGTATGAATTTTTTATTATTATATACCAACGCAAAGATTTTTGTACATCATTTTCATCTATCTCGTCGGGTTCAGCCAGCGTTCACAATGTACATAATCGCAAAAAAATTATTTATTTACGATATGACATTAGAAACTTCTAAAATAATAAGTGTTTCTCTATTATATTATACATGTAAACGTTACATTTGAATCACTCTATCTATTAAAAAAACCACATCAAAATCGGTTGCGTAGATTTTAAGATCTAAGCATACAAAGGGATAGTGTAAGCTGGCAATAATTTTATTTTATATTGTGTAGTGATAGTAAGCACATAAGTATAAGAAAATATATTCTAAATTGCTATTGAAGGCTACTTATTTATAATAAAATTAACCAGGAAATGGATATTCATGACATGAATAAATACTTGCAAAACAAAAGTAAGGGAATGGCTTTTGACATTGGACTACAACAAGACAGAGGAATTGCTAACAATATTATGCTAGACTGGACTATATTTATTGTTACTATTATTGTTTATATATATTGTATTTACACAGTGTAGCTTCATATTCTATGTAATTGTGTAATATATGCGTAAATAATATGTTGTATCAACAAACCTTGTACTATATTAGACTATATACACACACATTCACACCTACATGCACACTACAGAGCATAGGTGCGTATAAGAACAGGCTAGACCTAGTTTGGGTACTTAAGTATCAAATGTATTTTAGTTTAAGTTTCTTTTTGTTGTTGAATAAAGTTATTATTATTATTTAACAACCTATCATCATACCAGTCATTGAAGGTCCACTGCTGGATATAGGCCTCTTTAATAAAGGGGGAATTTTACCTATAATTGCCGCGCTGGGCAAGCCTGTTGACAGTCACAGAGCGCAGCTTTCACGACTGTGCATTTGAGCTGCATTAATCCGGATGGATATACTGCCATCTGTCGGTTATGGTATCTTAGTCGCCTTTTATGACACCTGGCATAGGGGGAGGTAGTATTATACTCTGCAGGTACCTCACAGCTTTCCCGGTACATCACGACACGTAACCACCCGAACACCCAAATATATCAAAAAAGTTCTTTAACGTAACTTCAAACACAATGTACAATCAATACAGTTCACTATTGATTACGTGATTTTAGCAGATTCACATACTAACTTACATCATTAAAGAAATGGTGCTGATTTCTAGTCACAAAGAGAACACTAGAAAAAGTTCTTAAAGTCTGGAATGGCAGTTCAGTATCGAATGCAGGTTCAAGTTCCGCCCGAGATCTTGAGACAAGTTGATTTTATATTTGTTCTAGTAAATGTCACCTTAGATTCACATAAGTTGATCTGTAACTATGTTTACAATAAGTTTCTAACCCATTTAACTTGACTTAATTATTTTTGCCGGACGTTTCAGTTCAGACGATAATTTACGGCTTTTTTCATTTATTATTAAGTTGCTACTTTAAGTTTTTTTAATGTTCTGCTCTCAAAGCCATTAATTTAATACAGAAGTTTCATTTCGTACCTGAGTACCGGCAAAGTAGAAACGAACCTCCCCCTGTACCAGGTGCCGTAAGAGGTGACTGAGGAACCGGATACCGTCACCTGTCGGTAAATACATGCGAGATAGCGTAGCTTAAATGCAACTGGGTGAGGATGGGCGGCAGCATTACCATTGGGAGAAATATGCGATTTCCACAGGCCAGCCCATCGCTTGGTTGAAATCAAAATCCATCCCTGGAGAGACATAGGACAATGGTCCAGGAATTTTGAGTTTAAACTTTTTTATGTCAATTTAAGCGTGTATCATTATCTAGGTAACCTGATGATATCCGTGCTAGAAAAACTGATAAATGGACAATAGCAAAGTGGACACGCCAATATATGTGGACAATGCAATAAATCGATCACGTGCTTTACACACTTCAGTTAAAACAAAGCTGCGATAGGTTAAGCTTCTATCCTCCACCAATCGTGTCCATTAGAGGGAGATAGTGAACCTATAAATCATTTTCCGTGACCCAAATATAGAAAGGGTCAATTCTATGTTGGACTCTATATTCCCGTTGTTATGTAGGATTTTGCAATTCTATTTTGCTTGTTTGCTAATTTTGCTCGCTTTTCGTGTAACCAGTTTTGTATGGAGAGCGGGTATAAGATTATTTGGAAACAGCATGTCAGTATGTATTAAACTTGGCTACTCCGAATATGGAAACAAATATTGCAATTCCGTAGAGAGAATCTACGAACACAATTCGATTAACGATATATTTTTTAATTTTCGGTTTTTGTACACTTTATGATCATTTTGTATAACTGAACTAAATAGTTATAAAGATAAATGTATTCAGATTAATATTGGAAAGGCTTATTTTAGAGAAGTAAATGTCCGCCTGATAATTATGAAACTAAACATCAACTGACAGAATCCATGACGAGTATGGAAGTGATCCTATCTTCTACGCCAAGGTTGTGGGTTGATCTCCACCCAGAGGAAATATTTATATCTGGGTCTGGGTGTTAAATATATGTATTTGAGTAGTACATTTGTGATTTCTCTGTTGTCTGGCGTCCGTAACACAAGTGCTTTATGCGACTCCACGGAATCAGATATGAGATGTTGTAGGAATTCATTATTAAATATTGAAGATAATGTAATTTTTCTGATTATAATTACGAATGAGCACCAGATACATTTCCTCATGAAAGATTACAAAAACATTAGATATTTGTTCACAAAACACATATAAAACGCGGAGGGTAAGTCTAATTTTGGCTATAAATGTCTTTTAGAGCTTTCCCTCATCCACAGCTCGTGCAAGTTTGGAATTTAAATAACGGCCATGTTTAAACATATTTCATGTTCAGACGTGCGTTCACTCTGGCTTTTGTCACTTATTTTTGTGGTACAAACTTATTAGGCGATTTAAAGTAATAATTACACGTACATACACCACGTCACGAGGTACCGGCAGAGTAGAATAATACTTCCCCCTGTACCAAGTATCGTAAGAGGTGACTAATTTTGCCACTGCTTGTTAATATGTATAATGCAATAAAGTAGTTATTTAAAGTGTCAGCCAAAAAGAGTCAATGGTGTCTGATTTCTAGCATAAGTATATGTTCAAGATATCAAAGATAACTTAGATGTACAATATACTTGCAAGTGCGATCTGACTGGCACTTTATAACAATTTATTTAATATACAAATAATAAAGGGGTACAAGTCATAACTTAACATGTTGCCAAACGTAGATTGATTGCCTTATGCCTTATCTTAATTACAACATCTCTTCATCATCATACCAGCCTGTAAATTCGACTGCTGGACATAGGCCTTCCAAAGAAAAGGGGATTTGGCCTGCTTTAAGGATACTGCTGCTTATCCCCGGCCTGTGCATTTAAACTACACTGTTGCGGATAGATATACCGCCATCTGTTAGTTCTGGTACCTTAGTCGCCTCTCACGGCACCTAGTGTAGGGAATGGTACTATTTTAATCTGCCGGCACAACACGGTTCTATGCCAGTTCATACGTTGATCCAATTTCGTGATAAATTGCTTAAATTGTGTTTTGGACATCAGACATAAAAGGGTTTGAAATATACTATTTAAATACATGTATATAACACCCAGGCAGAGAACAAACATAAATAATATCATATTGTATATAAATATTTGTCCTGGGTGCGGATCGAAATCACGACCTTTGGCGTACAAGACAGGATCACTACCATCGCGCCATCGGGCCCGTCTTATTTAGTTAGTCTGATTTGTTTAAGGCTGCTAATTTTAGAAAAAAGCTAAGATCCGCTTGCCTTGTAAACAACGAGCATAGTTCGCCATTTTACTCATTCTAGCAATTACACTCAGAGCGCGTTTACAATTATGGATTGAAAAAGAGAGTACGTGAAGTCTACCTTGACCGACGCTTCATCCTCCCTGATTGGCAAACGATCTTTTGCCTTTACTGTGCCTTTGATATTTAAAATCTCAATGACTTGTACACATTCGTATACTGGTATTGATCCTTGTTCCAATCGGGTCCTGTAAGTGCCTGAAACTGAATCATTGCATTATATAAAGATGAAAATATTTTCGATCAAATAAATAAATAAATCTTAACTAAACTAGATAATGATAGGGTACCGGCAGAGTAGAATAGTGCCTCCTCTGACTAGATGACGAAAGAGGCAACTGAGGTACCGGAACCGACAGATGGTGGTAGCTCAAATGCCCAAGGCGGGGATATGCAGCAAGAACCCTATCAAAAAATCTTGTTTCACCTTTTCCTCAAGTCGGTAATCTATTTATATAATAAGAGAAGCTGATTGACTGACTGACTGACATATCAACGCAGGGCTTGAATTTTAAGGGTTAGAAACTTATAATTTTGTATTGGGATTCCTTTTATACCTTAGAGGAGTACAATAAAAGGATTTTTGAAAATAGGGGCGCAAATATACGTAGTATGAAACTGCTATTTTTGAAGTTACTCAGAAATACTCAAATTTTGCATATAGGTTTCTATTATGTCATAAAACACGTATTTATTTTATTACCCCTTAAGGGGTTAAAAGGAGAAGCAAAGTTAGTATTATAGTTCTACAACTTAACGCGTTTGAAACCGCGTTCGATACCTAAAGTTAATTATTATGAATAAAAAAGGTTATATCGTCGATGATACTTCAATACCGCGTATGTAGCTTAAATTAATAAGATCCATTCTCCATAATTTCTAATTAAATTTTCAACTTTATTTGCAACTACTACTTACGCGGTCTTGCACGATCATCGATGATATTTTATAATTATATTAAACCTATCAAATCGTTTCGTAGACAAGAGAGTACACCATTCTTTTCCATAATATTTAACTGTGTATTTACAGATTACATTCCATGCGAGCGAAGTCGTAATCATGGGCTAGTAACTAAAATCTTTGCCTCGCGATCTCTTCATCTTATGCCTTGCCCCGCGCGATATAGTAAATGTCGTAGTGAGGCGGTGTCTAACGAGAGCCTACAGTAATGAGACGATTTTCGCGCTCTACCAGAATTCCTCCGTTTCCCTTCGCCGTATTTATTGTCAGAAATTATATATAAAAGTATATTACTACTAATGTTACAAACATAAAAGTTGAAAGATGTATAAATATATATATATATATATATATATATAAGATGGCATAGGCATAAGATGAAGAGATCGCGAGGCAAAGATTTTAGTTACTAGCCGAAGATTACGACTTCGCTCGCATGGAATGTATATCATCAACATATCAGCTATTGAAAGTCCACTGCTGGACATAGGTCTCTCCAAGAAAGGAGGTTTTATGCCCATAATTGCCGCGCTGGGCAAGCGTGTTGGCAATCGCGGAGTGCAGCTTTCTCGACGGGGATGCTGCTACTCATTTCCGTCCAGTACATTTGAGCTGCTTTCAGGTGGATAAACCGCCTTTTATGACACCTGGTGCAGAGGGAGGTACTATTCTACTCTGACGGTACCTCACGGCAATATATAAATATTACTATTTAACATCAAATACATTGACCTGACTTCGTTGTAAGTCGCTTTAAGCACTTGTGTTACGGCCATCAGAGGTATTAGCAGAGTAGAATAGTACATTCTTCTGTACCAGGTGTCGTTAAAGGCGAAGAGGTCCCAGAATCGACAGATGTCGGTATATCCATCTAAAACAGAGGAGCTCTATATGACCTCATGGCGGAAATAGATAGCAGTATCCCGGTCGCGCAATTCCTGTTTCTTAGAGAGGCCTTTATGTACTCTGAATGGCTGATGCGATGAATAGATAATATCAGTTATGTAATAAATAAGCTTGCATTGCACTTATACCATATTTGTAAAGTACTTTTCCGGAATTACTTTAAATCTTGGTGACTCGAGGACTTAATTTCTTCTTATTAGACCAGACAAACACTCGTGCAGTCCACGTGATAGTGATGGGTGAACTCCATAAACTACACAAGCAGTTATCTCTCTTGGAAACAGGGGTTCGTGTTTACATACGTTTGTAATGCTTCTTCTATACATACATACATCACGCCTGTGTCCTATGGGGGTAAGCAGAGACTATTGATCTTGGTATACCTCTCTCGCTTCCCATACTCGCATTAGTCTTTTCTCGCTCGTTTATACTTGGTACTTCTGACCTGGCCCTCTCTTCTCTTCCATTGACTTCCGCTCCATATATTTGTGCAGTCATTCTACTTTTATCCATTTGTTCTACATGTCCAAACCATGTTTCTTTTTCAATTGTTGTCACCACATCATTTTTGCCACCGCATAGCTCTCTTATCACAACATTCTTTAATCTATCTCTCAAAATCACACTTTAATCAACTTAATTTAATCAATGTAAAACTTACTACTTTATATTACATAAATAATTTAAATTTTATAAAGCTTCTTTAATTAACTATATATTTAATAAAAATACAAATTTGCTTACTTATGTATTAAGTGCTTGCTTTGCAAGACCTCCAATTAACATGATAAGGTTTTCACTTCACTTTGATGTCATTATAAGCGGATTTTACTCTATTTGTATTTGTCTAATATCCGTAACACAGGTGATTTAAGCTTATCTCGGACAAGAGACGATATTTAAGTATTGTGTTAATGTATTGTTATATACATAATTTTTACCGATTTGTGAGAAAATTGTAACAATTTTGAAATGCACGTTAGCTCTGTAAAATGCTAGAATCTCCAATGAATTTCAAAGTTGTGCCGTAGTGATAAAGTCAGTAGTACTCTTTCCAATATAAAATAGAATTTCCGTTTCAGAATTTCAATTCCCTATTCTGTTGGATGTGATCTTAATGAAAATTCTGTTCCCGCAAAATGGAGGCGGGAGAAAGAATTTTACACGTCTTCATGAAATTTTATATTTCTATTGTAATAAGTGTGGTTTGGAATTGAACAACTCCGGGGTTGATATTGGGAAATGATTATGTTTATTTCAGCCATCGGATGAAAGCGCTATCTAGATGGCGCTTGCATCGACTGTACCTATTACGTTATGGATGCAAATTTGATTTATATAAGTGATCTTATCTTTTTTGCCGAAGATGGGGCTCGATCTCGTTGGTGAATTTTTGTATTTGTTCTGTATCTGGGTGTTATTAATATATATATCTATTACATTTGTTATTACTTTGGTATCTGATATTTTAACATAAGTATTTTAGCTATAATGTTACTGGATGATAATGAGTGGACAATTGTTTAAAACATTGAATTAAGCATATATGGATGGATTTAAACTAATTTTAATCTTAAAAGTCTTGTAACTACAATCCAACTCATACGCAGCGCATTCGATAAGTCTTTCTTAGATTACATTATTGAAATTTTAGTTGGAATGCCAATTTTTTTTCCAGGAAGAAATATAGCTGATGTTATTAAAAAATAATGTAGCATTCTAGTGATAAAATAATTATAAAAATCCGTTTAGTAATTTTCAATTTATTTGTACCAAACATAAAGAAATTACATTTTTTTTTTGATAATATAATTGTGGATCTTGAAAGGTAGAAGATTATACAAGAAAATATCCAAGATTTATTTTATAAGTAGTATTTTTCTTGGAACTAAATTATTCTAAATTCAAGTAGTAGTGTTATTTCTCCGAAGTCCTTATATTACTTTATCAATAAATTCTTATAATATTTGGTTAAAGGATTATGTACATTTTTGTTGTAAAAGGAATTCCTTCTATACAATTTTTTTTCCAATTACTACATTCGAGTTTATGGAGGAATTTATTATATTTATAGGAAAACACACTTATTGTTTAAATAACATTACAAATGACTAATCTTAAAATGTTATTTTAGTAACGTGACAAAATACTCAGAGCCTTTATAGCAATATAATGTCTCTATTTAGGCATTAACAAAATTGTTTTTTTCCAGGTGCCTCAAACCCGAGTTATGATTATTTAGAAATAAAAAAAAAATTCAACCAAAAACAACGAAAATATTTAATCTGTGATACCCATTGAGAGAAAAGAGTACAGCAATATTTTATTTCCGTTACCGTTGAAGTTTGAAAAGTTGAAAATTTAAATAATTGTTCGCGTGTTCTCTGTTGCGATTTTAAAAATAGAATTCGATGTTGTTTCCCTTTGGTGAAGAGTAAGTGATTTCTTTATAGTGTAGTGATATAGATTTTGGGTCTTTTATAAAGTAAATTTTTATTTCGTGGATTCCGTTAGTGGCGGAGGAGTCAACAATGACGAAGAATTTTCTAACAGTCACCAATATTGTCAATGAGGGCATCAAAGGCAGCAAGATCTCTAAGCTGGGCTTATCCAAATACCTATCGCAATCACTGTAAGTACTATCTTTAATATTAATACTATAATCAATTATTGCCGTGAGGTACCGGCTGGATGGAATAGTACCTCGCCCTAGACCAGGTGTCGTAAGAGGTGACTAAGGTATCAGTACTGACAGATGGTGGAACAGTGCAGCTCAAATGTACGGGGCGGGGATGTGCAGCAGCATCCCCGTCGCGAAAGCTGCTAAGCGATTGTCATCACGCTTGCCCAGCGCGGCAATTATGGGCAAAAATCCTCCTTTCTCGAAGAGGTCTATGTCCAGCAGTGGACTTGCAATGGTTGGTATGATGACGATGAATCAATTATTGGTGACATTTAAAGATAGAAGAAGAAGACCTCTTCTGCATTGGTATCTCGCTCTTCACCCATTTCTACCAAATAGCATTGTTGTGTTCCGGACAAAGTGTGAGAGAGGCAGTGAAATTACTAGGAAATAAATACCCACAACATCTCATCCATTGACCTGGAGCTTAGGTGATAGAGTAATCACAAATAGACTACTTAAAAATATATATTTAAAGAAAATGTGACATCAACCTTAATGTCACAATGTTGCCAACACACTATTGATATCCTGACACGAGCGTGACACTTGCTATATCGCAAACCGTATGCTTGTTTGTCGAATAAGTGAGATAAAAAGTGTTTGTGTTATTAAGTCGACAAGCACATCGTCGGAATCAATAAAGCCTACATTACCTAGTAATTTACTAGGTAACCTCATTCCCACTTTTTATTGGAAGAAAGCAATGAAAAGAACGTCATCTTCTTCGGTCTTCAAAAATATGCGATCATAGATATACCTACCACTTCTAATTTCTCATCGACTATGTTGCTTATATATTTATATCTGAGTTGTCACTGAATTTATCATCATCACCATATAAGCGGTAGGACGTCCACTATTCACTATTAAACATAGACCTGTGCTCTTACACCTTAAACAAATATACGACTTAATTAATTATTATTTCCTCCATTGAAAATTTATAACAAAGACTTAAAAAAATTTTGACTTTAAAAAAATCGTAGGGCGTTGTATTGTTTATTTTTTAGTAAATATACAATATTACATTTTTTGAATTAGGCTTTTTAATGACGGAAATCCTTTTGATTTTGTACACCTATTTTTTCGACCAGGTTGACAATTAAGCTTATTGTAAGCGTCAAGCAGCTTAAAGTGTCTCGCAATATAAGAATATCACTTGTGATTTTAATATATTATGTCACATTACCCAGTAATTTTACTGCCTCCCTCACTCTCCTAACCGGAACAAAGCAATACTGCAATGTGGCGGTAGAAATAGGTGTGAGTGATGTACCAATGCAAACGACCTTTGCATGAAGTCTACCTACCTCATGTAAATCATTTATAATGTTTCAAGTTCTAAACCTATTTTGTGCAAACAAAACAAATGGTCATTTTATAAAAGAAATGACTCGAATGTTCTCAAATGTTTTGGAAAAACAAAATAGAACGATTGAGTGAAAAAGGTTCAATTCAATGTGAAATCCTTGAGTCTGTGATAGTTCAGTGAATTGGAAATGTAATCGTAACCTTTACAACAAATTGGATGCGAACATAATTCAAACTCATTCAGCTCAATAAAGTAAATCCAATTTGGGATAAAAGTCGCGTTAAGTTGTAATGTGACTTTATTTATTACAGGTTAAATGGAATGTATATAAATGAAGGCTTTAACTTAAACTTTATAATACATATATATTAATATTTACTTGAAGGTATACCTTATACAAAGTTCGTCTTCATTGCTAACCCACTCTCACCTATTCCCACCACCAGACAGCAGTGTTGGGATAGCTGTGTTCCGGGTTCAAAGGCGAGAGAGGCAGTGAAATTACTGGGTAATGTGACGTAATATCTTTAAGTCGCTAGTGATATCCTTGTCATATTACAAGCGTCTATAGGCTGCTGTGACGCTTAGTATCATGCGACTGTATGCTCGTATGTCGACTTAATGTTGAAAAAAAAATAAGGTAATAATACTTGTAATTCCTCAGAGTATTTTCTGCGTAATGGTGACATGACTGCAGCATATATACCCAAAATAGGCTTACAAAGATATCATGAAGGTGTCGACAGCTGAAGATACTACGTCACATTTACCCAAAAAACTTCAAACCAGCAACCCCGTAACGCTTACACTGCTATTTGAATGTAGAGATAGGTAAGAGTGAGGTACCAATAAATATAAGTAGTCCTTCAAAAATTGTATATGATTGCATTTGGGCCCCGTGATTTGTATACTTATTTAGAAAGAAAACTTTCAATAGCATGTAACCTGTTGCTAGTTTTCGCGGAATTCTGGTTCTCGCAGAACAGATTAACACAACATCTCATATACATACCTGACTCCAAGATAAGTTTCCGAGAGGTACCGATAGAGTAAAATAGTACCTTCCTCTGTGTGTCCAGGTGTCTTAAGAGACAACTAAAATAAGAACCGTCAGGTGGCGGTATATCTATCCGGACTATGTTCTAGGTAGATATAAATGCAGCTAAATGTAGAGGATGGAATCCACATCACAAAAACTGCACTCTGTGTATGCCAACACGTTTGCCCAGTGCGGCAATTATGGGCAAATTCCTACATTCTTGTGGCAGCCTATGTCCATCAGTGGAATTCCAATACCTATCTTGTTCAAATCTTCCTGAAAGAATT
This sequence comes from Heortia vitessoides, assembly GCA_020976665.1. NCBI lineage: Eukaryota > Metazoa > Arthropoda > Insecta > Lepidoptera > Crambidae > Heortia > Heortia vitessoides. The sequence continues at coordinate 3,262,968 of JACJUM010003053.1, forward strand.
CAACATCGTTAAATTTGAGAATAAATGGGGCAGTTTTTAATTATAATTTTTTCCCTACAACATCTCATTCATGTTCTAATTCCGTAATAAGTCCCTTAATGCATTTGTCTGACGAACATCAGACAACAAAGAAATCACAAAAATACTACTTAATGATAATAATAAGCCTATGTTACCTAATCCATGATTTGAAAATATCCACATGGCCTTTCTTGAGTACAGGCCTCCTCTAATGGCCGCCATTTTTTTCTATCGTCTGCTGTTTTCAACCAATCCTATCCTGTCATTTTAAGAATGTCATCTTACCGGCGAACTTTTGGTATACCTTTTTGACTTTTTCCTTCAGGACAATTTCATTTTGTTACTTATTTGTCCATTTATCATCAGAGGAATATACTAATTATGTATATATATATATATATACTTAACACCCAGAACAAACATAAATATAATTATATACATATCTATCTTGGCTTGGGAGCGAACCCACGACCTTCAGAGCACAAGACAGAGTCACTACCAACTGCGCCAACGGGCGCGTGTTTTTAGAATTGTGGAATACATATTATTACAAGTTGACGTCGTCATTTAGAAGTGCGATGTGAAGAGTACGAAGGCCTTGTTAATAAGTTAGTTGGTTAGTTGAGACCAAGTAGGTTAGCTGTCGCTAGATTATTACACAGAATTTTGAATCTTAATGTAATTATAATTGAGGTCAGGTTGCCGTAGGCTGCAGTTTCAACTCGAAAGTGCCTATGTTTAATGAACGTTAACAGTTTTAACTAGGAGGTTCAGTGTGGTCCAAGTTACAAGAGTTTAACAAAAATACGCGTATATTGAAATTATTTTATTGTGCAATTTTCAAGACTTATTTTGATGCAGTTGACTCTTACTTAATATTTTAGCTGTATTTTGAAACAATTTAGCAAACTAGCTGTGCCCGCGACTTCGTCGGCGTGGAATAGTTCTTTTTTGGTACCATACCTCTTTACCTTAACTTATATAAACTTTAAATGTCATGTTTATTTATATCAAATCAATGACTTGAAAAATAAGTTTCAAGTTTCCAGCTCCAAAAATAGCGATACTTCCATACAAATTTTCATCCCCCTTTTCGACCCCTCATGTCCTTTCTCTGGGTCTAAAGATTGTCAGTGCCAAATTTCATCAAAATCGGTTGAGAGGTTTAAGCAGGAAAGCGTAACAGACAGACAACCAGACAGTTACTTACGCATTTATAATATTAGTAGGGATAGATGTTTCAGTAGAAAATGGAAATGATTCCAACGCATTTTGCAGACGGACCCGATGGCGCAGATGATAGTGATATTATCTTAGGCGCCAGGGGTTGTGGGTTCGATTGACACCCAGAGCAAATTTTTATATGCTGATATTTGTGTTGCTTTTTGTGTTTGAGTGTTAAATATATGTATTAAGATAGTATATTTGTGATTCCTCTATTGTATAGCATCCGTAACACAAGTGTTGTAAACGACTTACCACGGAGTCAGGTCAATGTATAAGATTTTGTGTGAATATCTTAATATTTTACAATTTAAATCAGTAATTTTAATAATAAATGCAGAAACTTTTACGGAAAACGCAAACTTCTATAATTTAGACCACACTCAAAGGGATTATGATCTTCATCTCAACTAAGTAAGGCAGATAGCCTGCGTAATAATCTAGGACAATCTGTCACCCGTCTCTTGGGCTTATCCCGAGGGAGTTTCGTATAAGACGACACGTTCAAAGTAAATACATACTAGTTGTTTATAAATTGCAGTAATCATTATGAACATCTTCAAAGATCGACGTCTTTCAACATCTTCACAGTGCTGGTAAAGGAAAATAAGGTATTGTAAGAGGTAGACTGAGTACATCTTATATGCAATACAGAGACCTTTGTAAGAGGTTGCACGCACGAAAAATCATGACGCATGCGGTGTTACCTTGCTCTGAGGCGTTCCGTTTGAGGCTTGAAGTGCAAGCGAGAGCGTGGTACGAGCGACAAAGAAGCACAATCGGCCCCGCGTTCGGCAGCGTTCGACATCTGTCTCTCTGGTACTCGAGTGAGCGATGCGCCCGAGCGGACAGCTGCTATACAATAATACATTTTCATAAATAAAACTAAAACGTTTAAAAGATTAAAAAATGCAACCATTCCATCAGTATTTTCTTATGACGTTGTCACGTTCAACTATCGACAGTAAACCGACTTTTTAGATAAAATCACTTCTCTTTCGGACTGTCTGATTTGAAAGACAGTATTTCAGCATAATTGAATTACCAAATGTCTATTCACGATGCTGATTAAGTACTTTAAATATTTAGGTATTTATTTGAACGAATCAAGATTTTTCTTTTTTTTATGTTATTTACTGCAATCTGTCACTTTTTAACATTCAGCAATACTTGTATCAATTTTCAGTAACTGTTTGTGGCCAAATCCAGTGACTTGGTCACGCAATGGATAGGTCAGAGGTTTGAGTCACGGGTCCAGAGGCGTTTTTCTTTTTAGTTTTGAAAACGTAGTTTTGGTTTTCACCAGGTCTACAACAACTTGTTGTAGACCATTGACATGGTTTAGGAGGTTTTCAATGTTTGTGTCACTTTCATAATTTCTTTATTTGATTGTGGGAATTTGTAAATCATGGTGCAATCCCTCATTGGTTATATACCAAGGCGAGTTGGTTGTTATTCTAAAGATTGCAGTGCTCCAAAGTTGGATTCCATTAGTCCAAGTTGGCTTCATGATGCACTTATATATAAGCATTTTATTGTCTACAGACAGACAAATCAAGATATAGGATAAATATATTACACACACGATTATCCCCTATTCTGAGCCTGGAGCCATTGGAAATCATTAGCCGTAATATCACCACATAACAGCGATCTGGCAGCTTGCCAGAGTCAACAAGTCTCCACGATTCATATTGATGGCGCTTTGTGCAAATATATAAATTATTATTAATTATTTACCCTTGCTATGAATGGAAAATAGATTAAGGATATATCGGAGGGAAACATAATATTAAATTGAAGGTATATGTATTAACAACGTGCCGTGAGGTACTGGCAGGGTATAATAGTACCAGAAATGGATCCATCGGAGACAGTGTATCTTAAAAGCATAGGATGGGGATGGGCAGCAGCATCCCCAGCATTTTGTATAAGGTAGACCTCATTTAAAAGGCCGTCTGCATTAGTCCCTCACTCTCACCTACTTCTACCCCTAAATAGTGTTCGCATTGCTGTGTACCGGTCTTAAGGGTGAGAGAAGCAGTGAATTTACTGGGTAATGTGGCATAACATCCTCAAGTCACTAGGTTCGCAATATCCTTGGGATATGACGAGCGTCTATAGGCTGCAGTGACGCTTACTATCGCACGGGCTGCATGCTTGTTTGTCAGACCTGGTCTAATAAAAAATTGATTGTCTGTAAGTCGGTTTACAGTCGATAGTGAACGTGAACAGAAAAACGTGACAACGTCACAAGAAAATACTGATGGAATGGTTGCATTTTTTTAAAGAGCGTTTTAATTTTATTTATGAAAAAGTAATATTGTATAGCAACTGTCCGCGCAGGCGTATCGCTAACTCGAGTACGAGAGTGACAGATTTGAACGCTGCCGAACGCGGGGCCGATTGTGCCTCTTTGTCGCTCGTCCCGCGCTCTCGCTTGCACTTCAAGCCTTTAACAGAACGCCTCAGAGCGAGATAACGCCGCATGAGTAATGTTTTTTCGTGCGTGCAGCCGACTCCATCGAATTAAAAGACGTTGACACGTCAAAAAGAAAGATAAATGATCTAGTGCGAGCACATGATTGTTCAAATATATTGACAAATATACTCAATTGCACAATCATTTCAGGTCTGATAGAGCAACAGACATCAAACAATTAACACAGCTATAATCAAAATCAGATTTCGCAGTCAGTGTCGTTCATTCGCCAGCTACCGCTCAATTTAGCCCCATTCTAAGCAATTCCAGTTTCTAGAAACTTCGCAAAGTTTCCAATTAATTCTGGACAGCGACCGACAGCACTCTGATATTAGCTGGCGAGGGACCAGCAAACTCGCAGACTGTTTGAACGCCGCAATCCATTCGGGTGAATCCGCAATCTTGATTTTACCGCTCTTAATGTCTTTTGTCTCTGGTCTGTGTGGTTTTGTTCTTCTAATGACCGCATTAGTCCTGATTCTGATTTGTTTATTATTACAACTGTTGGTGCTAGTTAGTAGGGTACTGACAGAGTAGGAGTGAGGAGTTGTAATAGGCGACGGAGGTGTCGGAACCGACAGATGTCGCTTTATCCGGTGATGAGCTGCACTACTCAGTGCAGCGCTTATTACCTGCTTAATGCAGCAGTTACGAGATTTTTTTTCCGTTCCTTCGATTCTATGATGATGGTGATGACTGTTACAAAAAATTACTTAAGTGTTTTTATCGTAAGAAATTTATACAAAATCATACTGGTATCCGCATGATGGTAAACGTGAGCGCAGTTTATAGACGCCAGTGTCATCATAAGGATATCACTAGCGTGCCGCCATTTCTGTGAACTAAAGATACTTTATACACAGTAATTTCATTGCCTGTTTTTACCCTTCAAACCGAAATTCCAATGCAGACGACCTTTAAAAGAAGTCAACCTGATGTGAAACTATCGGATCCGACTGATGTTATCCTGATAAATAACCTAAATACCTACTGCTGCACCATCTGCTGAGCTGATGCGTCAATTTAAACTTCCCATGCACCCTCTTGAATGCATTTACATCTATCCAGTCGTATATTTACAGTATAAATAAATAACCTAGACAACGGCTGCCACGCCGTCCGCCGGGCTGATTTTTAAATCTTAACGATCCAGCGTGCCACCAAAACGTTTACAAAACATCATTCTAATCGTTCCAGTCGTTTGGGACTTTAGTGACATACACTCGTACAGTATATATACATATATATATAATTCTACTGTACGAGTGTATGTCACCTTATGTTATCTGTAGATATATATATATATATAATTTTAATTAAAATCATATATTTTTTATTATTAACATAATTATACGGGTTATCCAAATTATTCTACATTAATGCAGCTTAATTATTATTAATGATTTGATGTTGTCGACAAATACGTCAAAGTCCGGGTGAGACATAAGATATGCGTTAAGTGCCTGCTGCATGCGGCATAAAGGTACATACACATATACATTCTCTTACTTAGAAAAAGATAAGGCTAAAATGGAATAGAGTAGATTCTAAATTAATAATAATAATAATATTCTTTATTGTACACACCATAAGCAACACGTTCAAATAACATAGAAGAACATACAACAGTACAGTACAATAGGCGGCCTTATCGCATAGAGCGATCTCTTCCAGGCGACCCTTGGATAGAAGAGAAATATAATTTGGAATTAAAGAATATCTACTTCTAAAACCTGCAACAAGGGGCTTAAAAAGGTCGATGCCCAAAATAAACCTTCCAGACGTGCCATCCTCTACATGGATTCGAATCTATTTCTGTTTTCTGTTCGAGAGATACTATTTAGAGACGCTTTCCCGGGATCAATAGCAGCACCCTCGCATCCTTTTTGACAAACAAGCATACAGTCCGCGTGATAGTAGCCGTCACAACAGCATATAGACGCTCGTAATATCACAAGGATATCACTACCACGTTGCCGACCGTGTAACTTGGAAATATTTTGTCATATTACCCAGTAATTTCACAAACTCAAGCCGGAACACTGCCAAATGGATGAGAGTGAGGTTTTAATGTAGTTGATCTTTGTATTAGGTATTATGTAATTATTGGTTTTAGCACTGTAGTAGATATTTAAACTTGACAGAGTGCCCTTTTAAAATTGATGCTTATTTAAAATATCAAACAACATCTGATACATTGACCTGACTCCGAAATAAGTAACTTAAAGCACTTGTGTAACGAATATCAGACTACAAAAGAAATTATCATCATATCAGAAATCTAGTGGTTCACTGCTAGACATAGGCCTGCCCAAGAAAGGGGGGGCAGTTTGCCTATAATTGCAATGTTGGACTAGCAAGTTGGCAATTGCAGAGCGCAGTTACCGCTTAAGGGATGACGCTGCCCATCCCCACTCCGTGCATTGTGGAATATGAGCTACGCTGTTTCGAATGGATATACCGCCACCTGTCGCTTCTGATACCTTTATCGTCTCTTACAGCACCTAATACAGGGGGAAGATTCCACCCAGCCGGTACCTCACTGAAAGGAATAACAAATGAAATACTTAATACATATATGTGTTACCTAGAAAGAGAGCAAACCGAAATATTTATTACAGAAATGTTTATTCTAGGTGATGATCAAACGACCCATAGCGGTAGGGCACTAGCAAACTGGGTTGGGGTCGAGATCTTTTATTTATGTAACTTTAGGCATAAATGCAATATTTAAATTACTAGCTATTTACCCCGGCTTCGCATGGATGCAATGAAAATAAAAAATGGTTACTGTGAGTTGGTTTACGAGTATAATGATTTGGCGTGTGGTACCGGCTAATAGTACCTCCTCCAATACCAGGTGTCGTAACAGGCGCCTGAGTACCGATAGATGGTGGTATGTCTAACCGTAACAATGTAGCTGAAATGCTTGTTGTATTTGAGCTGAAGAAGGGTGAATTTTGACCAAAATTGCCACGCTGGGCAAGTGTGCTGACAATCGCAAAGCGCACCTTTAGCGACGAAGATGCTGATGCCCATCCCCATCCTATGCATTTGAGCTACACTGTTTCAGATGAATATAACGCCATCTGTCGGTTCTGGTACCTTAGTCACCTCTTACGATACATGCTACAGATGGAGGAACTATTCTAGTCTGCCGGTACCTCACGGCATTATACTATGTATGTATATTTACACAACATCTCATACATTGACCTGACTCCAAAGTAAGTCGCTTAAAGCATTTGTATTACGGCCAACAGTCGATCACAATTATAATATAAAATAATCTATTGTATTCACTAACACCCAGACACAGAACAAACACAAATATCATAGACATGTTCTTCCTATAAAATAAACAGTCTGATCTCTTAAGTTGGATAAAACTGCACAGAAGTTCATCCCGGATAAACAACGCATGGTGTATGATATAAACACTCATTGCACCCGAGCGAGGCTGTTATTTAAGGCATTATTGTCTTCAGAAGATCACTGAAAGCCATGTATGAAAGAGGCACACCTTGCTTTTGGCATAATGCCATCTCATCAGAAGCTAGTCAAGCAAGCAGAAGGTGTTTCAATAGTTACTATAATCGAAGGACACGATTGCACGTTCGGTGGTGTTCCTTTCTTGTCCGCTAAGGGTGGTTGGTTCGATTCCAACCCAGGATAAATATTTAAATTTCTGTTTTCTCAATTGTCTCATGGTTTAAGAGAATCTGTGTTTGCTCAATATATATATATATATATATGTGTAAAGAAAACTTCTTTGATGTACGATAATTTTTCTTGAATTTGTCATCACGTTTGATATCACGACTGACGGTTGTGACATTTTATGGAAAAATATAATTGTGATATGTTTCACACCAATAAGATTTATTAAAATTTAATTATAAAAATACCCGAATTGAAGGCTTTAAATGTCGTTTCTGACATTATTACAAGTAAAGTAATATTGTGTTGAATATAAAAAAATCATGTATTTGTTTAAGTGTAAAGAAAATGCATTTTGTAAATAGTTCTCTTATTATTACAAAGAAACGCAATTAACGCAATTACGACTTATTTAATTAGTAATCTTCTATTTCGTCGCAATTACAAAAATATATTTCATATATATAGGCTCATCTTGTTTTTGGCATAATGCCATCCCATCAGAAGCTAGTCTAAGTGCTTAACCTATAACACCATGACGGCTTCCTGCTCTCATGAGATAGGCTTTAATGCTAACAGGAGTTGGATATGGACGCTCTTAGCTTAGTATTTTAATAGTTATTATAATTTAAGGACTCGAGTGCACGTTCGGTGGTGTTCCAGTCTTGTGTACTATGGGTCGTTGGTTCGATTCCTACCCAGGACAAATATTTTTGTATTATATTTCCGTTTTCTCTGTTGTCTAATGGGTATGACACAGTTGCTTTACGAAAATCTAGGTGTTAGGTCAAAGAGTAACAATGTTTGTGAGTTAATTAATGTTAATAATATTCTTTATTGCACTTCATAAATAATACAAAACCTGTTACGTGACGGGCCCGATGGCGCAAATGGTAGTGATCCATTCCCAGGGTTTCATTCCCATCCAGAGCAATTATTTATATGACGATATTTTTGTTTGTTCTGTGTCTGGGTGTGCAATATATGTATTTAAGTAGTATATTTGTGATTGCTCCGTTGTCTGGCGATCGTAACACAAGTGCTTTAAATGACTTTAATATGCAGGTCAATGTATTAGATGTTGTGGGAATTCCTGACTTACTGAGCTGATTGAAATATTTTCCGCTTTCTGTGTACAAGTTAATCTAACTTGAGTCATTTCACATACCGTTACCATCACGTCCGATCTCGTAGACCGCGTCACGTCTTAGACGACCCTCCCGACAAAATAACCGCGAAACTCGCAGCCCTTTCTCGCCCTCTCACTGGCACAACTCAACCACTGACACTCCACATGCACTCGTATAACAGAGCAGTACACCGCGTTCGCCGGCGAACGCGTGAAGTCCCTGCCCCTACGAGCGATAACCGACAGCCCTAGCGCTGTCGGGCTCAATCTGTCCGTCCTCTCTTGTTTTAATTAAATTCATTCATAGTAAATTCAACCCCAACGACGGCGACCGAGCCTAGGTCGAGCCTTTAGAGGCGCCCTCGGTCTCGCCGTCGGTCCCGCTCAAATCTCGCGAGCCATTGCGGGCGCGACCGCGCTAAACGCGCGGTCGCGGCCGCGGGGCACGCGGGATTATTACGGGCATCGGTCCTCTCATCTA
>JACJUM010003053.1:3272972-3384189 GCA_020976665.1 Heortia vitessoides
CGCGTTCGCCGGCGAACGCGTGAAGTCCCTGCCCCTACGAGCGATAACCGACAGCCCTAGCGCTGTCGGGCTCAATCTGTCCGTCCTCTCTTGTTTTAATTAAATTCATTCATAGTAAATTCAACCCCAACGACGGCGACCGAGCCTAGGTCGAGCCTCTAGAGGCGCCCTCGGTCTCGCCGTCGGTCCCGCTCAAATCTCGCGAGCCATTGCGGGCGCGACCGCGCTAAACGCGCGGTCGCGGCCGCGGGGCACGCGGGATTATTACGGGCATCGGTCCTCTCATCTATGAGAGGCCCCGCCCTCTTTTTCGGTGGCGCTGGAATTGACGTCTGAGTAGTCCAGCACTAGGTTCGTCCGAAAAAAAAAAAAAAACCGTTACCATACCATTTCACATTATACATAAGCTACTAATAATAATATAGGAATCAGGTATTCCTATATTAGTAGCTTAAAGCACTTGTGTTACAAACATACACAGAACAAACACAAATATTATCATGTAAATATTTGTCTTGGATAGTGATCGAACCCACTACCCTTGGCGAACGAAATAGGATCACTACCATGAGCGCCACCTGGACCATAATTTAAAAAGTAAAGAAACTCCTTATTCTTGAGACATGACACATTTTTTATTACCTTCTAGAAAATTCTAAATACCGAATCTATCCAGTTTTATAGACCTAACCAATACAAGCTATCAAACATGTTCATTTGAAACAAGCTAGGGCAATTTCCGATAGCGCTGCATGGACTGACAGCTTAGCCTATAGTGTCTAAAAGATTAAAATTTCCATAGCAATTAGTAGCCTATATCGAAAATCAAAACTGTAAAAAATGCTAAATCTGTTTGTAATATTAAAATAACTGTTACTAAACGCATATGCCGAGAGGTACCGGCAGAGTAAAATAGTACCTCCCTCTGTACCAGGTGTCGTAAGAGGCGACTAAGATACCAGAATCGACAAATGGCGGTATATTCATCCGAAACAGTGCAACTCAAATGCAAAGGATGCGGGTAGGCAGCAGCATCGTCGTCGTGAAAGCTGCGCTGTGTGAGTAATTATTGGCAAAATTCCCCCTTTCCTGGGGTGGCCTATGTCTAATAAAGAACCGGTTTACTAAATTTTATTCAAATAACATTCAAAAACAGCAAAGTTACATTTTAACTTTGCACCCTCATTTTACCCCCTTATGCGGTGGATTTCCGTAAATCTTTTCTTATTTCTCCTTTACATTATTAAAAAAAATCCCTGTACAAAATTTAAAGTTCCTAACCTTTATAGATTATGGGCTGTGTTGATATGTCAGTCAATCAGTCACGGGAACGGGAACTGCGTGGCTGAAACAATAGTGCGCGGTTACTATCCAATAAATGTTTGCCTTTGGCTTAAATAATCCTTTATTTTAAAATATCTTTTTCTAGAATATAAGCTTACATTTGCCTGGAAACTCTAGAAAGACTTTAGACTGGAGCAAGAATTCTCGCTCGGTTGGCATTAAGCCATCCCATCGGAATCGAGTGTTAGTATTACGCCTTTACGGATTTCTGGTGGGGAGAGATATCCGGCTTGGAAATGGATATTTGTGTATGAAATTTAGTCTGTTGCAATCAAAACCAGTCACAGTATCATTGAATTCGTCTAAAATGTTCACTACCATTTGATCTGCAATATCAAGTCGAATCTGTAAGTGACCAGACGGGTAAACGATCCATACCTCCCTAACATTTATTTATCTATTCACACATTCTCGCTGGCTGAGCGTGTGCATGAGGTAGATCTCATTCAAGGGTTATATTTGTATTTTACAAACATCTGTGTTCCAATTTGAAGGATTGGAACTTATACGATATAGACTACGGAGATTAATCAATAATGATAATATTTTAAAAAACATCTGATGCATTGACTTGACTACGAAATAAGTCACTTAAAGCACTTGTGGTACGGACATCAGATTATATATATAACTTCAACCGGTTACGCAGGACACGCAACGAAAGCTCTCGAAATGTATATTTTTCGCCTGTTTTTCATATTACCCAGCAATATCACTGCCTCTTTCACCTTTCAATCCGTGACATAGGCATGCTAAAACTGCTATTTGCCGACAGAAATTGGTGAAAGTGAGGCAATGCAGGTGACCTTTTAATGAGGTACTTCATAATAGTTCTGTTATAATAATATATCTTTTTTGCAATTTGTCTTTGGTATGCCATCATCATCGTTATCATTATAGCTTTGGAAAGTCCACTGCTGGACATAGGCCTCCCTGAAAAAGGGAGAATTTTCCCCATAATCGCGACGCAGAGCGCAGCTTTCACGATGGGGATCCTGCTGCCCATCCCCTGTGTATTTGAGCTACAGTATTTAAGATAGATATACCGCCATTTGTCGGTTTTGGTACCTCAGTCGCCTCTTACAATACCTGGTACAGCGGGAGGTACTTGCATCGCTTACTTTGGTATTTGCATCGCTCTATATTAAATATATAACATTTCATTTGACTTTAAATTATATATAAATATATAATCTAAAGTCAAATTAAAAATAACATATTAAACGTTAAAAAGCCTTTGAGAAGTGTTTTTTGTGAACTAGCAGCGCCTTATGGTATTACCCGCGTTCAGTTGTAGAATTTCCGTACTAAATTTGCACTTTCTTAAGGGATGATTTTCAAAAAATATTTTACGCGTTTCATGACTTTCAATGAAGAACTTTCATACTTAATTTCTTTGGAATCACTTCAAAACCAGCACAATTTCATACTAACATGTTAATACCCTTGTTTTAACCCTTTAATTTAAAGAGTTTAATTAAGAAATCTATGCGCAAATCTTTAAGTTTCTATCCCTTATAGAAATTGTAAATTCACACATTTCATACATTGACCTGACTCCGTGGTAAATCGCTTAAAGCACTTGTGTTACGAATGCCAAACAACAGAGGAATCACAAATATACTACTTAAATACATATATTTTACACCCATACACAGAGCAAACACAAATATCATCATATAAATATTTGCCCTGGGTGGGAATCGAACCCACGACCCCTGGTGCACAAGACAGGATCACTACCATCTGCGTCATCGGGCCCGTCATAAAAATATAACACTTAAACATATTTTTAACATCCAGATACAGAATAAACACAAATAACATCATATAAATATTTGCTTTGGGTAGGAATCGAACCCACGACCTTTGGCGCACAAGATAGGATCACTTCCATCTGGTCATCGCGCCTGTCCGGTTTCAGTATTAGTGCTTCAACAACATATAAAGTACTCCAAAATACAGTGACTTTGCAACTTTTTAATAGTCTTATCGATTCTAAAGTATATTTTAGGTGAAGGCTCCTCCCTCGTTTGGTATTAAGCACCCTGTTCACACTGCACCGTTCATCTATCGAATGACTCAGCAATGGGGGTGCTTTCACTCCTTTATATTTGGTATTCCATACATCCAGCTATTTGCCCTCCTTCCGTAATTATATTTATGTTGCATCCATTGGTAGTTGGTACATCTTTATATATTTAGAAAGCTCAAGATTAAGTGGAATCATCATATAAGTCGATTATATTATATACTAGCTGTGCCCGCGACTTCGTCCGCGTGGAATAGTTTTTTTGGGTACCATACTTCTTTACCTTAACTTATTTAAACTTTGAGTGTCATGTTTATTTATATCGAATCAATGACCTAAAAAATAAGTTTCTAGTTTCTAGCTCTAAAAATAGCTATACTTCCACACAACTTTTCGTCCCCCCTTTCAACCCATTACAACCCTTATTTCGAATTAAGAAATAGCCTATGCCCTTTCTCAAGACTTAAAAATTGTCTGTGCCAAATTTCATCAAAATCGGTTGAGAGGTTCAAGCGCGAAAGTGTAACAAACAGATCACACAGACAGAGTTACTTTTTCATTTATAATATTATATAGAAGGGAAGTAGGGATAGGAGGGATAAATACAGCCGATTGATAGTAAACGTGACCGCAGCCTATAGACGCATGTGTTATCACAAAGATATCACTAGCGTGTCGCCAACCCTGTTAACTGAAGCTACTATATCATATTTACCCAGTAATTTCAATGCCTCTCTCACTCTTGAAACTTGATCTACCTTATGAAAATCCAAATGGCTGATGTAATGAACTGTAATCATATAACTGAAAATCATCAAAATCATCATTACAGCCATTGTAAGTCCACTGCTGGACATCCTTCCCGAGAATGAAGCAATTTAACCCATAAATACCGCTCTGGGCAAGCGTGTTGGCAATCGCTGCACGCAGAATCCGCGACGGGTAAGCTGCTTCCAATCCCTACCCTGTTCTATTTAGCTTCACTGTTTCGAATGGATATACCGCCATCTGTCGGTTCTGGTACCTTAGTAGCCTCTTAAGACACCTGCTGCAGATGGAGGTACTATTCTACTCTACCAGTACCTCACGGCTAAGTGTGCAGCGAGGTTGTAATGCACTGAAGCGAGCATGAAAGATATTAAACACAATTTCCAAATGCCGTTAAACGTCGACTGCTGGCTTTTCCAAGAAAAGGGTAATCTGCCCATAATTGCCGTAGTTTTCCGATGGAAATGCTAATACCCATACTCACCTATTTGCATTTGAGCTACATGCCGCTATGGACCCATGGTGGATATACCACCACCGGTCCATGCCGGTACCTCAGTCGCCTCCTACAAATCCTGGTAAAGGGAAAGTACAATTCTATTCTTCCGGTACCACGGTATATAGCCAAATATGTTCATTATATTAATTACCAAATTATATGAGGTAGACCTCATACAAAATATCTTCAGCGTTGGTACCTACCTCACTCTCACCAATTTTTACCGCAAAATAGCAGTGTTCACATTGCTGTGTTCCGGTCTGAAGGGTGAGAGTGGCAGTGAAGTTTCTGGGTAGTGTGGCATTATACCCTTAAGTCATTAGGTTTGCAACGAGTTAGTGATATCCCTATGATATCATGATTGTCTATAGGCTGCAATGACTCTTACTAACACGCGGACTGTATGCTTGTTTGTCGACCTGGTCTAATAAAAGAGAATATTATTTAGGAAGTAAAAGCTAATCCATTTTATTTTCAAAAATAAACATAATACATCGATTCTACAATGCATCAATCATTTTCCATTTCAAATTATGCACAAGTAAGTGTTTCGTACATCAGTTCAACAATTTCTTGCCGTTTGGCAGTCGGCCATTTTGATAAAATTTAAAATATTCAAGCGGTGTGCCCTGATCATAAAATCCAATTGTGCTTGTTTAGATTTGGTGAAAATACATATGTTGTGAATTTATTATGAAATGAAGTTCGTGCCCTGAATAATTGTTAAGATATTTAAATAAATAAAGTTTAAAATATTTTTACTAGATGGTACATACATTTTATTTTGTTCTTCTCTAATTTTAATCATACATCAAGTATTATTGAAATTACGTATAATAGTATATACGAAATATGTCTAACTGTAAATATTTTCACATATAAAAGGATAAATAATTTTATTTTAATGTTATTTAGAATGTGGATAGTTTGAAGTCATTTACAGTCTTTGATTTTAACTCATTTGGCATCAAAAAAAATACAACGACGTATTTATAGAATACATCTATATTTAAGTACTAATTGTACCCGCGACTTTCTTTGCGTGGAATAGCGATATTCCTTGGCAAATTTTCTTTTAAATGATAAAATTGGACAAGCAACGGAAGCTTTCAAAATGTTTTTAGGCCGCTTTTGTCACATTTTTTAATTGGTACACCGTTCTTATTTGTCTTAATGCGATGTTATATAATTTAAGTTACTCCTTATTATATCACCTATGTGTCAGTAAAAGTTTTACCTAAATAGGTGCAGCCATTTCAAAGATAACCTCAAACAAACAGACAACAGACAACATTTTATAAATGTTTTTTTTGTTATTTTAATATTACAAACCGACGATCTTTGTATGAGGTCAGGCTTTATTTCAGTAGCAGAAAAATATTGCAATCCTTAGACACGATCAAAATGCAATGTCAAGACCCGCGTAAAGCCTTATACAAGTTAATTCATTTGCAGTGAATACTTTCTAACATTTACTCGTTCATTATTCCTACTAATATTATAAATGCGAAAGTTACTCTGTCTGTTACACTTTCCTGCTTAAGCCTCTCTACCGATTTTGATGACATTTGGCACAGACAATCTTGAGACCCCGAGAAAGAACATAGGCTATTTTTTAATTCGAAATAAGGGTTGTAAGAGGTTGAAAAGGGGGATGAAATATTGGAAGTATCGGTATTTTCAGAACTAAAAACTTGAAATTTATTTTTCAGATCATTGATTCCATATAAATAAACATGACATTCAAAGTTAAGTAAGTATTTATGCATGTATGGTACCCAAAAAAAGTATTCCACGCGGACGAAGTCACAGGCATAGCTAGTTCATAATAAAACTACTTTTTAACGGCTTCAAAACGCGATTTATCAAACTTGAAACATTCTTAGTTTGAAGTTTAGGTTACCTTGCGGCAATCTTTAGAACGGATTTGAAACGTGTTTTAAAGCCGTTAAAAATTATCGTTCATACTAGTGACACGCCCCGACTTCACATGAGTGTAATAAGAATAAAAAAATGTTATAACAGATCCTAAAGTTTAAGACTTTTTTAAGGTGTATAAATATACAACCAGCCGTAATGTACCGGTAGAGTAAAATAGTACCTCCCTATGTACTAGGTGAAGTAAAAGGCAACTAAAGAACCAGAACCCACAGATGGCGGTATATCCGTCCAAGGCAGTGCAGCTCAAATGCACAGGGTGGGGATGGGCAGCAGCATCCCCGTCGCAAAAGCTGCGCTCTGCGAATACGCTTGCCCAGTGTGGCAATTATGGGTAAATTCCCCCTTGCTTTGGGGAGGCCTATGTCCAGCTGTGGACTTCTAAAGGCTGTAGTGATGATGATATATACAATATTGTGGGATATTATTTTGATGTATCTCGTCGGGCTTGGCCAGCATTTGCAATGTAATTGCAAAAGCATGTGTTTATTTACGACATCATATTATAAATCTCTAAAATTAAAAGTGTTTCTCTGCTATATTACGCATGTATTATCCATGTAAACCTTCCTCTTGAATCACTCTTTCTATTTAAAACACATCAAAATCCTTTATGTAGTTTTAAATATAGCATACATAGGGACAGACAGCGAAAAGTGACTCTGTTTTAAACTATGTAGTGATTTTCTTTTACCTGATAAATAGATTTGATTTAGATATAATGTTACCAAAGCTAGAGAATTGGCAGTGACTTTAATCGAGTACACCCTAATAGATCACTTAAAGATTGAACTTCAAATTACTTTTGATCCTTAGGGACTTGTTGGATCCTGTATGTTGTTTCTCCGTGTTAGCTAGAGTGTGAATTATAATCTACGGTTAAAGTTCCAAGTTTTGGTAAATTGGGTTTGCTCGTGAAGTGAAACGGAATAATCAAGTACATACAACACTTATTTGTTTGTTGTTCATTGACTTGTTATATTTGCGTTGATATTTCAATCGATCTTTATAATGTTTAGACGTGGTGTAATGGATGCTGTGACAACAATAGAGAAAAGAATGTTGAGATGGACATGTCGAAAGTATGGATGAAAATAGAATGACTGCACAGATATATAGAGCGGAAGTGAATGGAAGAGTTGGTATAGGACGACCGAGGCGAACATATCTTAACCAGGTAGAAGAGGTATTAAAGATGGGCCAGGTCAGAAGCACCGAGATTAAACTAATGCAAGTAAGGGGAGCGAGAAAGGTTTGCCAAGATCGTAAAAAGTAGAGATCTGTAATCTCGGCCCACCCCGATAGGAGACAGGCGTGATGTATGTATGTTATTAATTTTTTCTAATAACTATGCATTCACTACTCATAATAAAAAATAACTTTTTAATGACCATAAAACGCTCATTTTTTTACAATATTAGTTTTTTCTTTCTTATATCACTACATACAATAAAACAAAGACGTATTCCGTTGTTTGCCTGTCCCTACAAATGTTTAGATCTTTAAAACTACACAACAGATTTTGGTGCGTTTTTTATTGATGTAGAGATTTAAGAGAAAACTTTAGATACATAATACTAGCTGTGCCCGCGACTTCGACCGCGTTTTTTGACTTTCAATTGACTTTCAATTTATTTGTATTGAAAAGTTGACGTAAATTATCACATATATCATCACAAAACGTCATCAACAACATGATGATGATGAGGAAGTCAAGGTGAGCTGCTGGTGAACAATATAGACAAGTTTGTTTTTAAGGTAAGTATTAATTTGAAGTAACTGGTTAATGCAATTATAATACCGAGAAACTATACTAGACATTGTAACAGGTGATTGAGGTATCGGAACCGCCAGATGGCGGTATATTCACCGGAAACAGCGTAATTCCAATGCAAGATGGCGGGTATTGGCAGTAGCGTTACCGTTGCGAAGCCACGTTCTGTGACTGCCACCACGCCCATCCTGCGCGGCTTTTGTGGGCAAATTTTATTATTCTTGGAAAGATTTATGTCCAGCGGTGAACGGTCAGGATTAACTCTTCATTGTATCATATGATCATCACTGTGCCGTGAGGTACCGGTAGAATTGAATGGTACCTCCCACTGCAACTGGTGTTGTAGGGGGTGATTAAGGTACCAAAAGGTATATCCATCCGAAATAGTGCAATTTAAATGCACAGGGCGGGGTTGGGTAGCAGCATTCCTGTCACGATAACTGCGCGCTGCGGTTGCTAATATACTTGCCCAGCGCGGTAATTATGGGCAAAATACCTCCTTTCTTGAAGAGGCTTATGTCTATGATGATCATTATTATTACAGCCGCCGTAAAATAGCCACTGCTGGTAACAGTCCCCCCCCAATAAAGGGGGAATTCGCGCAAAATTGCCGCACTGGGCAAGCGTGTTGGTAATCGCAGAGCGCAACCTTCGCAACGGGGATGCTGCTGCCCATCCCTGCCCTGTGCATTTGTACTGCACTATTTCGAGTGGATATACCGCCATCGGTTCTGGTATCTTAAGCGCCTCTTACGGTACCTGGTACAGAGGAAGGTACTTTTCTACTCGGTCCCTCTCGGCTACAACTGATAATATGACGGTGAAATTGCATAATAATCGGGTCCAACATTTTTAATAAAGCAAGCATTTACTAACACATGTAAAAGTAGTAATGAAAATTGTTTCAAATCATACATGAAGTGTTCCAGCTGCAGTATTTAACATATGCATGCAATTTGGCGCACCGCCATATTGCGAACTAACCACTTTGTGTTGGACATAAAGTAGTGTTGTCGTTAAATAGTTTCTAGTTCTCATTAACAGGCAACACTGTGTTATTTGTGTGAGTTCGTGTGAACATTTCAACCCACACATATTTAGTTTTGAGCATTTTATATTAAAAATATTATAATCTTTATATTAAACAAGTAAGGTAGAGACAAGATAAAATCGCTACTATCTGCGCACTCAGGCCCGTCAAAGATCATATTTAATAATAATAGTGAATTTCATTTAAGATGAAATGATTTAATTGAAAAAAACTATTTTTCTCAGATATCAGATGACACTCGAACCTGCATCTTTCCCACTAAATATGCAGTTTCAAGTCTCACCTGACACCCTCTCATCTTCAGTTAAGCTTGACAAAATGTCAGCTTCTAAACAGTTTGATGATTTATTTGTATACTTAGGAAAATCCGGCAAGATGGCGCTAGAAACACAACGATAAGTCATCTCAATATTAAACCACTCAACACCACACAAATCCTCAAGATCGCATGCTTGGTTTTAACGCTTTCCATACATACACGTCTGAGGAGGCAGCCGTCCATTCGTCTCAGTGTTATCTTGCTACTTGAATGTCTGAAAATATCTTTACATAAATAGGTCTGTCATAAATAACTAGTAATGCCCTGCAGTTTCACCCGTGTTAATTTGTAGAACTTTCATACTAAGTTGCACCTTCCATTTATCATCTTTAGGGGGTGAATATTCAAAAATCTTCTGCTAGTGATCCCCTATGTTATAAAAGGGACCCTTGTGCAAAATATCAAGTTTATAACCTTTAAAATTTAGGCTCTACATTGATTAGTCAGTCAGTCAGTCAGTCAATGAGTCAGTAAATGAGTCAGTCAGTGAGTCAGTCAGTCAATGAGTCATATAGATTACATGCGATTTACAAAGCAGCAATTTCTAGAAACATAACACCTTCTTCATACTCAAGTTGGGCCATAACTCTTGGTCGCTTGCAATAACAATTTCCAACACATCGCTGAAACTTGTTGATACAACCCAAAATTGGCCTCAGGCCAAAGCCTTTAGTGTTCAATCTAGTGCATGCTGTTGCTGATTTTCTTATCATTTTAAAGTATATATTTTACCGAGAGGCACCGGCTGAGTAGAATTGCAACTTTCAATTAAACTAAGGTAGACTTTAGACTAGCCTCATCTATGGTACCTCACTCTCACCTATTTCTACCGCCAAATAGTAGTGTTTCTGTTTCAGTGGTTCTGTTTTAAAGGGTGAGAGAGGCAATAATATTTTTCTTTTCTTTTCCACATACTTTTTCTAGGTGGGAACTGAACCCACGACCCTTGGCGCACAAATTAGGATCATTACCATCTGCACCATCTGACCCCTCGAATTACTGGTTTATATAATATATATCTTCAACTCAAAAGGTTGTTAACGCGTCTGTGATATCCATGTGATAATACGAGCATCTGTACACTAGTTTATCGAGGTCTAGAAAAAGGGCTATGTCCAGCGATGGACATCCTTCAGCTGATATGATGATGATGACACCTTCTACCTTAACTTAAGAATAAACTCAATTAGGGCTTAAACGATTTTTAACTAGAAAATTTTCTAACTGCTCAGCGAAATTGATCTGATCTACCATAGAAGATGAAGCCCTTTTCAATGGTAGATCAGATTAATTTCAACAGTTTTAACTACAGGTTTTCAGTACAGATGTGATTTAACGTGAACTGATCAAAGGAACTCGGCGTCGAATTCACGACAAACGAGAGAAGTTCCAAAACTCGTTACGTAATTCTGGTCGTTATTTTGGTATCTAACAGACGAAGTTAGAATGCACAGCGAGTGTTTTATTTAGGCAAACGTTGCAACTGCATTTCGCATGAGAAACTCATTGAGTTGGTTTTGAAATGTCCAATGACACACACACACATAAACACACACACAAATGCAGTTTTTAGTCATAAATATTTTCTTTTGAAATTGAAGAAAGGGCCGCAAGAGGCGACTAAGAGAACAAAACCAACAGATAATGTTATTTAGGCAAACGTTGCAACTGCATTTCGCATGAGAAACTCATTGTTTTGAAATGTCCAATGACACACACACACACACACACACATACACACACACACACAAATGCAGTTTTTAGTCATAACCGAGAAGATGAAATTGAAGAAAGGGCCGCATATATCCATCTGAAATAGTGTAGTTCAAATGTATAGGGCAGGCATAGGCTCTGCAATTGCCAACACGCATTGCCAAAATGTCTCCTTTATCATCATCATCATCATATCAGCCATAAGACGTCCACTGCTGGACATGGGCTCCCCAAGTAATCTCCAATAACTCCAGTTGTATACGGCCTGTGTCCAGCGTGAGCCTGCGATTTTAGTCAGATCAGTTCAGAATCTCTATATCCCGCAGTGGACTTCCAATGGCTGATATGACGATTGTAATTCTGTTGGCTTTTGTTAGTATATTTATTCATTTAATATTAAATTACCAACATAAGAAACAGTAAATTATGAACAATAATTGTGTTTTCAAAAGATCATCAACTAATGTTCTTACAATTACAAGCAATCACATCACGCATAATTATTAATATTTAAAAAAAATTGGTTGCCTGTAAAGTCGGTATACGGGCGAAAGTTTTACGTGACAACGACATTGAGTGGTAAAATAATTTTAATGTGAATATTCATTCGTATAGTAGGAATAAGGATGAAATAATAGTAACAATTTAAAACATTTATTTATACAAAAAATATATTTAAAACATTAATTTATACAAAGAATCTCGCACTGAATTTCATATTAACAAAATTTTATTTTTACCTTTACACATATATACGTATTTATATACAAATATACATACAATAACTTGCAATACATTTGCGTACAATGGAACAGCGTTTGCTACAACTTAACTTGTTCCTATCTGAGTGATTTTTGTCGTGCCTTTCACTTTTTATGTCTGTCTCTCTCGCTCTTAGGCGGGCTAATTATGCCCGAGTGGAAGGGACGCGTGCCTCTCACTCGCTCTCATTGTGAGCGCATAACGTGAGCGGAGCGTAACGCAGTTTCTTGAAGTGTCACCCGACAAACCAATTTATAAGACATTTATACTATTACCTATTTCTACCACCAAACATCAGTGTTCAGATTGATGTCTTTAGTTTTGATTGGTGTGAGAAGCATAGCAACTATTGGGTAATGTGACATAATATCTTGAAGTCACTAGGTTTGCAACGTGCTATATTTTAAACGAATGGATCCGCGGTTACAGTACATACAATTTATTGTCTATCTCTACTGTGTATAAATGAATACCTATGTGATATAGTCGTCACAAGCTTGGCAACGCGCTATATTGTTAATGAAAAGGTACCTGAACCGGTACATAAAATTTTGAGTCTATATCTGCTATATATCGTCGTTTAAGTTCTAACACAGCGTAAGTCAAAATATTGACACTTTTTACAATTTGAGAAAACATTGCACACGTTACATAAAATCATTTTAAAACTAATTGCTTGTACATTTAGTTGGTGCACAATAGATTTCGTTTAAACAATACACGGTATAAAACGTTTACTGCAGCATTAGAAATGTAATATCGTGTTATCATAGGGCTTAGTTATTAAGTTGCCAACTTTGACATACGCAGTGTTAGAATTTATGCGACGATATGAGTATTTAAGTTGAAAGAATAAATAATTACGAGGTTTACTTTAATATTTCAAAAATTATTAGACTCATTTGAAAAAAAATATCATCATACACACGCATATGGACCGCGTGATAGAGAGCGTTCCCGCAGTTTTTCACGTTCGTGTCATAATCACCATTATAGTAGACATGAAACGTTTAGCAACTACAAAGCCTTGTTTTTGGACGAATCTATTGCTGGACTACTCAGACGTCAATTCCAGCGTCACTGAAAAAAGAGGGCGGGGCCTCTCATATATGGTCCGATATGGAGGTCCGATGCCCGTAATTACCCTGCGTGCCCCGCGGCCACGACCGCGCGTTTAGCTACGGTCGCGCCCGCAAGGCTCGCGGGATCTGAGCGGGATCTATGTCATTCGATGAAGATGAAACTTTCTTATGGTGAAATAATTATTTAAAGTCGTTAAAAGAATAGTTTAATATGTAAATATTATTCATGGGAATATTAGCAGGATCGACGGCGATCGCCCGAGGGCACCTCTAAACGCTGTACCTAGGCTCGAGCGGCGATCGTTGGGGGTGAATTAAATTTTGAAATTCAGCAAAAAAAGACGAACGGAGAGAGCTCGGCCGGCGAACGCGATGTACTGCTCTATTGAAAGAATGCATGTACAGTGTTAATGATTTTATAGGGCGAGAATAGCGAATCATAACTTTGTTGTATTTAAACTATGCTGTTTCAAATGGATATACCAATACACTCGTACGACACCTGGTATAGGGGGAGGTACTATTCTACTCTGACGGTACCACACGGTCAAATGTCACATTAATTAGTAATTTTACTGCCCCTCTTACACTGCTATTTGGAGGTAAAATATCAGTAACTCTTAAAGAATTAAAAATATAATGTAAAGTGTCAAGAGACCCGGATGGAACGAAGTTCCTTTCGATTAAGTATTTATTATTTTTGTATTTATTACGTAAAAAAACCTGTATAAACTCAACAAAAATAAATGTCATGACATCACAATGCAAAATAGAAAGACGAAAAGAAAATAACTGGCTTGCTTTCTATGAAAGAGAGAGAGAGAGAGAGAGAGAGAAACATGCACCCGCCGCACGGCTTACAATTATAGCGAAAAGTATTGCTATAACATTTTTTCGCTTGTTTTAACAAAGCTTTTCGAATTTGTAGAACCAAAGGCATGATAGGCCTTACTTAGAACTTTATCATTGTACATTTTCCAAGCGGTCAGTTGTCTATACGCATTTCAGTCACCTCCATTTGGTTTTGGGTTCCTTCATTAACATACTTTTACGACTTCCATCAATTCTTCGTAAGGGTGCTCTTAAACTTCCGAGTCTTAGGTATACTTGGGATCGTAACATCGAGTGTTTTTAAGTTGAAAAAGGGCTTGCATGATAAATATCTGTTTTACATTGATTTGATGAGGCCGATGGTGCAGATGGCTGTGATCCTATCTTACGCACTATAGGTCGTAGGTTTGATCCTCACGCAGGACAAACATTTACTGGATTTTTTCTCTACCTAGGTGTTAAATATATGCATATTATTATCATATTTATTATCATAGCACGTTGCCAACCTTGTGACTTGAAGATATCATGACAGGACATATTATCTAGTAATTTCACTAACTCTCTCAGTCTTCAAACTGGAATACAGCATTGCGAATACAGCTGTTTGGTGGTAGAAATAGGTGAGTGCGGAATGAGTACTTCTTCAGACAATCTTTGCCTGAAGTCTAGCTCACGTGAGCCTCTTTTCAGATATACGAGTACAATCAATTCGGGTAACATTGAACTATTAGGGTAACTTTGATTTAATTATAAAACTAGCTGTGGCCGCGACTTCGTCCGCGTGGAATAGTTTTTTTGGGTAAAATAAGTATTCAAGTTTCCAGCTCTAAAAATAGTGATACTTCCATACAACTTTTCATCCCCCTTTTCGAACCCTTACAACCGTTATTTCGAATTTAAAAATAGCCTATGTCCTTTCCCAGGGTATAAAAGTTGTCTGTACCAAATGTCATCAATATCGGTTGAGAGGTTTATGCGGGAAAGCGTAACGGACAGACAGACAGACAGAGCTTTTATCTCATTCATAATATTAGTAAGGTTTAGTAAGGATTATCAATTTTCGTAGATTATAAAACAAATTTAACCACGATTACGGTTTTAATCGATTGCAAGAACTGTTTTCATGGTAAATCTGAACTGATATATGAGAGATTAATATATGTTTTTTATAAAAAGGCCTGGTCAATGTTACCCAGATATATTAATGTTACTCAAATTTTAGCTGCTGGTCATCGTATTAATAGACTCTTGCTAAGGAAACCCTTCCATGGATCCGTTTTGGATTTCGGCTAAATTTTCTGCGAGATGTTTATCAATTATAACGTCAGCGTGGACGAAGTCGCGCTGCGAAAAATATTATCTTTATAAATTACTTCATTTGTTTTAACCGTAGTGATTTATTTTAGACGATGATGCAGCGGGGTACTGCGACTTGAGGGGTCTCCATGACTTGACTACTGGAAATAGAACCGGTATACCACACTCAGTCTGAGAACTGCAATCTATAAGTAAATAAATTCCACAACACCTAATTCATTGACCTGATTCAGTGATAAGTCGCTTAAAGCACTTGTGTTACATACAGACATCAAACGACTCGGAAATCACAAAAAATACCTTAATACAAATTTTTAACACTCAGACACAGAACAAAAACAAATGTCATCATACAAATTTCCATTTGTCTAGGGTGGGTCAAACCCACGACCATTTGCGCTCAAGATAGAATAACCTACCATACCATCGTGCCAGGCACAAATAATAATAATTACAATTCACATTACATCTCATTAATTGACCTGACTCTTAAATAAGTCACTTAAAGCAATTGTATTACGACCATCAGACAACAAAAAATCACAAATTTAATATTTCAATATATTTATAACTAGCTGTGCCCGCGACTTCGTCCGCGTGGAATAGTTTTTTGGGTACCATACCTATTTACTTCAAATTATATAAACTTTGAATGTCACGTTTATTTATATCGAATCAATGGCCTGAAAAATAAGTTTTAAGTTTCTAGCTCTAAAAATAGCGATCCATGCAAACAACTTTTCATCCCCCCTTGCAACCCCTTACAACCCTTATTTCGAGTTCAAAAATAGCCTATGTCCTTTCTTAAGGTCTAAAGATTGTCTATGCCAGATTTCATCAAAATCGGTTGAGAGGTTTAACCGGGAAAGCGTAACAGACAGACAGACAGACAGACAGACAGAGTTACTTTCGCATTTATAATATTAGTAGGGATACACCGACACAAATAAACATCATATAAATATGTGACCTAGATGGGGATCGAACCTATCATTTGTTCAAATAGGTCATTAAGTTGCCTGGTTGCTGACAACGCATAACTCTCTAATCAGATTTCGCTAATCCTTTTTAAGTTATTTCCTTATTGATGAAGGTCTATATAAAAAGACTGTCAGACGTTTGACATATCTGTCAGATGTTTGACAGTTGACGCGATTGAAAAATAACGCGCTACCGTTGTCGTTTAAAAAAATTCACTGGACGTGGTTATATTATTATTTATTAATTATACCAATTCGAATTCAATATTCAATGTAGTCAAGATAGAACAACATTTGTTGGGTCTACTAGATATTATTGTGTAGTTTAATTAAACTACATTTAGCAGATTGGCGTGAAAGATACAAATTTTCACGACTAAATAGTTGGACGCGATGTTATCTATCCTATAACAGTTATTATAAATATTAGTAGGGAACACAAATCCAATTCAACTTATAACCATTTTACGAAATTGGCAGAGGCCTAAAATTAGAAACGGTATATTAAGAGGCCTCCGGGTGTGTTCCATTAATATAACTTTCAATGGCATTTGCAGGCTTCAAACTTCTTGTACGCTCGTTGTACTGACAGGCGTTGTAATATCGAATTTGTACTAGAAATAAAAATAATTCTGCCCGATAAAAACTGTTTTAAAAATATTTGCAGCGCGTATTCGGTTCGATTCTCACTCAGGGCATATATTTATGTTTGTTCAGTGTCTGGGTGTTAAATATATACATTTAAAAAGCATATCTGTAATTTCTCTATTGTCTGATGTCCGTAAGACAATAGATGATTTCAGCGACTTATTTCGGAATAAGGTAAGTGTTTGAGACAGTGTAAATTTTTTTTTTATTATTCTTTCAAACACGCCAACTGTCAAACAACTGATAGTGACAATTGTGTCATCATCATATCAGTTCTTGTAAGTCTACTGCTAATCATAAGCCTCCCCAAGGATGAAGGGATTTTCACCCATAAATTCCGAGCTGGGCAAGCGTGTTAGTAATCGCAGAGCGCCGCTTGCGCGACGGGGATGCTGCTGCCCCGAAATGTTGATATACCGCCATCTGTCGGTTCTGGTACCTCAGCCGCCTTTTACGATATCTGGTACAGGAGAAGAAACTATTATGTCCTGTGGTAACATATAGCAAATAAATAAATATTTGTTTATTTCCTTTAAATTTTCTATTTTAATTTGAGATACATAAAGTTTCACAAGATAAAGAGGTGTGTTTAAGTGTGAAATAATTCAAGTGTTATTGCCTTATTGCCTGATATTCGAAGCATAGATGTTTTAAGCTTATTACCTCCGGGCTTACAGCCTAAAGTACTGGATTATGTGTTGTTATAATTTAATAAGACCAAGTCGATAAGCGAGCTGTGAGGTACCGGCAAAGTAGAATAGTACCTCCACCTGTACCAGGTGTCGTAAGAGGCGCCTAAGGTACCAGAACTGACAAATGGTGGTATACCCATGCAAAAAAGTCAGCTCAAAATTACAGGGCGGGGATTGCCAATACGCTTGCTCAGCGCGGCAATTATGGGCAACTTAACCCCTTTCTTGGGGAGGCCTAGTTGGACAACAGGGAACTTTTAATGGCTGGTATGATGGTGATGATAAGCAAGCATACAGATCATGATACAGTAAACGTCACCGCAGTCTATAGACGCTCGCATCTTTACAAGGTTATCAAGTGCATTGCCAACCTTAGGACTTAACGATATTATGTCACCCTAACCAGAAATGTAACTGTCTCTTTCCCCCTTTAAAATTGAAAACACCAATGCGAACATTGCTCTTTGGTGATAGAGATAGATTTATTTCTTTACAGTTATAGATGACATCGTAAGTAAAAAGGCAATCTTCCAACGGATACGACTTTTTCTACCTTTAGAAATAAACACTCCTGTTTTATACCTAGTAAGTGCTTGTTAAACTCACTTATGGACAGAAAACATCCCGAAATCCGCGTAAAAACAAAGTCCTCGGCAGTTGGTCCCAAATAAACAAACCTTGAAACGATGTCAACAACTATACCAACATTATTTGTTACAAGTCTGCACCTTGTTATACGAGTAGTTCATATATTTTAACTTTATCGACGATAATGATTAATGTGAATGTAGCGTGCAATTTTTTTAAACATCTATATGATCAACATGATCAAAGCCACCGTGGAACGTCCACGGCTCGTTATCATCATCATCATATCAGCAATAGAAAGTCCAGTTAGATATTGCCACCCCCAAATTAGGGGAAATTTCACTCATAATTGCCGCGCTGGCAAGCGTAGTGACGGGAATGCTGCTGCTTATTTCCGTCCTGTTTCATTTGAGGATAGGATAATAATACGATGGATATACCCCCATCTGTCGGTTAACCTAAATGTATACAATTAATTTGTTTTTATTTATCCGCAACGCCCCGCATTGTATATGTTTGCTTATTACAATAATCCCAATTAATATTATAAATGTGAATGTAAATTAGTTTACGTTACAGATTTTATGCAAATACAAATATAGAATGTTATTGAGACACGTTTTTCCTAGAAAAAAATCAACTTGTCTTTGGCTTCAGGCGGGACTCGAACCTGTATCTTTCCCATGCCGGGGTACTGCACTACTATTGTGCTACGAAAACCGTAGCAAGCTAATCGATTTTTTTCTAGCGATACTTTTGTGCTGAGAAATCAGTGTCATTGCGAGAAACAAAGTAGGTGCAGGTAACTAATTACGACATTAAAGAAAAATCGTTGTATCTACTATGGTCTTGGTAGCACAAGATTAATTCAGTTCTCCGGCATGGAAAAGATGTAGATTCAATTCCCGCCTGGTAACTGAGAAAAAATATTTGAATTGAAGTCATTAAATATAATTAAGTTTTAATAAATGCTTTTGAAATGGGAGCACTTCGATTAATTAATATGTGAGTTTGAGAAATAGGTTAAAGAATAGTGTGATCAGAGAGCGATGCGGTGTAAAGGTTGATGTTGTGACAACAATAGAGAAATAAACGTTGGGATGGTTTGGACATATAGTAAGGATGGATGAAAGTAGAATGACTGTACAAATATATAGAGCGGAAGTGAATAGAAGAGTTGGTATAGGACGACCGAGGCGAACATATCTTAAACAGTTAGAAGAGGTAGATATTAAAGTAAGGCCAGGTTTAGAAGTACCAAGAATAAACGAGCGTGTATGAAAGGACTAATGCGAATAATGGAAGTGAGAG
Organism: Heortia vitessoides; assembly: GCA_020976665.1. Lineage (NCBI taxonomy): Eukaryota > Metazoa > Arthropoda > Insecta > Lepidoptera > Crambidae > Heortia > Heortia vitessoides. The sequence goes on from JACJUM010003053.1 coordinate 3,292,625, forward strand.
AGATCGTACAAGTTGAGATCTATAGTCTCTGCCTACCCTGATGGGACTTAAGCGTGATGTATGTATGTAAGTTACAATACGATTGAACCCAAGAGAGCTTTGTAATTTTGTGTGTTTAAAATTTATCGGAAGAATTCAATTGTCTGTACAAAAGTTTTTTGGCAAATGAATTGTTTTATTTTTGCTTGCTGAAATTTATGTTTAACGACATAATGGTTTGTGGATCGCGGTTTTATGTCTTAAGTTTGATTAGATGCCAAATATAGTTTCATAATATTCTCCGTTTACTAGGAAATCTAAACTAAAATGTTAGACAAGAATTGTTGTATGTTTCGTTTGTTTGTTCATATTTAACTCTATTTAGTAAATGGGTAGAATTTAATCTCAAAAAAAATTTTTTTTTTCTATTTATTCTTTCAGTAACCCTGTACCAGGTTGTCGTAAGAGGCGACTAAGGTACTAACCACGACAGATGGCGGTATATCCATGCAAAAAAGTCAGTTTAAATGTATAGGGCGTAATCTGCAGATTTAGATTTACTATTAGGTCTGAAATCGACATTACTAATTTTTGTTACCAACAAAGTAGAATTTAACTTCCCTCAGTATCGGGTGTCGTAAAAGGCGACTGATGATCCGAAACTGACAGATTGGTGGAGAAGTCAGCAGCATTCTTGCAGCTTCGCTAAGCGATAGCTACCAAATTTGCCCAGCGTGGCAATAAATGGCAAAATTCCCTGCTTCTTGTGGAGACCAATGTCCAGCCGTGGATTTTCTATTTCTTCTTTCTGCTTAATTTTTAATATGATCTCAGACCGGTATTTTTCAAACAGAAGTTTAATTTAAAGTGATCATAATACTGACGATTTTAGTAAAAAGTGGCAACACTACTTTGAAATGTCAATCAGCAAAAAAGGGTTAAATTTATTGGAAAATGGCGCTCGGGCCAATAAAGAGATAGACTGATTTATATACGGTCTTAGCCCTGGATTTATGGGATAGTTGGGATAGCATTGGACGGGTTAGGATGTCACTTAGACAAAGGTTGAACATCTTTTGTTTTGGCATTGCCCGCAGCTTCGTTCGCATTGTTTCGAACAGGTATACTGTTCTTCTATGTAAACAGTAGGAAAAGATGACTGACTGACTAACTGACTGACTTATCTCTGGCATATCAACGCTAAACTCGCTAAAGGCACTAAACTAGGGGTAAAAACTAAAAATTTTGCACGAAGTCTCCTTTTATATCGTAGGGGGATTTTTCAAAATTTATTTAAATGAAATTCAGTATGAAAGTTTCTAATTAAAAATCATGAAACTTTGTCGCAATTGAAAGCTCTAGATAATATTCAAAATTATATTTTCTATGCATAAACCTCTACCATGATTTAGGTAGGAGATAGACCTCCCCTAGAAAGGGGGTATGTTGCCCATAACTGCCGCGCTGGCAAGTGTGTTAGCAATAGCAGAGTGCAGCATTCGCGACGGGGAAGCTGCTGCCCATCTCCGCCATGTACATTGGAGCTGACTTTTTTGCATGGATATACCGCCATTTGTCGGTTCTGGTACCTTAGTTGCCTCTTACGACAACTGATATAGGGGGAGGTACTATTATACTCTGCCAATCACGGTTCACATATTTCGCAGTCTCAAAACGCATACCCCTGTTTTACCCCTTGCAATTAACATAAATACTTTCATAGTGCTTAATTAGCTTAAAACTTTATAGTGAAATATCAATTAGTCAGCCAGTGAGCTTCCCCTTTTATATAAGTTACAGAGAGTAGAATAGTACCCCTTCGAATACCTGGTTTCGTGAGAGGTGAGGTACTAAAACCGACAAAATCGCGGACGGAAAGCTAGTAGTAAAGTATAGACATTTTCCCCAGCCTTCGGATAAACAACGTATGTATGTGGGTTAAATATATCAATCCGCAATGTGTAAAATTCGATTCATTTGTGCACCTGCGAGTGTTTAGGGACGAAGGGTTCGATCCATTTTCACGCGTAGAGAGGTCTATTGAATTACGCCTTATTCGAAATCCTTACATTTATTTGTAGAAAGGTAACGATAATGAAGTTGAAATGGAAAGTATTTTTGTTGTGTGTGCTTGCGTAATATTGCCTAGTCATTTGTGAGACCTAAAGAATTTTATGAATGTATAAAAATAATAAATTCCCACAACATTTCATACATTGACCTGACTCCTTAAGTTGCTTAAAGTATTTGTGTTACGGACGCCATTTAACAGTGGAATCACAAATATAAATAATCTTTATTGTACAAAAAAAATTACATAATCTAAAAGAATAAAAAGTGTCAGGGCGATCTCTTTCAGGCAACCAAATATACTAATTAAATACATATATTTAACACCCAGACACAGAACAAACACAAATATCATCAGATAAGTATTTGCCAAGATTATTACCATCTGTGCCATCGGACCCGTCACTTGTTCAGTTCCAATTTGTTATTTGCATAAAACTGTCGCGAACATACAAAATCCAAACTGTTCCCGGCAACTCCCAGTATTGCATAGTAGGCTGTTATTTTCAGAAAATCCGATCGAAGATTTTCAGAGTATATCTTAAATTATAATTTGTTTTGATCAAAAGCAATCGATAAAAAAAAGTATATAAGTAATAAGTTAATTAGTTTTAAGGCTTTATGCAATAAAAATATTATCTTAAATATAACTCAGCAATTTTCTTAGCTTAAATTTAACTTTTACCGTTAAATAAATTTACAGAACATCTCTTACATTGCTTTATCTCCGTGATGAGTAGCATTTGTAAAAAGAAAGAAACCACGTATATAATATATAAATACATATTTATCATACATACACAGAACAAACACAGATTCATTCAATTATGTGTATCATAGTTATTTGTTTATCTTTTTTATACTAAAATAATATTTAAAATTGCTCGAGCTGTGTCCAATTGTCAATATACAACAAGTACTTAGTTAGTGCAGACAATTCTAAAATATAGATTATAATAGATTGTACAAAGACTTTTCTGAAATAAAAGTTATTATTCTTATTTATATTAGTAGTACCTATATGTATATGTGTTTATTTTGGGTAAATATAGAATCCACAAACCTTAGCGCACAACATAAGACCAGTACCTTTGCACCAGCATAATCATTACAGCCGTTAGACACCCACTGCTGAACTCAGGCCTCCCCAAGAAAGAGAGAATTTTAGCCACAATTGCCGCGCCAGGCAAGCGTGTTGGCAATCGCAGAGCGCAACCTATTCATTTGAGCTACTCTTTCTCTTATGGAAATACCGCCCACTGTCGGTTCTGGTATCTAAGTCTAGTCTACACCACTCTTTAATTTAAGTAATTGTGTAATAAACTCTTTTTTTTATTAAATAAGATTTGCCAACTACATGTAATTTTACATTCTACGAATAAATTAGTCCGGGAAATTAGTACAAAAAATAACAGATAAATACATTTTAAAGGCTCGTCAACTTAAATAACAATTATAATTATAATAGCAAAATTAAATAAACAATTCGAAGGCTATTTCTCTCAAAAGGAGAGTTAGATAGGGAGACGTTATATCTCCGAAACTGTGTAATGCTACTTTAGAAAATGCCTTCGAGCTTCTGGAATAGCAAGAATTTGGCATTAACATTAACGGCGAATACAACAGCTTCTCTATACAGGACTCTTTTGTAAGTTGCAAGTATATTTTGAAATATTATCTATAATTTCTTTGTAAAATATTCTCTAACATCTACGCGTTTCCTTTTCATGAATAAACTACTTTTAAATGAGATTTTAATTTATTAAATGAAATTGTCTTGAGCCAGTTGCGGAAGGTACCCACAAAGTAAAAAACAAACTTTGGAATATCTCTCTCGCTTCCCTTACTCGCATTAGCCCTTTTATACAATTTTCCTTCCTTTTCCTTCTCAGTGTTGCCGTGAGGTACTAATAGAGTAGAATAGTACCTCCCCCTATACCAGGTGTCGTAAAAGGCGACTAAGGTACCAGAACCGACAGATGGCGGTACTTCCGCTCAGTCAGCTCAAATGTACAGGGCGGGTATGGGCAGCTTTCCAAGCGCTCTGCGAATGCCAACACGCTTGCCTGGCGCGGCAATTGTGGCCAAAATTCCCTTTATCTTGGGGATGCCTGGTTTTTGCCAGATATTGGCAACATACCCGCTTTCTTAGGGAGGCCTATGTTAAACAGTGGACTTTTAATGGCTGGTATGATGACGATGACAAGCTCGTTTATTATTGATACTTGGTGCCACGTTTTAAACCGCAAATGTCTTTACAATCTACATATTTAACACTCTTACTCTGAACAAACACAAATGTTTATCATTACATATTTGTCCTGGGGGGGAATAAAACCGACGACACTGCCGTCTACACCATTTGGTCGTCAAAGTAAGGTGAGTTGACGACGATAGGTTATTCAAAAGACAAATTTCAGTGCATAACTTCACTGCTTGAAGCTGGTCTAAATAAATTCCAAGATCCATAAAAACCCTCGGAAAATCCAGACTTTTTTCCTGATTATCCCAAAGTTCCCGGTTATCTCAATTAGGCGTCCGTGAGGCAGCCATTTTGATTTAACTAATTAATTGTCGGTTTAAACAGCTGGCCCAATTTGGGAGTCAATTTGTGTAAAGAGACTGAATGCTGACTTCTGATCCTGGATTTTCTAGATTACTAGATTCAAGGTTATTCTGTTTAAGAAATTTTAAAACATTTAAGTTAATTGTACTCTCATTTTTAGCTTTCTTTTCTACTGAACTATTGAAAGTTTCAAAGGGATAGAAAAAATATTAGGTAATAATGTTTTTATATAATTAAGTCGCCTAAACGTTAATTGCCTTAAGGTACCGGCATCGTGGCATTTGCTGTGAGGTACCATCAGAGTAGAAATTTAAAATGTAAATACATTCACATAAATCGGTTGTCTGTAAAGTCGGTTTACTCGCGACAGTTGAACGTGACAACCAACGTCAAGAAGATACTGACGGAATGGTTGCATTTTTCATAAGAAAATCTTAATTATATGTAAATGTATTATTGTATAGCAGATGTCCGCGCGGACGCATCGCTCGCTCGAGTAAGAGACAGACAGATGTCGAACATCGCCGAACGCGGAGGCCGATTGTGCCTCTTTGTCGCTCGTTCCACGCTCTCGCTCGCACTTGAAGTCCTAAATGAAACGCCTCAGCACGAGGTAACGCCGCGTGATGTTGTTTTTTCATGTGTGCAGCCGGCTGTATCGAATTATAAGACGTTATCACGTCGTCAATGAAAGCATGTACAGCTATTGTCAAACAACGTGCACCATCAGGGAAACTTTTATAAAACTAAACTTTAAGTTTCAAATGTGTAGTAAAATTATGAAGTAATATGCTTTTAGATAATTTCGTCACCTGAAAGTCTAATTGACTTAGTATAATTTCTACTGTGCTGTGAGGTACCGGCAGAGTAGAATAGTACCTCCGCCTGTACAAAGTGTCGTAAGAGGGAGAAAGGCGACTAAGGTACCGACGTACCGACAGATGGCGGTATATACATCCAGAACAGTGCAGCTCAAATCCACAGAGCGAGATGGACAGCAAAATTCCCCCTTTCTTGAAGAGGTCTATGTCCAGCAGTGGACTTCTAATGGCTGGTATGATGATAATGTCGATGAATTTACACAACATCTCACACAGATGTGACTACGTGGTAAGTCGCTTAAAGCACTTGTATTACGGACATCAGAAAACAGTGGAATCACAAATATAATACTTATATTTTATTTTTAATACCCAGACACAATCCAAACACAATTATCATCTTATATATATTTGTCTTTGGTGGGGATCGAAATTACGAATAAGATAGGAAGATGGTAGTGTCATCTGCGGAATAAGGAATTTTAAAAATTGAATGCAATATTTATGTTTCAAAACCAAAACCGCTGTTATCTTCTGTTTGAGACTAAGCAGAAAATTACGTAAATCCTTACTGACGTTAAGACTCAAAATTCAATATTGCCTTCAGGAAATATTTGCCTGCTCTCAGATATAATCACACCGAGTAAGATGCAAAGGAATATAGCCTTTATACTATTAATAAGGGGATGGTCCAATATATTTATAGGGTACTTGAATTCCTGGAGCAATTAGGGAAGAGTCGACACTGATATTGTAAATGCGAATTTGTCGTAGGGCACCGTCGGAATAGAATGGTACCTCCCCTGTACTAGGTGTCGTATCCGTCCATCCATCCGAAATAGTGTATGTGACTTTATTTTATAGAATGTAACAATGTAACAATATTACTATAATATTTCGTACAACCACATTGTAATGTAAATCCAAACAATAAGATGTCACTTCGAACTAGAATACCTCTATAATTTCCGCCATTCCCCGGCTACAACCAAGTCGGCAGTTATGAAGTCACGAACCTTATACCTCCCTGCACTTAATACTTCAACTTCATTCGTAATGAAGTCCATTTCAGTCGGAAGGCGACTCGCAAACAACCAGTTGGCGTCATGCCAAAACACATTTACTTTGTACCTTTTTGTCGCTTAATAAAATATATGAAGCGAATTATTGTATGGTTTAGTACACTATTAAATAAATTTCGAATATTTTTTGAGGAACCGTGCGGTACCTACATAGTAGAATAGTACCTACCTCTGTACCAGGTGTCGTTTGAAGCAACTGAGGTACCAGAACCGATGGTGGTATATCCATCTGTAACAGCGTAGCTCAAATGCACAGGGCGGGCATAAGCAGCTGTATCCCTGTCATCAAGCTATGCTCTGCGATTGCAAACACGCTTTCTCAGCGTAGTAATGATGGGCACAAGTCCTTTATTGTTGGGGAGGCTGAAGTACCTGAACCGACAGCTGGCACTACATCCACCTGTATCAGTGTAGCTCAAATACTTCCGGACGGGAATGGGCAGCATTTACATCGCAAAGCTATGCTCTGCCATTGCCACGAAGCTTGCCCAGCGCGGGGCAATTATGGGCAATTTCCTCCTTTCTTACGGAGGCCGATGTCCAACAGTGGACATTTCAACTTCTCATACATTGACTTGACTCTGTGGTAAGTCGTTTAAAGAACTTGTGTAACGGACGCCAGACAACAGAGGAATCACATATATACTACTATATACATATCTTTATATAAATGTATAAACAGGATTTATATTGCTTATAATAAAAACTCAGAAATGACTGAACTGATTTCAAAGACTCTTTTATAAAAAGAAAATTACATTATGAGCTTTTTAAATAAAGGCATGTTTGACCTCGACTTTTTAAAAACAAAACTATTGTTGGTGAAAAACAAAACTTGGTGGTGGTGATCCTATCTTGTGTGCCAAGGGTCGTGGGTTCGATCAGAGAAAATACTTATATGATGATATTTGTGTTTGTTCTAAGTCTTGGTGTTAAATATATTTATTTAAGTAGTATATTTGTGATTCCTCCGTTATCTGGCTTCTTAACACAAGTGCTTTAAGTGACTTACCACGGATTCAGGTCAATGTTTGAGATGCTGTGGGAATTCTTATTATTTATTTGTCATAAAAACTGCAGCAGAATCGTGGGTCGAGGTCGAACTGAAGAAGCTTCGTTATAGTAACTAAATTTCTTTGGCAGAGTTTTTATAATAATAATAATAAATATTTAAAAAAAAATAATAATAACAAATTGCGGCTTTATAGCAAATAGCGATTTATTCCAGGCAACATTTGGATGGAAAGACTGAATGTGAGAAAGAGTTAGCTCTTACTACCTCCTTTGATACCTTTGATGCCAAAATTACTGTTGCATAGAAACTGTAGCTGAAACGTGGTTGAAGTGAATAGTTCGAAGATAAAAAATGAGGTTAGGAGTACATGACGTCACGTATTCGCATTACGAGTGTAGCTACCAATAGCAGTAACCTTTCTAATCATGTCATTCTTATGCGGGAAGTGGAAAATATGATCTGTAGAGAGATATCCTTTTGTATCTAAAGGAAAATGCAGCGATCTATTAAAATCAGACCCAATGGCGCTGATGGTGGTAATCTTGTGTATAGCTCCGATTCGATCGAGGACAAATCTTTATTCGATGATATTTATTTGTTCTGTGTCTGAGTGTTAAACTATCATCATCATTATATCAGATATTGGAAGGCCACTGCTGGACATAAACCTCCCCAAGAAACGGGGAATTATGCCCATTATTTCCACGCTCGATAAGCGTGTTGGAATGCTGCTGCCCATCCTCACTCTGTGCATTTGAGCTACATTGTATCAGGGGTGGTACTATTCTACACTGCCGGTATCTCACGGCTATCGTCAAATATATGTATTTAAATATAAAATTTGTAATTCCCCTCTTGTTTGATGTCCGTAACACAAGTGCTTTAAGCGACTCAGTATTACGATTTATATATAAAATATGTGCCAACAATGGATGTAGGCTTTATAATGCAACTTTATGATAGCCTAGATCATAGACTTGAATAACATATACAAACTAATGTTTTATGGACACCTACGGCTACCCAGATCGGCAATTATAAGTAATATTCGTACTACCTTTGGGAGGCCATGTCCAGTCAGCCTTGGACGTTTTATGTCTACAACGGATATATAATAAAATAAAAAACCCTATTGTTATATTGCTGTCTTGATTTTGACGTGACAACGTCTTATAATCCGATGGAGCTGGCTGCACGCATGAAACAACATGACTCATGCGGCGTTACCTCGCTCTGAGGCGTTCTGTTTAAGGCTTGAAGTGCAAGCGAGAGCGCGTGACGAGCGACAAAGAGGCACAATCGGCCTCGCGTTCGGCAGCGTTCGACATCTGTCTCTCTCGTACTCGAGTTAGCGATACGCCCGCGCGGACAGTTGCTATACAATAATACATTTTCAAAAATAAAATTAAAACGCTATAAAAGGGGGGTTTTTCCCAGAATTGCTACGCTGAGCAAGCGTGGTGGCAATCTCAGAGCGTAACTTCACGTCGGAGATTTTGCTGCCCACCCCCATCCAGTTGCAATTGAGCTACTCTATTTCGAGAAGATATACCGCCACCTGTCGGTTCTGATAACCCAGTCGCCTCTTAGAACACCTTGTACATGGGGAGGTAGTATACTACTCTGCCGGTACTTTACGGAAATTTTATTACTAATGCAAATAAAATTTTTCCTTCAAAATATCCCAGACATCCAGAAGCGGTGTTTGGATAATATCAGAGCCTCCCCAAATGGAAATGGGGAAAAGAGATATTCTAACTTAGTTTTGTTGCAAACGAGATTTTGTTGTTACACATCGCTCTTTTTTATTATATTAGACAGGGGGCTGCATATTCTTATATAATGTTCATAAATTAAATTACTGGGTAATTTTACATATAATCCGCAAATTGTAATGATTATAGAGCCAAAATCTCTAATAAATATTTGTTTTTTTAAGACGAAGACTTGAAAGTAAACGTCACCGCAATCTATAGGCTCTCGCAATACCACATCAGTTGCATGTTACCAGCTTTATTTAAGACTAGCTGTGCCCGCGACTTCGTCCGCGTGGAATAGATTTTTTGGGTACCATACCTTAACTTATATAAACTATGAATTCATGTTTATTTATATCGAGTCAATAGCCTGAAAAATAAGTTTCAAGTTTCTAGTTCTTTGTCTTTTTGTCTTTTCGTCCCTTCTTTCGATCGCCAAATTTTATTAAAATCGGTGTAGAGGTTTAAGCGGGAAAGCGTAACAGACAGACAGACAGAGTTACTTTCGCATTTATAAAATTAGTAGGAATATGTCTCATTTCCCAGTAATTTCAATGCCAACCTCACCCTTCAAATCGAAAAACATTAATGCAAAGACTACTATTTGTTGGTCGAAATTAGTGAAAGTGAGGAGCTAATAGAGAAGATCTTCATATTTACACTTGAGTAGGAATTGAATCCATAAATTTTGGCGCGCAAGATAGAACCTCTACTATTGATGCTATCAGTCCCGTCAAAGAAATGGAGATATAAAAGCGAAAAGAGAGAAAACGCCGACAATATGAATAAAAAAAAAATCACTTCAAATTTAACCATACCATTTGGGAGGCGGAAAAGGAAGATCACACAATGAAGAAAATTTCGTTGAAAAAAAACGGAATTATGGTATCATTTGACGGCCAAAATTGGCTTACATAATAAAATTTCGCCACTCCTCGCGTTGATAATGAAAATTGTGAAGAAAATAGGCGGTAATTTTATATTTGTACTTACGTTGCATCAACGTTATTTTTTTCTCGTTCATGTTGATATGAAATAAGATTTTCTTTAAAATGTTTTTGTTTGTTCAGTTTCCTGTTAAGTCGGATGGATTTTTTGATTTTTCTTAGCTGTAATATCTTAGTTGGTTTTGTGTAATTTTAGAGATTTTAGGCATATAAACTGCTGAATGATATATATATATATATCACGCCTGTGTCCTATCCGAGTGGGCAGAGACTATGTACTCGTATCTTGACATATTACGATCTTGGCATACCTATCTTGTTTCCTTTACTCGCAATTATCTTTTCATACACGCTTGTTTATTTCACTTCTACAAATTTTGAATTATAATCAGGATGATATTTACTAAAAATATAATCTTATTATCTTAGATGTCCGGGAATCAAACCTGCATCCGCTACCTGTAACGTGCCACCCAAACGCCTACAAAAAGAAATATTCAATATACATCTATAGTACATATATATGTTAGGATATATGAAATTTTAAGTCGAAATTTCTTTTCGATAGACCAGCAAGGACGTACTGAATACATATTAGTGTTGGACCTCACCATTATTTACCCGTAATCCCACAGTTATAAGTACCCAATTCACGGGCACATTTCGGGCACACATCGGGGTCCACGGCTAAGGGCGCTCAATCCACATCAAGTTCAAATTATAAATCTGTCCACTCACTCGAACATTGGCTCGCTTAATTTAATGGCCTATCCAAACAATGAGCGCGGTGACCACATCTTCTAATTTGTCTGGACAAAATTAAATTGGGACTATTTAATTTTGGGCATCCTTACCCTTACACTCTACTTTTTGTCAAAAATATTGGTCAAATATAATTTTTTTTTACCTTATTTATATAAATAAAAGGAGAAGCTGACTGACTGTTATATAAAAGCAGTGCATATAAACTGAAAATTGTTTACATAGGTTTTTTTTAAAGTAGGGAAACATTTAAATATGAATTTATTTAAATTTTTGAAATTTCTTCTCCTGATGGGGGTGATTCGGGGATGCAAAGAAACCACCCTCTACAACGTCTACAACTCATGAGGTATCGGCAGAGTAGGAACTGGTATCATTTGTACCTACATCAGGTAGACCTTTTATAATGGTTCTCTGCATTAATATCTCACTTTCACTTATTTGTCCCACCAAAGAGGAGTGTTCGAATGCTGTGTTCCAATTTGAATCCCCGCCCTGTGCATTTGAGTTGTACTGTTTCAGATGGATATGCCGCCATCTGTCAGTTATGGTACCTTAGTCGCCTCTTACGACATCTGGTGCAGTGTGAGGTACTATTTTATTCTGCTGGTACCTCACACGCGAGGGACTAAAATACAAAATAAATTTTCAATAGATTTACATTTATTAATTTTATTTATTTAACTTTATTGCACAAAATGTTACAAAATGTACAAATGGCGGTCTTAATGCCAGATGGCATTATCTCCCAGTCAACCATTACACAAAACAGAAAATATATATATATAGTGGTGCAAGCAATTTATTTATAAAATAAATAAACGTGGCATACATATTTGTATAAATAAACGCAATAAAATAATGCATATGATATAAAAATTTATATATAAAATAACGTACATCTGTCAGACAGACTGACAGCAATTACATCTGTCTTAATGAAACTGTTAAATTACAATCTGTTGCGCCTTAAATTTTAGCTGTTCCTGATTGGTCAGTTTTTGTATTCTGAAGCCGGCAAACAAACGTCCAGTCTACTTGTTGACAAACGTGACCGCAGACTATAGATGACTGTGTCTTTAAAATATCACCAACGTGGTCCGCCAACCTTGTGAACTGAAGTTACTATGCCACATTTACCCAGTTATTTCACAGCCTATCTCACACGTCTTCAAACTAGAATACAGCGAATACTACTGTTTAGCGGTAGAAATAAGTGAGACTAAGGTACTAATGCAGATGATATTTGTATGTCTAATTCGTGTATTACCTACAGCTATGATCTATAAGGCACACTGCAAATCAACCTAATTGATCCCTAACCTACAAGAACATCGTACATGACTTGATTAATTATAATAATATACTCTTTATTGTACACCAATGAATACAACACAAGAACATCACAAAAATATGGAATAGTAGGAACAAGAGGCGGCCTTATCGCTAAATGCAATCTCTTACAGACAACCTTTGGATAGAAATAATGTTAAAGCTGGTGAAAGTTTGAGGTGCATTTAGTACATACATACACAATAATAAACATACATATATACATATAATACACATACATTTGAATACATATAAAAGATAAAGTTACAGAACAAGGAAAGTGACAGAATCAAAAAGCAAAATCGAAGTGACAGATAATACTCCTTCACCATTCTCTTAAAAATAGAAAGAGAACGAGCAGATCTCACTCCAAGGGAGAGCGCATTCCACAAACGAACAGCTTGGACTGTAAAGAATTTGCTATAGAAGCTTGTGGAATGCAGAAGCATTTTGAGTGATAAATTGTCTGACGATCTATGGGATTTTTCATGGCTGTCTCCAAGGAACACGAAGCGACTTTTAAGATAAATAGGAGAAAGGACAGAACAATAGCTTGTATAGCAAAGAGACGACATGAGCGTTCCTGCGAAGTCGAATAAGTAATATACTTGATGGTATCGGCTCGCAAAATATCCTGGTAATAGAGTTAGCGTGGCGTCAGTGGCAATTAAGTCGGTGCCACTGTCGGGCGTTTTCAGGAAATGAATTAAGAGTCGGAGCCGTCTTTTTAATATTCGCTCATGCAATATTTGCCCTCTGAATTTAGTACGGTGCTGTTGATTTTAATAATGATTGTGTTGGAATCATTAATGGAAAAGAGAGCTTACTTTTATGACTGATATCTGATATGACTACTGAAGTTGTAGAAAGCAGAACTGATCGGGCGATTTAGTCCTAGGACAGAGATTACGCAGTATCTCTAGGTTAGGCTAATGTCTATCAGTGGATGTCCCATGATGATGATAATGAACATGATACAAATGATGGACTAAATGTCAACTGACATAATTATCTACCAATCGATTCAAATTAAGCTGACTATAAATACATATTTATTTAATTTAATAGATATTTGTTTTTATTTTATACGAGATCTCATACGTTCTGATTCTATCTTCTATCTACCTGATTCTGAGATAAGTGGATCAAAGCACTTGTGTTATAAATAACACCCAGACACCGAACGAATTTCCTAATTTGTTTCTTTTATAAATAGTGCAGTAATTTGGTCGAAAAAATAGAGGTTACCTGGAAAGATTTCCGGAAGTCTTGAAAATTGGCAATTTTATAGATTTTGATATGTTTTTTCCAAACTTCAACTTGGCCACCTCGTACGGTTGCCGCTCGCGCCGCCATATTGAAAAAATGGCGCCCAAAAGTAGTTTTGATAATAACTCCTTTCCGGTTCATTTTACAGGAAAAATATATTTATACAAAATAAAAGCAAAAAAATTCCTACAATTTATTTAATTACCTTTTCATTCCTAAAATCAGTATTTTCAGCGTAAATTGTAATTCAATACACATTTCGGCAAAAATACTCATTTCCACACCACCATGTTGGACATAAACAAGTCACGTCAACTTGTTTGACAGACAGACGTATTGTTTTAATTTAGAGTAAGTCAAAACATAAATTACGTGTTCTTTAAGGATAATAAGAAAAAAAAATTATCCGAATTGGTCAAGCCTTTCGAGTTTTACGCTCAGCTACATTCATTTTTATTTCCTTACCGGCTGAAGTGACAGACTTTGCCCTTTGTTTCATCATATGAGGCATAGAAAGTCCACTGTTGGACATTGGCCACCCCAAGATAGGGGGATTTTTGGCCCATAATTGCCGCGCTGGGCAGGCGTAGTGGCAATCGCAGAGCGCAGCGTCGTGACGAGAATGCTGCTGCCCATTCCCACTCTGTAGTATTTAAGCTTCGTTGTTTCGGATGGATATACCGCCATCTGTCGGTTCCGGTACCATAGTCGCCTTTTACGACACCTGTTACAGGGGAAGCTACTATTTTACTCCGGTACTTCACAGCATATATATACCTCTGTTTATCATGACAAAAATATTGCCTCTATAAATTTTGATATTAACTATCCTATCTCTCAAGTTGGAACAGTAAGAAAAAACCAATTATCCCTGACAAACACGCTGACAGGTAATTTTTATATATAATCATCATTACAGCCATTGGAAGTCCACTGCTGGCCAAGAAAGGGGAAATTTTGCCCATAATTGCCACCAAGAACAAATATTTATATGATGATATGTATGTTTGTTCTGTGTCTGGGTGTTTAAAAAGAGTATTTAAGTATTATATTTGTATTTGTTCAGTTGTCCGATGTCCGTAACACAAGTGCTTTATGCGACGTATCTCTGAGTCAGGCTAATATCAGGCTATATGAGATGTTGTGGGAATTTTTATTATTACTAGCTGTGCCCGCGACTTTGTTCGCGTGAAATAGTTTTTTTGGGTACCATACCTCTTTACCTTAAGTTATATAAACTTTGAATGTCATGTTTATTTATATCAAATCAATGGCCTGAAAAATAAGTTTCCAGTTTCTAGCTCTAAAATGGCAATACTTCCATACAACTTTTCATCCCCCTTTCGACCCCTTACAACCCTATTTCAAAATAAAATCCATGTCCTTTTTTTAGGGTATAAAGATTGTCTGTGTCAAATGTCATTAAAATTGGGTGACAGGTTTACACGGGAAATCGTAACAGACAAACAGACAGTTACTTTCGTATTTATAATATTAGTAGGGATTATAATTATTATAAAAGTAAGGTAAAGTTGATATTGTTAATAAATTTCAAATACCATTTATTCCGAATTAATTTGAAACACTTCTTTCAATTTTAAACGGTGCTATTACCAAAAATAAAAAACCAATCTTTTAGTAGAACATAAATTATTTTAGCTGATTGGCTTTTAACTGATTTATTCGACAAATTTACTTGGTAATCTATCAACGCCCACTTTGAAAGCTCAAGGTTACATTTAAGAAGGAATATCTTCTATTCCTTAGAGAAATTTGTGGTAGAGAAGTTTGTGTTATTATTTATTTTACAGAATATAAACAGTTCATTGTCATCGGACGGGCCCGATGGCGCAGATGGTAGTGATCCTGTCTTGTGCACCAGGGGTCGTGGGTTCGATTCCCACCCAGAGCAAATATTTATATGATGATATTTGTGTTTGCTCTGTGTATGGGTGTAAAATATATGTATTTAAGTAGTATATTTGTGATTCCTCTGTTGTCTGGCGTCCGTAACACAAGTGCTTTAAGCGACTTACCACGGAGTCAGGTCAATGTATGAGATGTTGTAGGAAGTTATTCTTATTATTATTATTATCATCATACCAGCCATTGAAAGTCTACTTCTGGACATAGGCTTCCCCAAGAAAGGGTATTTGGCCCATAATTGCCGCGCTAGGCAAGCGTGTTGGTAATCGAAGAGAACAGCTTTCGTAGCAGCGATACTGCTGCTCATCCTCGCCCAATGCATTTTGAGTTGCATTGTTTCGGATGGATGTACTGCCATTTGTCGGTTCTGGTACCTTAGTCGCCTTCTACGACACCTGGTACAGGATGAGGTACTATTGAACTGTGCCGGTATTTAACGGATATAAACAAGTATATAGAGACATATATTTATCTCGCTTACTCGTATTAGTCTTTTCAAGCACGCGTTTATTCTTAGCAGTAAGTGGAGATTCATAGTTTCTGGCTACCCTGAAGGAACACAGGCGTGATATATGTATGTATAAAGCGATATATATAGATACCTATAAGACCATATTTAACTAAATACACAATTTATATTTGAAATCCTGTTTTGCGACAATGGCAGTATCAAAACTTGTGTTTTAAAACGTGGAAGACTATATGACGTTGTTATTTGTAACTAAAGTAATCCAGGGAATATCGATCGCCGTTTTCACCTCACAAATATTTTAACTATAGTTTCCTAAACAATATTCGGTGTATACTTGTAATAGGCACGACTTATCTAGGTCAAGTATTTAGGCTTCCAATACAGAACAGAGGCTAGCCAAATTTACCAGAAAGCGTATTGTTACGATATTCATTTTAATATATACAATATTGATTTCACATGCCATATATTGACTTGACTAAGGGATAATTAGCTTCAAACGCTTGTGCTACGTATATCAAAAGAGGAAAGATATACTTAAATACATATATTCATCACCAAGACACAGAACAAACACGAACCTACATCAAATAAAGGATTGTCCAGTTGTAGGATCGTATTCATGACCCTTGGCGCATCAGAAACATTGCCGCTTGGGACCAACTTGTTGAATTTAAACGTTTAATAGTCATTATAACTCTTTGTCTCGCTGTACTATAAGCAGTGCTTGAGTTTTTAGGAAAAGCTAAAGATTTTTTATAAATAAAAATATATCATCTTCTTCCCAAGCGGGCATAAAACCTGCTGGACATAGACCTCCCCAAGAAGGGGCAAATTTGCCTATAATTTATGCTGGGCAAGCGTAATGGTAATCACAGAAGGTTTCGCAGTTTCACGACGTGAATGCTGCTGGCCATCCACGCCCTGTTGCAGCTATACAGCTTCGGGTATACTGCCATCTGTCAGTTTTCGCACCTCATTCGACACGATACCTGGTACAGGGGGAGATACTATTCTACTCTGCCGGTATCACACGGCTATCTATTTATCGAACATTTAAAACCAACAGGCATGTAAACTTTACGATTGAACTATATCGATGCTCCAATGTTTTTGTCAGTTTAATAATAATAATTTACTCTTTATTGTACACCAATGAAAACAACACAAGAACATGACAAAAACATGGAATAGTAGGTACAAGAGGCGGCCTTATCGCTAAATGCAATTTCTTACAGGCAACCTTTGGATAGAAATAATGTTAAAGCTGGTGGAAGTTTGAGGTGAATTTTACAACAAACAAACATTCATACATGTAAACACATCACCATTTAACTTGGCTTCCCAAATTTTCCCACAATACCGTCACTCGGATCGTTTGTGCATTTAACACGCCTCGTCTTATTTGGGTCAAGTGGTTGGTTTACGTTTCACCGAACTTGGGCCGAAGAGGGGGCGTGGATTTGAACAGGATAGGGCTTAAGATAGTTAATTAACCCATTTGCTGAGGTGAGACAGTCTTGCGAAATGGTATAAGTTCGATATAATATTTTGAGGTACCGGCAAAGTAGAATAGTACCTCCCATTGCACCAAGTGTCGGAACAGGTGACTAAGTTACCAAAACACAGTTGGCGGTATATGCATTGGAATTAGTGAAGCTCAATGATAGGTGGGCAGCAGCACCCGTGTCGCAAAGGCTGCGCTCTGCGATTGCCAACGCGCTTACCCAACGCGACACTTATGGGCAAAATTCTCCTTTACTTAGGAAAGCCTATTTCCAGCAGTGGACTTCCAATGGCTGTAATCATGATAATAAAATTCGGTCCTCCTTCCTCTCGAACGCGCCCTTTATCGACTTGCATTCAAAGGTATTTAAATTTAAAATAATGAACTGCCATTTCTTTAAATAATTTTAAATAAAATGTAAGTGACTACTTGCATTTTGAAAATAACAATTAATAAATGCATATGAAGGTATATCAGATATTTTTACTAGATACAATATATTGTAAGTTACAGTTTCACTCAGAAACGGCTGAGTTATCCGGGACGGTTCATAAGAAGGGACTTAGGCGTTATTTATTTACTAGTAACCCGTCCCAGCTTCGTACGGGAGCAACGAGGATAAAAATTGTTTATTGTAGGTGATCTCTAAATCTATGCATTTGAGCTACACTGTTCCGGATGAATATACCGCCATTTGTCGGTTCTGGTACCTTAGTCGCCTCTTACGACACCGGGTAAAGAGGGAGGTACTATTCTACTCTGTCGGTATCTCACGGAATATACCGTATATGACGTGGTTGAATGGCGATTTTTAATATTATAATACTTAAAATAAATCATATAACTGATGAGTCGATATAAGTGAACTTAAATGCCTTTTTTAGTACTTACAGTTAAAATAAATGTGTAATAATCAACGTAAACAAATGTTATTTGTTGTGATATTTTACCTAGTAAGCGTGGTAAAAAAAACAATACTTAGTTTTTTCAGAGAAACACTTTGTGGATTATTCTGAAAATTTTTTGGCAATGTTTCTTACAAGTAGTTAAACTAGATACATTTGTAAAAGTTTATCGTCAAAGTGCGGTGTGTGCATTTAGTCTGCAGCGAAGTCAAAGTGAATCAAGCTGTTGCAATCACTTCTGTAAAGTGATATTGCTTAGGAAGTGTCCGCTCTGCAAT
Organism: Heortia vitessoides; assembly: GCA_020976665.1. NCBI lineage: Eukaryota > Metazoa > Arthropoda > Insecta > Lepidoptera > Crambidae > Heortia > Heortia vitessoides. The sequence goes on from JACJUM010003053.1 coordinate 3,311,313, forward strand.
AAGATAAGTGTGGTGTAATGCACTTGTCACATTTTTTTATTTATTTTATCCATTTGTGCTGCACTGAAAAGGTTAGTTGTAAAATTGCTTTAGTCTACAATCGATGCTATTTCTAACACGTAATTGGATATTTTTTTATTTAAAACTAGCTGTGCCCACGACTTCGTCCTTTTTACTTTAACTAATAAAACAAATTTTGAATGTTATAGTTATTTATATGTACAAGAAAATCAATAGCCTAAATAATAAGTTATAAGCTTCTAGCTCTAACAATAACGATACTTCCCTACAATTTTTCATCCCCCTTTTGACCCCTTACAACTCTTATGTCGAAAGAAAAAGTAGCTTTTGTCCTTTCTAAGGTTTTATGCTATCTGTGTACCAAATTTCATTTAATTCGGTTTCGTAGTTTAGCCGTGATTGCGTAACAAACAGACAGAGTTACTTTCGGATTTATAATATTAGTAAGGATGTCACTCAACTCCTCCTAAACGGCTAGGCCGATTAGAATGTGTGCCTTTAGATAGCGCCATGGATGCTTTAGATTCACAAATAAGTCCGGCAGATTGCGCTGCTATCGGTATCTAGGTTATTTTATTTGAACTGCAGCTAGACAGACAGATAGGCTTGATCGATTTAAATGATTTTTTTAAGACATTCATAGGTGGGGGCCTGGAAGATTAATATTTGCAAATGAGCCCAGAAAACGGTGCTGCAGTTGGTTTTTAAGTTATTTATCAGGATAATTCTATCGAGTCTGCTAGTAATATACATACATACATCACGCCTGTTTCCCACCGGGGTAGGCGAAGACTTTGCTTCTCTATTTGTTACGATCTTAACAAACCTCTCCCGCTACCCTTACTTGCATTAGTCTATTCATACCCACTCGTTTATTCTTGGTTCTTCTTTAATACCTCTTCTACCTAGTTAAGATATGTTTGCCTTGGTGGTCCTATGCCAACACTTCCATTCACTTTCGCTCTATATATTTGTGCAGTCATTCTATTTTCATCCATTCTTTCTACATGTCCAAACCATCTCAATATTACTTTCTCTATTGTTGTCATAACATCATCTGATACACCACATTGATTTCTTATCATACTATTCTTTACTTCTTAAACTCTCACTTATTAAAATTATATAAAACTTCTTTTTTAATAAACTATATATTTAACTAAAATACTAAGCTACTTTCATGCGTTTTAAGTGTTTGTTTTGCATGACCTCCGCTTAACCATTCGGCCAAACCATCTTAACATTCCTTTATCTATTATTGTCACAGCATCATCTTTTACACCACATCGATCTCTTAGAACACTATTCTTAAATCTACCTCTCAAACTTTCACTATATATACTATATATATAGTTTAGTAAATATATATATATATATATATATATATATATATAAAATCAGTTAACTTAAAAAAAGTATTTAATAATTTTAAACTTACACCAAACAAAGATCACAGATTTACCATTCTATTCGTCTAATGCTAATAATTGGTACAAAGTACGCCATTATGAAATCCTTATTAAGTGCCTCTTTGGCAATACAAATTACTAAACAGTGATAGCACTTAATCTAGTAATTAGAGATCCGTAGTCTCTAGTCATTTATCTAAAGTGTAACTAATGAAGCTAGACAAGAATACATTAGTTAGCACCAAACTCGCTCGAATTACCTGTGGAGACCTCATCATATCAGCTATTAAAAGTTCACTGCTAGACTGCAATTAGAAGAAAGAGGTATTTTTGCCCATGATTGCCGCGTTGAGCAAGCGTGTTGTCAATCGCAATCATGACGGGTATATTACTGGCTATCATTGCCTTGCATATAGGACAGGCCTGATGGTGCAGATGGTAGTGATTCTATCTTGCGCGCCAAAAGTTGTGGGTTCGATCCATGCCCAAGACAAATATATATATAATGATGTTTATGTTTGATGTGTGAAATATATGCATTTTAATAGTATAATTGTGATTCCTCTGTTGTCTGATATCCGTAACACAAGTGCTTTGAGCGACTTATCACGAAATCAGATCAATGTATGAAATAGTGTGGATTTATTTATTATTTATATATTTACTGATTTGAATGGGTATACCGCCATCTGTCGGTTCTCATGTCTTAGTAGAATATCACAACACCTGGTACAGAGGAAGGTACTTTTCTTCCTATCCTATGATTTCTTCCTTGCCTTAGAACTCCATTTAAGACGCGGAGGTGACGAATTGTATGCCATTTTGATGTTTGAAGGTGTTTTTGAGATGTTCGTTATGGTTTCTATAGCCCGATATCCTTCTTACAAGACTTAATACAAAAGTTGTCTGCATTTGTACCTCACTCTCACATTTTTCCATCAATAAACAGCAGTATTCCAGTTTGATGTTTGAAGGTATTCGTGATATCTTCGTTCTGGGTTCTACAACCCGAGGTCCTTTTTACTAGAAGTAGACTTGATACAAAGTTTGCCTGCATTGTTACTTCACTATCAGATTTGTACCAGTAAATAACAGTGTTCTAGCTTGAAAGGTGATCTTAAATCCGCAAATACACAGTAACTAGCCTTTAAGTGGTGCTGAACTAATATCAAAGTCAATTGGCATAAAACTCGTCATAAAAACTGTTCATTTTTGCAAGTGCAGAAAATTTTTGTTCAGAAAGAAAAACTGTTTCCGAAGAATTGAGGATTATAATACATTCCGTAGAGTCAGTGCTAAAGGTTTCATTTCACGAGAAATTCTCGAACCATTCATTAGGTTATATCACATCAAAGGCAGGAGTCAATGGGCCCAAATTTATTAATTGAGAAGGGTCTCGTAACGTCATTTGTATTGTCATAGGATGGCAATTAATTGAAGACGTATCGGCTAATTTAGTCGATAAAGCCATCTATCGCACTTAGGAGGAGGTCGATACATTAATGGTCACTTAAACGTCAAATAGATGAAGTTAATTTGTGACAGTTTATTGCAGCTGATCTGATAAATAGGGGAGTAATGGCAGAGTAGAATATATAATATAATATTTCCCTGTGCCAGGTGTAGTAAGACGAGACTTAAGTGTTAAAACAGCCAGATGGCGATGTATACGAAATGGCATAGCTCAAGTGAATAGGGCGGGGATCGGCAGCAGCATCTTTGTCACGAAAACTGCGCTCAGCGACTGTCAACACTTACTTGCCCAGAGCGGCAATTATGGGTAAAAAACTTCCTTTCTTGGAGAGGCTTATTGTTCAGCGTAGAGCGGAGATGGGCAGCATTCTCGTTGGGTAGGCGTGGTGACAATCGCCGAATGTATGAAAAATTCAATGGACAAACTATTTTATTTGTGATGGATATTCCTCTAGATAAAATTTTATAAAAAGTTTTAAATTTAAAGTCAAGAATATTGTTTTTTGCTAACTTAAAACAGAGTGAATCTCAGTCAAACAGAATGTAGTTTATGTCCAATTACCTATATAAAGATATATTGGACAATATTCTTGTACAATGCCAATTAACCATTCTGTGCCGGAGAAAGGACAATTTTAGTGGCAATTTATTTCGCCTCTTTTGGCACTAATTAAACTTTAAAGAAAATATACTCTTTGTGCACCAAATAAGCTATGCTTTATATTTCCGTGCGGAACCGGCAGAGTAGAATAGTACCTCTTTTTGTACCTTATATATTATTAATTACATACATACATTTACAAAGGAAATTTTATTTTAAATAGTAAAAACAGCGGCCTGAGTGATACTTACCAAGCTTTGGTTGGACATATGAGAGAGATACGGATATTGGTCAGTTTGGAGGGTACATTATATATATTAAACATACACATAATAAATAAATTCACTTACCTATATTTATGTAAATAGCTAATATATTTATACATATATGTTGAATGCGTCAACAAAGGCACGATTGTTTATAGAAGTGTGTTGTTTCCAACACTGACATAAGTAGTGAATGTTGTGTGTGGCAAAAGAAGCACGCGAAATAAATATGTTTTGCTGAAATAATAGCACTTCAAAGAATGTATGATGTGAATTTGAGGGATAGATTTAAGAATAATGTGATAAGAGATCAATATGGTGTCAAAGATGGTGGGACAACAATAGAGAAATGAATGTTAAGATGACTGCACAAATGTATTTCTAAACTGCGATTGCCAACACGCTTACCCAGCATGGTGTTGGCAACCGCAGAGCGCAGCTTTTGCGACGGGGATGCTGCTGCCCATCCCCACCCTCTGTATTTGAGCTATAATGTTTTGGATTCTACTCTGTTAGTACCTCGCGGCTAATAACAGCTATTAATACTCAATACCAGGATAGTATTGTAATACATATTCGATACATCTCTATTACTTTAAACATGTCTTTGAAGACAATTTAAAATTTCAGTGGCATAATACTGTATAGATTGCAATCGTTCTATTGCTTCTAACACACGGGAAAAGAAAGAGGCGATCTTGGCACCGTTCTCGGCTACAATTATTCGGAAGCCGCACGGAACAGCCTTCCTACATTTTTCATGACCCAGGAAGTTAGTTCAAATTCCAAGCTCTACTCGAGGCGTGAACTGCATTTGTAACTAGAATATCCAGTTGTCCTTTTCATACTTATTGTGTGCGCTGTGTCGCGTTGCGCCTCTCGCTCGCACTGTATCTGTTTTAGTTCGAAACTTACAATTTGATTTTGGAGTTTCATATGTAAAATAGTGAGCGACATCTGTTGGAATTTGATGTTGATTTATTACATTTTTGACGTTCCAATTCACGTACTGGACATAATTCGTTCAACATGGCCATTGGCCAACAATAAGTCGCTTGGCAATTGTGTTACAGACATCAGACAGAGGAATTACAAATAATTCAAAAGGCTTGCGGGACATAGGCCTTCCCAAGAAAGGGGTGATTTTACCCAAAATTGCCGCGCTGGGCAAGCATGTTTAAAAGCTCAAAATGCAGCTTTCACGGTGAGTGAGCTACATTTTTTTGAGTAGATATATTATCACATAGGCCTGCCCAAGTAATTTCCAGTAGGACTGTTTGTATGCGGCCTGTGTCCAGCGCAATCCTGCGGTTTTAGTCAGATCGTCTGTCCATCTTGCGGGTGGACACACTATGCTGCACTTTCAGGTACGTGGTCTCCATTCCAGAACTGTACGACTCCATTGACCATCAGTCCTGAGTACTAAGTACTCTGTCTACTGCCACTTCAACGTAGTAATCCGCCGGGCTACGTCGGTTTGGTTCAGTTACGAATGTGCTCGTTCCTGATTCGATCGCACAAAGAGACTTCGAGCAATCTCCTTTTCATAGCTCGTTGAGCTATTTTGAGTTGGCTTAGAAGGCCAATGGTAAGAGATCGCGTTTCTCTGCCATATGTCATCGTTGGTAACACACATTAGTCGGAAACTTTCGACTTAAGAAACTGACTGAGTAATGAATGAAATGAATCCATCTAAAAAACTCTTCTGTATTCCAAACTCATTGTAATTTAAAAATATTTTACAACGAAATCTGAAATGTTGTACTGTCAAACTTTATAGCAAACTGAATACAAAAGTAATGTATCCGAAACATCTCCAGTATCTACACTTAATTTGAAGTTGTTTCTTTCAAACTTGCAACTACACGATCCGAGCTGCACTGAAAAATGTTACGCTGTCGTATGTGAACAGTTGGGCTCAAATTTTATACTTTGAATCGCAGTTTAGGAAGAATATAGAAAGACATGTGGTTTGGATTGTGCGTCACAATTTTCTTACTAAATGCTAATGAAAATCTGATTTTTGTGATCAACAACGAGTGGGTTTTTCTAGACTTTAAATATTAAGCTTCTGTATAGTTGTAAGGTAAAGTAGGCTGTTTCTAGGCTTTAAAAAGACAAACGTTTGTGCAATCGACGGGACCGATGGTGCAGATGGTAGAGATCCTATCTTGAGAATATTAGAAAGAAATATTAAATATATTTATTTAAGCAGTATATTTGTGATTCCTCTGTCGTTTGGCTTTCGTAATTCAAGTTCTTTATGCGACTTACAACGGAGTCAGTTCAATGTGTGAGATGTCGTGGGAATTAAAAAAAACATTACAAGAATGAAAGATTTGTTCTTTAGATGAGTAGATTTCTCATTACACTAAGTTATGATGAAATAGAGGCTCTACTACAATAATAAGAATAAATAAGCACTTCGAAATGAACATATTTACACGCAACATAATGTGAATACAATTATTTGTTATGTTACAAAATTCGTTAGTGGATGTATATATCGCCGTGTTATACCAGTAGACTAGAACAATCCCTCTCCCTGTACCAGTTGTCGTAAGAGGCGACTAAAGTACCAGAACCGACAGGTAGCGCTATATCTATCCGAGACGTGTAGCTCAAATGCGTAGGGTGTGGATGGGATTGGCGAAACGCTTGTCCAGAGCGGAAATTATAGACGAAATTCTCCAGTTCTTTCGCAGTGGACTCCTAATGGCTGTATTTAAGAAGATGATGAAGAAGTCTCATTAGCTTTTATAATAGATATTGTAAAAAACTTTTATAATAAATATCTAATATACTAAGTACCGTGTGCCTTGAAGTACCGACAGTACTGGGAGGTACCGGCAGAGTGGAATAGTACCTCCCACTGCATCATGTGTCGTAAGAGGTGACTAAGGTACACAAACCGACAGATGGCGGTATATCCATCCGGAACAGTGCAGCTCAAATGCAGAGGGTGCGGATGGGCAGCAGCGTCCGCTTCGCGAAAGCTGCGCTCTGCGATTGCCAATACGCTTGCCCAGCGCGGCATTATGGGCAAAAATCTCCCTTTTTAGGAGATGCTTATGTCCAGCAGTGGACTTCCAATGGCTGGTATGATGATATTCCCTACTAATATTATAAATGTGATAGTAACTCTGTCTGTCTGTCTGTTACGCTTTCCCGCTTAAACCTCTCAACCGAATTTGATGAAATTTGGCACAAACAAAATTTTAGAACCTGAAAAAGAACTTAGACATCTGTTTTTTGAAATAATGGTTGTAAGGAGTCGAAAAAAGGGGGATGAAAAGTTGTAGTTGTATAGAAGTATCGCTCTTTTTAGAGCTAGAAACTTAAATCTTATTTTTCAGGCCATTGATTTGATATAAATAAACATGACATTCAAAGTTTATAAAAGTAAAGAGGTATGGTACCCAAAAAAACTACTCCACGCGGACGAAGTCGCGGGCACAGCTAGTAAGTATATAACCTAATATTAGAGACTAGACTTTACCTGCTGGTCATATATTTCACCAAGAGATTACCAATACGTTGAATGCTGTTCTAGTCAGATATTCTTGTAGTATAGGTACTAAAAATCGCTTTCTGATGCTTGGTTTCAATTTCAGCACCGTATTACCCCATCTGCTATTAGTTATGTGTGCTATCAGCTCTGTCAATTGCTGCTACTTACAAGCTAGGTTTTAATAACTGATATAAGTGACATTGATTCTTCTACGGATTGCCTCAATCCAGGCTCGATCACGCAGACTCCCCAAGCATTATACATGTCTCGTTGGACTTATGTAATTGAAAAACAAAGCCGAAATGCTATCAGTAATATTCACGCTCAAGCTTTTGTAGAAAATATAATGCTGAACTAACCCGCCGATAGTTACAGCATCAGTAGAGTACTTAGAAACTTTGGCGACCTCTCGATCGTACAGTGCGAACATCCCTCAATAGTTCTATCTGTATTTAGACTGACGGTTAAAATAGTGCCTCCCCTGTACCAGATGTTAGAGGCGACTAAGGTACAAGAACCGACAGATGGGGGTATATCCATCAGAAACAGAGCAGGGATAGGAAGCAGCATCCCCGTCGTTAAGCTGCGCGCTGCTATCGCCAACACGCTTGCCGAGCGCAGCAAAGGTCAAAGTTCGCACTCTCTTGTGGAGTGCTATGTCCAACAGTGGACTTTCAATGGATGGCATGATGAAGTCGGTCCGTGAGATAGTTAGCGTCACCGCAGTTAATACATGCTCGCATGATCACAAAGATATCACAAGCAGAAGGCGTTGGAGAAATCAATCAGTATAAAAACCTTTAGGCGGAAGTATTCCATTTCAACTCTTACATCATCCAGGATATTTAATAAAGCTGTTGTAGTGCTATATCCTGTACGAAAACTGGATTAAAAGGTACTTTTTATGTGACATGGCTAGAAAGCTTGTGTACTTTAGAGAGATAGGGTGAAATTGATCGGAAGAAGTAGGGTTACGTGTTTAATGAACCGGGATAACATAGGCTATACGCCATATAATGGGAAAGGAGCCATGTTGTATGGAGAAATTGATAATGTGAGTTAATGGTGGTACAATAAAGTCAAGTAAGAGGAAGACCATGCGGCGACAAACATCATCACAGCATTGGATTTGAGAACTGAAATAGTTTTAAAAGTCACATCTACGATTACAGGAGAAAAAATTAATATTTTAGCTGACGGACGTGGCAAGGAAGTGATTAAAATTATAGTTGACAATTTCACAACGGGAACTAGTGCGGTAGTTAAAGAGAAGTGTTAAGGTTGGCAACCTTAACTTGAAGTGTGGTAGTTAAAGAGAAGTGTTAAGGTTGGCAACTTTAACTTGAAGTTTTTATTAGTCACATTACAAAAAAAAGTCACTGGCACTCTCACCCTTCAAACTAAAACGCAGCAATTCGAACTGTATATTGCGGTAGAAATAAGTGAGAGTGAGGTACCAATACAGACGACTTTTGTATTAATTCTACCTCTAGGTAGTGACGGTGGTCACTTAATGACCTTTAAGGCAGTGTCCGAGAGAGTCTGTATGTATAAAAGGAGAAGTTTACTGAATTATTGACATATCAACGTGGGGCCTAAACTTTAAGGGTTAGAAACTTGAAATTTGGCACAGGGGTTCATTTTGTAATGTGAGAAGTACTAAGAAAGAATTATTAACCATTTACCCCTTAACTGGGTAAAAAGGGGAGGTAAAGTAAGTATGCAACTAAGCCGTTTTTGAAGGGTATCGAATGTAATTCAGTATGAAGGCTCTTCATTGAAAATCATGAATTTCGTGTGTAATATTCTCGAATATCATTACATCCCTTTACACCCTGTAAAGGTGGTGCATTAGTTTAGTGTAGCTTAGTAAGACAAAGTGTTTAAAAGGTTGCGACTGTAACGGCAGTGATACCTTATGGAACTCATACTTTATAGTTTCTACTAGCTGTACCCGCGACTTCCTTCGCGTGGAATAGTGACTTTGAGCAGCATATTTCTGACACATACTTGATTGATGCTCTATTTCTATTTATGGTAGCATTATGTTATATAGTCTTAATTACTCCTTAATATATCAGCTATCTGCCAGTGAATGTTTCATCAGAATTAGTCCATCTGATTCAAATATTACCTAAAACAAACAAAGAGAAAGAGAGTAAAAAATTTAAAAAAAATTACTATGTACAAACGGACATTCCAATTTGTATTTGTTTTTATTTATTTATGATTTAGATTTAGTTTAGACTATCAAACTAAGTTATTCCAAGCCTTGTGTAACGGATTACTTGCTATATAGTAACTTTTTCTGCCGATTCGATAAAGTTCATCGGAGTTTTCGTATCATATAATAATGTTTTAACATGATTAGTCTTGATTTCACAAAACAATTGACTTGAAATTACGTGGCTAAATCACAGCAGTGACTTATTTTCTAATGCAAAATCGATGATGAGATCATATCACCCTTCGACCTTGACCAAGCCAGGGGCTCCCAAATTTAACCCTTCATTATTTTCTCATCCCATTTTCTCTGAATGGAATTTTCGTGAGTTAAGTCCACGCCAACTCAACGTAAACGACATTACGGTATCTATATCGATTTGACGTCGGCCCCCTTTCGAGAAAAGTCGGCTGTTTCCGGGAGTACACGTTTTCGTGTTGATTTTCGGATGTATGGAATGACGTTGGGAATGTTTTATTGTTAAGATGTTACTGGTATGTAAGTGTCTTGGTTATCTTTTGGGTGACTGTCTTTAACGGGAGTGGAAGATGAAAAGAATGAAGTAAAAGTAAATACCTGACAGTCGTTGTCCTGATAAATAACCTAGATGAACTGCAGCGACATCTGCCAGGCTGATTTTTAATCTATATCATCAATGTCCATATTGCAATGCATTTACTAAAATTCATTCAAATCTATCCAGCCATTTAGTTTTAGTATAGATAAATAACCTAGATTTTTATAGCATATGCATTCATTACGTTTATTTATACAAATATGTATGCCACGTTTATTTATTTTGTATATATATTGCCTGCACTACTATATATATATATATATTTCTGTTTTGTGTTATGGTTGACTGGGAGATAATGCCATCTGGCATTAAGTCCGCCATTTGTACATTTTGTGCAATAAAGTTAAATAAATAAATAAAAAATATAATAAACCGCAATCGGAAAGCCGTTAAACAAGTAATTTTATTGTATAACCAATATACATAAAATATGAAGCTGAAGAGTTTGTTTGTTTGAACGCGATAACATCAGGAACTGATGGTTCGATTGAAAAAATACTGGATATTTTTGATAGTATATTTATCAAGATATATTACTATTTAAATACTTTTAAAATTACTATCCTACGCGGAGAAAGACTAATAACGCATACTAGCAATCTGTGAAAGAAGATTCTGTCATAATCTTTCTCAGATTTCAGCTGAAACATGCAGGTATAGAACATTTATAGGTCTTATCTGTCTATATCAACACCTTAAATGCTTCCATATGTCCTTCGATGACGCTAGTATTGTAGACAAAATGTGTGAGTAAAATATGTGTCCGCGTGAAGTACGGATTGAGTTATGAACGACACTCCGAAAGCGAATGAAGCTGGGCACGGTTCATCATTCATCCTGCCTCATTCGTTCAGTCATTCATTTTATTTGACAAGTAGACGGTTAATAACCAAGTAGTTTTGATGTGATGCTGTTGGTTACTTGAAAATCTTCTTCTACACAAGTGCTATCACTTGTCACAAATGACTAACTTCAAAGCAGTATTTTCTACGACCATTTTATTTGATAAATACTTTCTAATCAAAGTTATAGCAGACTTTTTCTTTTTATCTTATATTCCCAGATTCACATACATCTTATACATTGACCTAACTCTGTCGTAAGTCTCTTAAAGCATTTGTGTTACGGATATCAGACAACAGAGGAATCACAATATAATCCCTAAATATATATTTCAACACCCAGACACAGTAAAAAACATAAATATCATCGTACAAATATTTGCTCTTTTTGGGTATATTTGGGCGGGGTTCGAACCCTGGTTGGCCCAAATAACAGGATCACGATCAATGGGATCACAAACTTTGAAATGCTAGTGAAATTACTAATAATAAATAATTTGTAACCCGATTGACCTTGAGAACTTGAGTTGCTGCAAGGTACCAGCAAAGTCGAATTAAAAATGTAAAAAATCAAATAAGCCGCATTTTAAACCCGTTAAAATTACTAATAGCAATCTTTGTTTTAAAGGGATGTTGGAACAAGGGATTGTAGTTGGATATTTCCTTTTTAATTAATCCTTAATATAAGTAAGGTATTGCCGTGGGGTTCTGGCGGTGTAGAATAGTACCGAAACTAACAGATTGCGGTATATCACCCAAAACAGTGTAGTTTAGATGAAACACGGCGGGGATGGGCAGCAGCACGGATATTTTGGGTATATTCCCCCTTTCATCGGGATGCCTATATCGTTTAATGGCTGCTATTATGTATTATGATGATGATGATGATAAGTTATGTTTTATCACGAGTGAGATTAGATTAAAGACTTTAATGTTTACAGTTACAGCGGTATGTCTCGTATAAAAGAAAACAATTTATAAATCGTGACATTTATTTTACAAATTTCAATTAAAGTGAATAAACTTGGCACATGCATAAAGACATAGAAATAGTAGTTTAAATCAGCCATTACTAAACTATAAGGGTGAGAAAATTTGCAACATAAAGAAATACTAAATGTGTTTTTTTCTAAGTTCACCCCCTAATGTCGTGGTTGCAAAATTAGTAGTAAAATTTGCTGTTTTTATAAGTTTCGAACACAATTCAGTGTAATGGTTCTTCATTGAAAGTCATGAAACAATTGAAAATATATTTTTTTTAACAATCCAATCATAGCGGGTGTAACCGTTGGGCGTTGCTAGTTGATTATAGAAGCTGACGACAATTAGGCATTAAAGTAGCCTCTTGAGAACATTTAGCAGAAAATCGTCTTATTGTACCATTTACATAAATGGCAAGGGAAAAGTACGAGTATATTGACAATTCTTGAATAGAGTATCCGAAATAATAATGTTGCTTGATAAGGAGACGATCTGTTGACTAGAGAGCTGTATTTTCCATTTTAATGTAGACAAGAAATTTCGTTCATTTTATTGTTACTGATTCTGAGATGAGTGTTACGTAAAAGTGTTTTACATTGTCAGTAATTTATATTTCTGGCGATGTAAACGCATTTTAGATTTGTTTAGGCGGACCTGAGGTCGCGGTTGGAAGTGAACCTATGTTATGGGTCAGGTATTCGTGGGTATTTAAGTATATTTAGTAAGTAGTATTTTAAGCGATTTACCACGGAGTCAGGTCAATGTATGAGATGTTGTGTGAATATATGTGTGACTATATATTAATACAGGTATATAATTAATACTACACTGTGCAGGTAGCAATCGCCTTGCGACAGGGGTAATGCTGCCCATCCCCGCCCTGTTGCATTTTCGCGCTGTTCCGGTTTTATAAACCACCATCTGTCGGTGTCATACTAGACACCTTCAAAGACTTCTTTTGTTTCGAAAGTCTCTTGGCGAGACCAATATTCATCAGTGGACCAATGATAATACCTGTAGCTAATGCAAGCCATGTTATGTTATGTTTTGACAGGCGCAAATATTTATATGCTGATATTTGTGTTTGTTCTGTGTCTAAGTGTTATATATATATATATGTATTTAAGTAGTAAAATTGTGATTTGTCTGTTGTCTGTTGTCTATAACACAAATGCTTTAAGCGACTTACCACGGAGTCAGGTCAATGTATGAGATGTTGCGGGAGTTATTATAATGTTATAATCCTGATAAAAATAAAACAGAACAAATGTTCCTTTTTTATTATCTACACAATAACAAAAATCACAAAGCTATTGTAATAAATCAAAATGTTACTACGGATTTGGTGAACGGATTTCCAATAGCTGTTATCATGAAAAAATTTTTGAATTATTATACAGCTCTAACACATGAACTGTATATGCATGCCATTATATATATTCATTCCATCTGATCACGATCATCATATCAGTAATTGGAAGTCTTCTTTTGGATATATGCCTCCGGAAGACAGGAGGATTTTTGCCCATAATTGCCGCGATGGGCAAGCGTGTGGGTAATTGTGCGTAGCTTTGCGACAATGATGCTGCAGCCCATCCCCACCCTGTGCATTTGAGTTACTCTATTAATTATCACTATTACAGCCATTGCAACTCAACTGCTGGACATAGGTTTCCTGAAAAAAAAGGGAGATTGGCCATAATTGCCGCGCTGGACAAGCGTGTTGGCAATCGTAGAACGCAGCTTTCACGACTAGGACACTGCAGCCCATCATCACCATCTGCATTTGAACTACACTGTTACGGATGGATATACCGCGATCTGTCGGTTTTGTTTTCTTAGTCCCCTCTTACGACACCTGGTACAGAGGGAAGTACTATTCTACTCTGCTGATGCCTTTCGGCTGAGTTATTCTAGTTTCTCTATTGCAGATGGATATAACTATTAGTTGTTTCTGGTATCGCAGTCGCCTCTAACGACACCTGGTACAGAGGGAGTTCTACATAACTGATACCTCACTGCATTTAGAACAGACAAAAATACCTAATGATTGTTAAATGTGTCGATAAGAACATATAAAACAGGTTGAAGACGTGTTAAAATTAATATGCATAAACGCAAAAGCAAATTTACAAAACAATACGCAATAGTTTAAAGAAGACAATAGAAACTATAGATCTCTAATTGACCCAACAAACCGTCGCAAAGCGCCGGAAATGAGGCTCCGCCGCGCCAAAGATGGCTGCCAGATCCGGTTAGTCGTTAACGTTATTATGGCGTGGTGTTTTGAGAACCATTGTTGAGATAGCTCCAGTGGTTCGGGATCGTTTAGTTTAATTGATAAACAGCCTTTGGAAATCCCTTTTAACAATATTCAGAATAATGCAACGTTTTATAATTTTTCATAACGTTTCAGTACTGTGAGGCTGATACCTCCTTCTGTACCAGGTGTCGTAAGAGGCGACTGAGATACCAGAACCGATAGATGGCGGTATATCCATCGAGACCGTGTAGCACAGATGCATGGGGTGAGGATAGGCAGAAGTATCCCTGTCGCGAAAACTGCGCCCTGCGATTGCCAACACGCTTTCCCAGCGCGGTAATTGTGGGCAAAATTCCCCCTTTTTTGGGGAGTTGATCAACGTCCTGTTGGACGCAAGTCTCGTGCCAATAATGGCCCACAATTCTCTTTACTTTGCGTCTTATTAACTCACATTTTAACTTTGACAATTAATCTGCTAGACATATACTAAAGTTAGTTATATCTTTAGATCAGCCGTGAGTTACCGGAAAATTAAAATAGTACCTCCGCTTTTACCAGGTATCATTAATGGTACCAGAGAGATTTTAAGGTACCAGAACGGATAGATAGCGGTATATCCATCCGAAACAGTGTAGTTAATGTACACAGGGCGGGGATGGGCAGCAGCACCCTTGTCGCGGAAGCTGCGATCTGCGAGTACCAACACGCTTGCCCAGCGCGGGCAAGTGTATTTATGTGCAAATAATAATTATGTGCAAAATTCCCCCTTTCTTGGGTAGGTCTATATCTAGGCTAATGTGACGGTGTTGATGTATTTAGATATTTGTTGTAATATGATTAGGTTATTAAAAACAATGTTATGTACTTAAGAGGTTTTATGCATTGAGAAATGCAAAATTTTCAATTAAAGATAATACGGGATTTGAACTTGCATCTTTTCCATGCCGGGAGACCGCACTAACATTGTGCTACCGAGACTTTAGCAGACTTGAATAAAAATGTTTCAATCAGTGTATTCAATGTTGTAGGTACAAACATTCATCTGCCAAACTTTGACGGGCTTAAAGAAATCGATTAAATAGATAAAGTTACTTAATTACTTTGAAAAGATTTATGCATATTAATAATCTGTGTTTTTGCTTAACGTTGATTTTAAGACGTTGATTGCGAATTCAAGTATGATCCAAGATCCAAGTGGCCGGGCAAGAAAATGTAAATAAAAAGCTCTTGAAAATTTCCTTTATCTGTGGTACTGAGTATCATTTTTAATTTTTTGGCAAATTTTATAATAATAATAAATTAATTACATTTAATACATTGACTGGACTCAGATATACATCACCAAAAGCACTTGTGTTACATAGAGGAATCTAAACGACAGAGGAAACACAAATGTAATACTTAAATACATATTAACTCGTAGTAACCACAAGATGTAAGGTACCGGCAGAGTAGATTAATACCTCCACAAGGGGTAGTAAGAGGCGACTGAGGCAGCGACGGATAGCGGAATATAAATCCGAAAAGTGTAGCTCAAATATAACAAAACGTGCAGCATTCTTGTAGCGAGGCTACGCTTACCAATTATGGGTAAAATGTTCCCTTTCCTTCGGAAGGCCAAAGCCCACCAGTAAGGAACCTTTAAGGTCATCAGGATCATGACTTATGGGTCATTTGAGTGAGTAACATAAATTTAAGTAAAACAGTTTTTTGATAATTCAAAATTGCCTATTTAAATAAAGATATTTCTAATTTAGAGTTTAATTCTAACGTATAATTGAACTGCTGTGCCCACGACTTCATCCTCGTGGAATAGTTTTTTTGGGTACCATACCTATTTACTTCAACTTATATAAACTTTGAATGTTATGTTTATTTATATCGAATCAATTGCCTGAAAAATAAGTTTCATGTTTCTAACTCTAAAAAAAGCTAAACTTCCATACAACTTTTCATCACCCCTTTCGACCCCTTACAATCCTTATTTCGAATTAAAAAATAGCCTATGTCCTTTCTTGAGGTCTTAAGGTTGTCTATGCCAAATTTCATCAAAATCGGTTAAGAGATTTAAGCGGGAAATCGTAACAGACAGACAGACAAAGTTACAATCGCATTTATAATATTAGTAGGGATTAGAGCATTTTACGCAGCTGAAAATAATTTTCACGTCAGGACAAACTGACAAGGTTATGTATATTCATAAGGGTAACAATGGTCAGGTGATCCCTAAGGAACTTTTCTAATAAATAACGTTCATATCAACAACTTCGATGCTTCCTTAAAATTTACTTGCCGAAGTTAAATTAGTATGTAAATTCCTACACAAAAGCAGTACACGGGAAAAACTTTGGTGATATTTTTTACACGGGTGCGTTGACAAATCTTACTGTAAGTCCACGGTGTAAGGTTGAAATTCGTGTAAAGGGGCAGACAAATACGATATTTGGAAGCACATAAATCACAATACTTTTTATGCGGAGTGTTCCGACACTGGAAATATTTTGGTACAAAAATGTGTGCTGAGTTTTGGAATGTTTTCACTCAGACGCCGTTTCTGGTTTACAAATAATACATTTTTTTTTGGAGAATCTTATTTAGTTCCTTCCCTTATATAATGGGTTGTTTTATGTAAATTGGTAAGTACATTACTGGGTAAGGGAACGTATTTGAAAGCCTTGTAATCTTTACGTGTATAAATTTTGTATCACGTTTTCGTTCGGGTTTTTTGTATTATTTATTAGATCAGGTCAACAAGCACGCATACAGTATGCGTGATAGTAAGCGCCACTTCAGCCTTTATATAATAGTATTACAACAATTCCGAAAAGATATCACTAGTGCATCGCTAATTTTGTCACTTGAAGATTTGTTGAAATTAATATTGACAATTGAATTGTTAAAAAAAACAAATAACAGTGTTCGCATTGCTGTGTTCCGGTTTGAAGGGTGACTGACCCTGTGAAATTATTCGGTAACGTGACATAATATGTTCAAGTCACAACGTTGGCAACGCGTTAGTGATATCCTTGTGATATTACGAGCGAGTATACCCTAGAATGATGCTTACTATATCACGTGGATTGCTTGTTTGTTGACCTGGTCTAATAAAAATAAACAAAATCATTACAAATAGAATTAATTAGCAAAAAGCGAGCTTTCTATTTTAACGTTCAACACTGTGGCGAATCTTGGAGTAAAATAAAAAAAATGGCCGCACTCATTCCTGAGCAATTGTTTTTGCCGCGAAGATATTTTCATTCGCAAAAAATACCGCCTTTTTCTCCAAGTGATGTCGAACAAAATCTTTAATTACAACAAACCTTCGTTACGAAACTTCGCTCTCACTGTTTTCAGTTTGTTCTTTTGTTATCAAAAGTATTGTTAAGTGCAAACAATGTAGGGCATATTTCGGTGCAATATTTCTATTACATTTATTTATTAAAGCGACTTGCGGTATTGCCCGCACTTTGCCCGTTTTAATAAAAATCAAAGCCTCAGCTATCTGCCCTTAAAATTGTTACCCTCACAAATAGACATAAAAAAATAAAAAATCCTATATTTCATATAAGTGCCGTAAATACTTTCATTTGCCTATTTTAA
The DNA here is from genome assembly GCA_020976665.1 of Heortia vitessoides. NCBI lineage: Eukaryota > Metazoa > Arthropoda > Insecta > Lepidoptera > Crambidae > Heortia > Heortia vitessoides. Next base: position 3,329,081 of record JACJUM010003053.1, read on the forward strand.
AAGTTGTTATTTTAATATTACAAATAGACACTTCAATTTGATTATATAAAATACATACAAATGTGTGTATTTTCGTTGAATTCAACAAGCCTCAATGGAGAGAATTGATTTATGTCATCCCTCAGTATTAAGGGATGGTGGAAGAATAAAAATAACAATACTTACTAGTAGCCTGGTGGATGAAGTTTTATTATAATTTATTAAATTTTGTAAGAACTCTTTTATCATTCTGTTTTGTGATTTTATATATCACATAAGATAGATATATCCTAAGGTAGATAGAATCACTGTCATCTACGGTATTGGACAGAAAAGTGTTTCTTTAGTATTTATGATCATAATGTCAATAAAATACCAATATATGTTTTCTGCGATGGTACCGGCAAAATAGAATAGTACCTACCCTTGTTCCAGGTGTCGTGTCGTAAGAGGCAACTAAGTTACTAGAACCGATAATTGGTGGTATATCAATCTAAAACAGTGCAGCTCATGAAAAGCTGTAAACTGCGATTGCCAACTCGCTTTCCCAACGCGTCAGTTATGGACAAAACAGCACATTTTTTTGAGTAGGTTTAAGTTCAGCAGTGGGCTTCTAATAGATGTCATGATAATGTATTTTTTATTTGTTACAGGTAAGTTCCGGAGCTGAATTTTGGTAAACCACGAGTATAAAATATTTATTCAACAATAATAATAATAATTAGTTCATAAACCTGACTCTTATAAGTTGATTTAAATACTTGTGTTACGCACATCAGACAACAGAGAAATCACAAATGTACTTAAATACATGTTCTACGGCACAGAACAAACACATTACCTTAATGCCTGTCCTTATAAAATACATAATATTTATAAGAGCTGCCATAGTTCTATTTCCAGGACGAAACACAGAATGTTCTAGATAAAGGACCTTTCCTGTGATGGAATGAATCAATATGATCGTGAATTATGCGTTCAAGGACGTTGGATAGGAAAACCAAAATTGGTATGGATCGGAAATGAGATATAGAGTTTGGAAATAATTTGAGATTCTTTCCAAGCAGATGAAAAAATTAAAACAAATTTATCGAATATGGTTAGGATCATTCGGCTGATTTAATCACTTCCAACCGATTTGGAAGCTATTGATGATTACCATTCTTAACGTCATATGGAGTGAATTGACTAATGAAAAGTGAAAACCCAGCGGGAGTTGGAACAGATGCAAGGTGATTTAATGTGTGTTTTAGTATCCCTGTCAACAAAGGAAGAAGTTAAGTGATGATTTAATGCAAAAATATTAAAATTATTTGGAACAGTATCTCGCTTACATTTTTTCGACTCCCAAGATAAAAAGAAATCAAACCCAAAACCAAACTGAATTACTTTTCTGCACATAACTGTGGATAAATTGGCGTTGTGTGTATCCACACACCTTATTGCAGTGATTACGGGTTAGAAAATATTATATGAGGTATCAGCAAAATAGAATGGTACCTCCCACTGCACCAGGTGTCGTAAGAGGTGACTTAGTTACAAAAACCGACAGATGGCGGTATATCCATCCGAAACAGTGCAGCTCACATGCATAGGGTAGGGATGAGCAGCAGCATCCTCGTCGCGAATCCGCGCATTGCGATTGCCAAAACACTTGCCCAGCGCGAAAATTATGGGCAAATAACCTACTTTCTAGTAGAGGTTTATGTCCAGCAGTGGACTTCCAATGGCTGGTACGATGATGATGATGTGATATTTAGATTTTGTACCAACTTTTCTTTTTAACAACGATCTTATATTGTCACCTATCCAATTTGTAGGAAAATGATTAACTCTGTCACTGTTTGAATGCTCTCGTTAAATAATTGAACCTGCTAATGTATTGACTGACAGCTGAACAATAAATCCCAAATCTTTTCGTGCAGCTTCTTCTCTTGAGGTCCATACGATAAAATTGCGTTACATAAAAGTTTTGACTCTCGTTTTAATTGGGTGAACATTGTAAGAAACAACTATCAAATCATGGTACGAGACGGCATCTGTTGAACATTGACTGTGCTTAGCAACATGATGAAAAGATCCAGCAGCAATGGCATTATTTTAGGAAAATTATGAGTGTGAGTGAGTGCAGTAAATGATAGAGAGATTAAATTTATAGGTTCAATAATGGAATTGAAAGAAAAAGTACTAGAGTCATTATGAAGGCAGATGTTAAAGTCTCCCATTATTATTTGACTGTCACAGGGCATAAGTATTTCTACGACTGAGTCGAGATTCGAGGTATTATTAAAACGTTGAGACGAGCAATAATAAACTCTCAGTATTGAAATAAAGAATCTTGGGGCACGGCAGTGCCCCCGCCAAGTCGAGCGCGAAGCGAACTCTGCCGTACCATCCTTTACTGGAACCATTTCGCCGCATTTTCAAACCCCTATTTGAGATCCTCTAGATAAAACCAGAACGCAGAAAATTTTATCATCTAGTTATATATAATAAAATACTTAAAATCTAAAATTACAAGTCTGTGGGACTTATAGTTCCAAAGTTAAGCGAAAGCAAAGTTTCGCATTTTGACACACTCACTCACTCGCTCACTCACTCCCCTACTCATGATCATCAAAATAGCCTATATGTATATAGTATTATACTAACTATTGTTGAAACTGACTTTGAAATATTTTTGTCACTTTGTCATTAAATTATTTGAAACTGGGATGCAACAAGCAAATTTTACCCATATTTTTGTTTTGGAAAAGTAAATGATAGAAAGAAAATGTGATAATATATCGGCCGCTGTAGAAAAATCAAGAGCTTCTGTTATTTATTTTTCTCGAGTTGGACAACTCATGCAAAGTAAATTAAGAAGGGTCCCAGTAATTAAGTAAACGCTGCGTCATTCTGCAGTTAACGAGTTCTCCGTTAACTGAGTTATTGGTCGGGCAAGCTTTGTTAAAGCCGCGTCGATAGTCCCTTTTTTATCGAAACAAAACTTGTTATAGAGATTGGTGATAGGAATACTGATTTTGTTGCTGTTGGAAAAAATAGTAGTTGAGGAAATTTAAGTATTTTTTATAAAAGGTCATTCGTTGGACGAATTAAATTCACAAAGGTACCATTAGGGCATTGCCAACCCTTTGGCTTGATGATAATATGTCAATTTACCCAGTAATTTAACAAGTGAGAGTGAAGTACCAATGCAGACAACTTTTGCAGAGCTTTGCCTCATATTTATTCAAGTGATTATTTAAAAAGGTCTATTATTGAAAATATTATTAATTGTTGTTGCTGTAAGGTATCGGTAGAGTAGAATAGTACCTCCCACTGCACCAGATGTCGTAAGAGGCGACTAAGGTACCAGAACCGACAGATGGCGGTTTATTCATCCAAAACAGTGCAGCTCAAATGCAACAGCATCTTCGTCGCGAAAGCTGCACTCTGTAATTGTCAACATGCTTGTCCAGCGCGGCAATTATGGGCAAAAAACCTCCTTTATCGGAAAGACTTATGTCCAGCAGTAGGCTTTCAATGGCTGGTATGATGCTGATGAATCATTGTTGAGGAAGTAAGGAATGTCAAGGTTTACACAAAGGAGAATAGAAACCGTCCCAATGGTAAATAACTATGATTCCATGAACACAGGTATTTACATGAGGTAGACCTTACATAAAGGTATCTTATTCTCACTTACCTCTACCTGTAGTTAAATTACTGAGTAATGTGACATAATATCTTGTTGTCACAAGGTCGGCAATGATTTAGTAATCTCCTTGACGTGGTGACTAGTTTAGACTAGTATTTCATGTCTGTTTAGTCTTGTAAAACTAAAAAAATGGTATTAAGCCCACGATTCTTGCGTTTGTACCACGACACTAAATATAGTCAACGATTTTAGATGTCCAAACCCTGGACTTTGACGCCTCCAAGCATTATTCCAATATTGCAATTAGAATCGGAACATCCTGTATTTAGACTTGTTAGTGGAACATAAATCTGCGTGCTGTGGTAATGAATGCTTGGAGAGCCTATCTGTTCTTATGTCTGTAGATGGAGAATTACTGGCTGCAATAGACAATGTAGTCTATGTCAATTCCATTCCATAATGGATAGAGATATAAAAGAAAATATTTGCAAAATCTCTTTTAATATTTGCCGCATATTCAATAGACAATGTAGGTTACTTCATTTATGTCAATGTGGCATTCAAACAGTAATATGAAATTATAGTTACAATTATATATACCGATTAGTCGCCTGTTACGACACCTGGTGCAGTGGAAGGTACTATTTTATTCCACCGGTACCTCACACCATTGATTGACTTGATTCCGTGATAAGTCGCTTGAAGCACTTATGATAAGGACATCAGGCATTAGAGAAATCACAAATATACCACTAAATGCATATATTTAAACACTCAAACACAGAACAAACACAGATATCATCATATAAATATTTGCTATGGATGGCAATCGAACCTACAACCCTAGGCGCTCAAGATAAGATCACTACCACCTGCGCCATCGGGACCTCCGTTTATTTATATGATATATTTTTTTTATTTATATGTATTTATATCGATATAATATATTTGGACTGGATGCTCGGGTACATAATAAAAAAAAATATCTTTACTGACACCGATACTGAAAGCACTATTAACATGATATTCAAGCAACATACCTACAACACTTTATAAGTTCATTGCAAACGAAAATCTACTAAATTGCTGACCAAGAAGGTTTAAATTTCAGCGACACATTTAAACATTTCTTTGCTACTGCAGCGTTATGAGCAATTCGTTTTCTCGAATGAAAAAATCGTTTCAGCGTTAAATGACGAGTCGTTTTTACCGGTACATATATAGGCTTTCATGAGATAGAACTCATACCAAGGTCGTCTTTTGTACGCATTGGTACTTCACTCTCACCTATTTTCACCGCCAAACAACAGTGTTCGGATTACAGTGAAATTACTGGGTAATGTGATATAATCAGCATCATATCAGTTATAAGACGTCCACTGCTGGACGTAGGCATCCCCAAGTAATTTCCATTAGGACCGGTTGTATGCGGCCTGTGTCCAGCGCGATCCTACGGTTTTAGTCAGATTGTCGGTCTATCTTGCAGGTGGAAGACTTATGCTGCGCTTTCCGGTACGTGGTCTCCATTCCAGAACCTTGCGACTCTATCGGCCATCGGTTCTGCGTACCAAATGCCCTGCCTATTGCCATTATGTGACATAGACATCTTTGAGTCGCAAGGTCACCACAGCCTATAGACGCTCGTAATATCACAAGGATATCGCGATGTTACCGATGTCTGACTTGAAGTTATTGTGTCCCATTACACAGTAATTTTACTGCATCTTTTATTCTTTAAAATTATATGAAATAATATAAAGAATGTTAATATAATTGTTGAAAATTGTTATATAATTGACGGGCCTGATGACGCAGGTGGTAGGGATCCTGTCTTTTGCTTCAAAGGTCATCGGTTCGATCCCCACCCAAAACAAATATTTATTTAATGATATTTATGTTTGTTCTGCGTCTGGGTGTTAAATATATTTAATTAAGTAGTATATCTGTGATTCCTTTAATGCTTGCTGTCTGTACCGTAAGTGCGTTAAGCGACTTATCACGAAATCACATTTTTTAATGATATCATCATCATCATCATACCAGTTATCAAAAGTAACCTCCATAGGCTTCCTGAAGAATGGGTAAATTTTTTCCCGTAATTTCCATCCCCGTACTGTGCATTTGTGCTGCACTGTTACGGAAGGATACACCGCCATCTGTTGGGTCTGGTACCGGTACAGGGGAAGGTACTTTTCTGATCTACCGGTACCTCATGGCTTTTGAATTTGAATTTGATAATTTTAACAATTTAAATATACTTAAGAACTCGAAAGCAACATTACGAACTGATTTTGTAAACAGGAGTCAGTACAATGGAATAAATCAACAATGGTTCTATGATTTTAATTAGCTATGAAATGGGTTCAAGATATCTCTATTCTAATATTACAGTAGAAAAAACAGTAGCCAATAAGTTCTTCCTCCTTTGTATTTCCATTTTCACTGTCTGAGAAATGAGACCAAAATGTTTCACTTTATTTTTCCTGTGTTAAACGTTGCATAAATGAATACCGCATATTAAATAGAGTAAAATAAAAATACTTACTAAAGACAAAGAGCTGAAAGTTTGCTAATTTTCATAAAGAAAGGTATATCGCAGTAAATTGGACAACCACTGTTAGACATAGGCCTTCTAAAAAAATTAGAACTAAGCCTATAATTGCCGCATTGGGCAGGTGTTAGGGCAACGCTTCCGATGCCATACGGGTTACATATGCCAATACCAAAGTTCCACACTAAAAATACTAGCATAGGCTAAAACCAACGACGACGGCTACTCAAGTCGAGGTTCATGCCTTAAAGGCGCCCTTGAGTGATCGCCGTCGGTCTCGTTCCGCATCAGGGGATGCAAGAAGAGCGAAGGTGACTTTTTTCCCTGGTGACGCTGGGACTGGCGTTAGAGTAAGCCAGCATTACATTCATCTATAAAAGACAAAAAAGGGTGGTTGCAAGTGTGACTTCGCAAGGCGAATGCTGCTACCCACGCCACTTTTTCGGGTTATACTGCCATTAGTCGGTTATGGTGCCTCAGATGCCTCTTATGCTATAAGTACTATGCATTAACTTTAAGCTAAATTGACTGAAAATAAATCTCTGCATTCATTCATGAACTAAAATAAACATAATGTAGACCTCATACAAAATACGTTTTCGTTGCTATCTCTTTCTCTCTCCTAATTTTACCGTCAAATAGCAGTTCTCGGGTTGCTTTGTTCCGGTTTGAAGGGTGAGTAAGGCAGGTTTGCAATGCCTTATTGATATCCTTGTGATAAATATAACCAGCGTCTATAGGCTGCAGTGACGTTTGCTATCGTATCCTTTGAAGACGTGATGGAAAAAATGAAAATGTATTAATAAAACACACATTTTGATATGCTTCGGCATTAGAACATCCCGTATGTAAAAAGCTTTTAAAGGCCTATACATATTTATTTAGGTATAAAACCTCTCTCTCGAGTAATTTCCGGGCCTAGTAATTAGAATCAGGCCCTCTTGTGGTAGAGTTGTTAGAGCAGCAATAATCTACGAGATGTTACAAGGGTGCTTGAGGGAAGTTAATTTAGTCCTATTCATTGGGATCCTTATGTAGATACAATTATATGAGTTCTTAAGTGTTTATAGTTTCCAATTCAATTCGAAGTCTGATAATGATGTCTATGATCGTTATCATGATCATATTTGTCGTAAAATATCGAGTGTTGGGGACGACTTTCTAATAATGCCGCACTAGGCATGAGCCATTGCATTTTGCTACCCATCCCTGTCCTATTAAATTTAATAGACTGTCATCTTTCTTATTAATTTTTTTTCCATATACATCACCGTCAGGAAACTACGAAAAGCAATTTTTATATAACCCACTTATTATATGTATTATCACCTTAAGTTGAAGAAGCTATATAAGAAGGGCAAGCGTGTTGGCCATCGCAGAGCAGAGCTTTCGCGATGGAGATGCGCATCCCCACCCTGCTTGAGCTACACTGATTTGGATGGATATACGGCCTCTGTAGGTTCTGGTACCTTAGTCGCTTCTTACGACACCTGGCACAGAAAGAGGTTCTGTTCTAGTCTGCCAGTACGGCACGGCTAGAATCACAAATATAATACTCAAATTCATATTTTATAACACCCAGGCATAAATCAGACACAAATTCTACGATGTTTGGCGCATCTGCGCCATCAGGCACGGTAATGTATCAATCACAAACACCCAGATCCAACACAAATAAACGATTCATGTTGATGCCAAAGCCTTAACCGCTTCGCTTTATAAAAACTTGTATTAAACATTTTAATCATCGCTCCAATAAATAATTGCAAAATTCTTTAACCGCATTGCGGTCAAAACCCATTTGGAAACTGTTAATCAGTTACATGTGTTCATTTCATCTGCTTTATTTAATTGCAGCACAATAATATATCAGGCTTCACTGACACGGATCAAGTCTCCCACGGGATCTCGTTCAATGCGCGCTTGAATATTGTAAGGCTTCGTTTCGCTTTATCAGCTCGCTCAGCTCGCTCTTTTGTCAATTTAGCTCTAACTAGCCCCGCGGTTTCTCTCGCTCAGTTCCTGTCCCTGTCAGAATAATAAATAGCAAAAGTTACTTCTTATAGATTAGATATTATATTGGCCAGTGAATAAATCATTATAATCGTACTAAATAAAAAAATTATTAATAATTTATTTTGCTTTTAAATACCTTATATATTTTCGTATTATATTATATATACATAATATGAGGTACCAGCAAAATAGAAAAGTACCACCCCTAGAGCCGACAGATGGCGGTATACTCATCCGAAACTGTGTAGCTCAAACGCACAGGGCGGAATGGGCAGCAGCATCCCTGTTGCGAAAGCATCGCTCTGCGATTGCCAACACATTTGCCCAGCGCAGAAATTACTGACCAAACTCCCCCTAACTTGGGGAAGCCATGAGCCAAGCCGTATGCCAAGCAGTGGTCTATCTATGTATAATATGATAATGGTGACATACGTACCTATTTCCTGTTACTAATAAAATATGCGAAATTTAAAAAATGTACATAGTATATATTATTAACGATTCTTCGAACATATTATAAAACAGTATAGACCTGACTTTAAAATAAGTAGCTTAAAGCACTTGTGTTACGCACGAACTCAAACACAAAATATTTTTTATTCAAGTAGGCTGAACAAGCACTTTCGGATCGTCAATATATATATATATATATATATACCGACAGGATCATAGGAGACATCAAACATTTAAATTACCTACCTTCAACTAGCTTGCTGGCACCTAAAATTTCGTGCAGATTAATTACACGAGCCACCAGAAAGCAACCTGCAGAAAAACTTGTGGTTAAAAAGGTTCCATCGACAATAACAGCGTTGACACTAACGTGAGGTACCGACAGAATAAAATAGTACCTTACACTACTACTGTTGTAAGAAGAAACTAATGCACCAGAATCGACAGATAGCGGTATATCCGAAACACTGCAGCTCAAATGCACAAGGTAGGGATGGGCAACAGCATCCCCGTCGTGAAAGCTACGTTTTGCGATTGTCAAAACGCTTGCCCAGTGCGGCAATTATGGGCAAAAAAACTTATTTATTGGAGAGGCTTATGTCCAGCAGTGGACATCCAATAGCTGGTATGATGATGATGACTCTAACAAACGTCTTAAACAAGGAAATAAAAGAATAATACTTAAATACATATTTGAACACCAAATACATACAAAAAAATGTTTGCCCTGGGTGGGGTTCGATCCCACAACCAATATCGCATAAAATAAGATCACTGCCTTCTGTACTATCAAGTCCGTCGAAAGTAGCTTGTATAGCATGGAGAAAAGATAAACCTAATTATAGCATTCAGGTCGAACCATGTACGATATTTTTAGTCAAACGTTAAGCATGTTAAATCGTGGCTTATCCTGACCATGCTTTCGGCAAAAGCCACGATAAATTACGAAGCACATAAATAAGCCCCGAAGGGATCCAACCAACTCGCATTTTAACTTTTCCGAATTATATTTTTGTTTGTTAACGGCGTCTAATTTATTGACCAATAAATATGATGCAGATTTGGGTATAACTTTTTTGATAACTCTTTGAAATGTAAATCTCGAATGATTTTAGAGATTTTTTGTCGGCGTAAACAGCAGCTAGGGTATCTGGTATAATAAAAATTGTGTTACCCAAGAGATACTGGAGTGTATGGTACCGGCAGAATGGTACCTTCCTTTGTTCTAGTATGAGGTACCTGAAACATCAGATGAGAGAGGTGGCAAGTGGCTTCGGGTTGATAGACCGCCATCTGTAGGTTCTGGTAACTCAAGCTCTCCTTACAATATCTACTTCAGGTAGGTTGCTTTGGGTGGATATACCGCCATCTGTTGATTTCTATTCTACTACCTTACGCGCTTCCTATTTTACTCTCGACGGCAAAAGCTTGAAAAAAAATATATTTTAAGCATTGTCATTTTTTATTTTCTTTAGAGAAATGAATTTTAAAATGGTTTGGACATGAAGAAAGGATGAATAGGTGAAAGTAGAATGACTGCACAAATATATAGAGCGGAAGTGAACAGAAGAGTTGGTATAGGACGATCTAGGTGAACATATCTTAATCAGGTAGAAGAGGTTCAAAGAAGGGCCAGGTCAGAAGTACCAAGAATAAACGAGCGTGTATGATAGGACATATGCGAGTAAGGGAAGCGAGAGAGGTATGCCCAGATCGTAACACGTGGAGATCCATAGTCTCTGCTTGCATGTAATATCATTTTTCCCCACAGAAGATTTTTATAAATCGTCAGGTCGTTTCTGTATACGAGATCATAAAGTTTATGATCCCTGGATATTATTTATTGTTATTTTTATTGTTAAAGATAAACGTTTCATGGTTCATTCCAGTTTAAGATACGGACATCGTTTTCTTATTAGATTAATATCAAATGTTGTACCCGAAAAAAAGATGATTCCTTAATTCGAAAGAGTTCATAATATTTTCTAACATCTAAGTGTTCACTACCTATGTAGCTGGTTGATGTAATAATCAAATAGTTAATAATCATTTTCATCATCAACATCATATCAGTAATTTGAATTCCACGGATAGACATAACCCTTCCCAAGACAGGGGGAGCTTTACCCCTAATTGCCGCGCTGGGCAAGCGTGTGGGTAATCGCAATGCGTAACTTTCACAACGGGGTTGCTACATCCCATCGCCACCCTGTGCATTTGCGTTAGTGACGCTGTTTCGGGTGGATATACCTAGTACTGGGGGAGGTACAATTCTACCCTACCGGTACCATACGGTTAATATTTTATATTAAGTAAGTAAACCTTAAGTTTAACTTAACCTTTAAATGCGGTTTATTCCATTTCTTACATTATTTGTTTGGCCATTCGAACTTGTGTTGTTATTTGAAAGTCTTTAAAAACTGTTATCTTAATAGTTTTATTTAATCAACAGATACAAGTAATAGTAAAATTAAAAAGCTATCAAAATCGCACAGTGTAGCCTCGCGATGGGAATGCTGCTGCCCACTACCACCCAGTTGCAGATGCGCTACACTGTTTCGGATGTACCCAAGAGATACTGTTGTGTGGGGTACTGGTAAAATAGCTCCTTCCTTTGTACCAGGAGTTATAAGAGGCGACTGAAGTGCCAAAACCTTCCCCCATCTGTTGGTTTTAAAATTAGTATTAAATTGCTGGCTGAGAAAGCTGCTTTCTTTTCCCCTGTCTTACTTCGACCGGATTTACCGCCATCTATCGGTTCTCGTAACTTAGTCGCCTTTTACGACACCTGGTACAAGGCTAGGTACTATTCTACTCGGCCAGTATTATAAGACTATATTAAATTTACAAACAAAATACAAATTTGTAGACGGAGTTTCTTTTTTATTTATTTGTAAGGAATAAAAACAATAGGAAGTTACATTATCAGTAAATAACTTATGCTATACTTTATTTCCTGGCTCCGACTTCGCTGCAACGAGGGAATTTTATGGTGTACAATACTGTATTGTTTTGATCTATCTCGTTGAGTTCAGCCAGCGTTTGCAATGTAATCGCAGAAAGATGTTTATTTACGACATCACATCAGAAACTTCTCAAATTATCAGTGTTTCTCTACTATATTATATATACTATAAATAAACCTTCATCTTGAATCACTTGATATATTAAAAAAAAACCGCATAAAGTCCGTTGACACACAACGGGGAGCGACTCTATTTTAATTATGTAGAGATTTTCAAATTAAAGAGAAATACGAGTACAGCATTATCATCATACCAGCCATTAAAAGTCCACTGTTGGACGTAGGCCTTCCCAAGAAAGGAGATATGTTGCAGCAATCGCAGAGTGTAGCTTTCGCGACAAAGAAGCTGCCGCCCATCCCCACCCTGTACATTTGAGTTGACTTTTTTGCATGGATATACCGCCACCTGTCGGTTCTGGTACAATAGTCGCCTCTTACGATACCTGGTATAGGAGGAGGTACTATTCTACACAGCCAGTACCTCACGGCCGCACAAATATATTGATAAGATATAAAATTTTAGGCTTGTCATTATTTACTGTTTGACATTGCCTCTATTCCTTAAATCTATGTATACGAGTATATAAAAGAAAAGCTGAGTGACTGATTTATATATCAACGCGTCAAAACCTTGAAATTTTGTACAGTAGCTCCTTTTATAACGTAGTAGAACACTAAGAAAACATTTTTAGAAGCTCACCCCCTGAGGGGTCGAACGGGGGTGCAAATATAGCATGAAACAAAATTCAAATAAAATACTGTATAAAGATATAAAGTCATGAAACACGTGTGAAATATTTTCTCGAAATATTTCCATTGAGGAGCTTAATTAAAAGAAAAGTGAAAAGATTATAATGTAAGTTCTAAATCTTATCGCGGGAAAATCGGGGGCGCTGGTACATAATATTGATAATCCGAAATACTAATTAACATTTGAAGGTGAGAGATTATTGAACACACTTTAAACAAAATCATCGTGATCAAATTTACGGTCAGCAATTGCTGTTAGCGCACGCGAATGTTATTTTGTTTTAATTAATTCCGATATCCGAAGTCTGTTTTAAATTTCGCATGCCAATGTAACGTCGTGAATAAACATTCGGGAGAAAAATTGGCCTTTATGAACATCGCAAATTGTTTCCGTGGATTGAATTAATTCTTTTGATGTTTTCGTTTGTGCGAGTTTGCTTTTTTAGTGTAAAATGGCCGATTTTGTAAACATTTTTGATTGATTAATTCTAAGATTATTGATAAGTCGGTCTTTGTGACTTTGTTTGCGTGGAAATTTATATAAAATATTGATATTTTCCATAATTAATAAAAATAATAATAATAATAAATTTAAATATACACACACGTTATACATTAACCAGACTCCGAAATAAGTCACTTAAAACACTTATGTTATGGACATCAGACATCTAAAATATAATAGTTAAATACATATTTAATACCTAATCACTAATACTAAATAGGTAAATGTTTGCCCTGCACGGGCATCGAACCTACGATCCTAAGCGCACAAGATGCATTACCAAGTTACTTTACTCAGTAATTTCACCGCCTCTCTCACTCTTCAAATTGGAACACAGGAATACGAATACTGCTATTTGGCGGTAGAAATAGGTGAGAGGTACTAATGCAGATAACCTTTGTATCTGGTCTACCTCATTTAAATGCTAATAAATATACTCGATTGGCTGTATATTTTATTGCGTTAATTTAGAAGTTATAAACTTAGCTTGGACAGATTTCCGCAACTCGACACCACTCGTTTTGCTATCTCAATTCCCTTAAGAAGCGCAGGAAAAGCTTAATCTTATAGCTGGTCGTTTCTTAGGCAGACCAAACCTTTACGCACCCATAGAAAGTCTTGACAGACAGACGCACGACAAATTGATAAGAAATTCGAGTTTGTTAGTCGAGATTATATTTAATTTCTCATTTAACGGCTTAAAAATGCGGACTATAAAATGTTATCAATTTTTTTCTTCAAAGTTTCGGTTAACTTGCGGTAATCGTTCCCGAAAACAGACGAGTTTTATAATGAACCGGCGACCCCCCGGCTTCGCACAGGTGTGATGTGAATGAAAAATTATTATTGGGGGTTATCCCTAAGATATATGGGCATATACCAACGTGGAATTATTTGCAGACCTCTTTATGGTTTACAAAACTGTACATTATTTTGATCTATCTTGTCGGGTTCAGCCAACGTTTGTATGTTTATTTGCGACATCACTTTAAAAAGTTCTAAAATTATCAGTGTTTCTCTACTATATTATGCATGTATTATATTTACATATAAATATTTCTCTTGAATCATTCTATCTATCTATAAAAATAGCCGCATCAAAATCCGTTGCGTAGCTTTTAAGCATCTATGTATAAATAGGGACAGACAGACAGAGAAAAGCGATTTTATAATAATAATAATAATATAATCTTATTGTACACTAATAAAAACAACACAAGAACACCACAAAAACATGAAATAGAATAAACAAGAAGCGGCCTTATCGCTAAGTGCAATCGCTTACAGGCAACCTTTGGATAGAAATAATGTTCAAGCTAGTAGAAGTTTGAGGTGAATTTAGTACAACAAACAAACATACATACATACAAATATATATATAAATATACACATACTATATAGATATAATCAACGCGTAAATATTTAAGAATATAATAGCTTAGATTATCCGGTAACCAGCTCAAACGCCTTGCAGCGTGTCAGTTTACCTTTAATCGGAAACTGGCAATCGTTCTTTTCCGGTCCAAATAGCCGGTGAGCGTGATCCCGTTTTATCCCTTCCATTTTTGCGAGACTGGCTTTTCAGGTGAAGGCAAAAAGGCTTGAAAGGTTTTAAAATGTTGCACAAACGTTGCGCGCTCGAATTTTGTGCAGTTATTTAAGCGATGTATACTAATCTATGTAACGTGTGGTTGATTTTTGTTTTATAGCAAATAAAAGATAAACGAGTCCGATGGCGTAGATGGTAGTGATCCTCGATCCCCACCCTGGACAAATATGTAATTATATGACGATATCTGTGATTGCTCTAAATATATGTACTATATTTGTAATTCATCTGTTGTTTACTGATCGTAACACAAGTGCTTTAAGTGACTTATCACGGAGTTAGGTTAATTTGTGAGATGATGTATATATATAAGTATTTTATAGAATGAATTATTCAAGTAAATCGAAAACAAAATTACTTTCTTTAACTGACTGCCAATGGATGCGTCAGTTTCTTGAATCACAGAGCATCGTAGGACGTCCATCTGTCGCAGTCGGATTGTATAGATAATAAATACGCTGAGCTTGTTGGTACGTGGTCTCCATTCCGGAATGACTTACAACTCCGTCCGCCATCGGTTCTGCATACCAAATGTCCTGTCCACTGCCTCTTCAACTTACTAATTCGCAGGGCAATGTCGGTAACTTTGGTTCTGTTACGAATCTCCTCATTCCTGATTCGATCGCGCAAAGAGACTCCGAGCATTGCCCTCTCTAAAGCATAAATCAATTTATTAGTTTTAATAAAATTATTGTAACATCGCTTTATTTATTATTAAAAATACTTTATTTTCTCAAAGCGACAAAAAAGTGTGTCGAGTTGATGATTATCCCCTAAAATCTACATTACGGCTAGCTGTTATCAAAATGTGATCCATTTTGCAATACGGCGGTTCAACAAGTAGCCGGATTGAATGCGGCTAAATAAAAAACCGCCGGAATGGATACGCCGCCATTACTAATACAACATTACTAGCCGTTACGTAATAAAGCAAAACTATACAACTATCATTTATAATGTCTACTGGATTCAGACAAATTGATGTATGATAGAGAAATAATTAATCTCAGTGCCAAAACATTATATCACAAAATAATATATATGTAGGGTCAACTGAAACTAAATTTTGGTTAAGTTAGATCAAAACGACGACCACAATAAACAATCTAGCTAATCGTTAATGCGCCGCATTTTAAAACGACCCTGTTTTTCATAACAGCTGGCCGTAATGTAATACGGCGGATTATACAATCTGACTGCAAAACACCCATAAGGTGGACGGTATCATTATCATCATACCAGACATTGAATGTCCACTGCTGGTATAGGCCTCTCCAGTTAAAAGAGGTTTTTTGCTCATAATTGTCACGGTGGGCAAGCGTGAGAGCAATCGCAAAAAGCAGCTTCCGCGACGGTCATCCCCACCCTGTGCATTAGAGCTGCACTGTTCCAGATGTATATACCGGAATTTTTTGTTTGTGGTACCTTAGTCGGCTCTTACGACACCTGGTGCAGTGGGAGGTACTTTTCTACTCAGCCGGCACGAATTGGTGGACGATCGATCTGACTAAAACGTCAGGATAGCGATGGTCACAGGCCACATACAACCGCTGGTTATGGATATCACTTGGAAAGATTTATGAGCAACAGTGGACGTCCAACAGCTAACATAAATAATAATAATTTTACAACATCTCATACAGTGACCAGACTCCGTGTTAAGTCGCGCTCTTGTGTTACGGACATCAGACAGCCGAGGAATTACAAATATATTAGTTATGTGTGTTAACATAAATTTAACACCCAGACACTGAACAAACATAAATGTCTTTATATAAATATTTGTCATGCGGAGATCGAACCCACGACCTTTGGCGGACAAGATAGGATCACTATCTTGTCCGCCATCGGGCCTGTCATAATATGATGATAATTTACAAAATATTTACGAGGTAATGTAGGTAAATCTGAAGATTTAATGAGAAACGTGATTATTCAAACTCGGTTCACAATAACCCAACACACTGAATCCAATATCGAAATTAATTCAGTTCACGGAGTCAATTTGTTGCTTTAATAAAATATCCATTTTCTGCTCATCTCTTTACTGATGATATTATCCTTGGTTTTTTTCATTTGGGTCAAGACTTGTCCCATTGAAACCATTAAGTTTGAAAACACTAGCTTTTAAATTTCCATTATTTTGATGTAGTCTTGTATCATGATTGCTGAACGAAATTGACTTGAAATAACTTTTTTCACTGAAAATCGTAAAATACTTTTCAGAGTCTTGCTAAAATTTTATGAAATCACGAGTACGATGGCGCAGAAGGTTGTAATCCTATCTTACATGCCAAAGATCGTTTGATTCCCACCAAGGATAACTATTTATATGATTATAGTAGTGTTTTTTCTGTGCCTGGATGTTAAATATATGCACTTGTATATGTTATTTGTGATTCCCGTTATCTGATGTCCGTAAACAAGTGCTTTAAAAAATTTATTTCAGTCATGTCAATCGAAATTAAATATTACTTAAATTACTCTCCCTAAACACCATACATTTCTGTCTGGAGTCTGTTTCTGAAACTTTTTAAAACTAGACTAAAGTAATTCCTGTTTCTTTATAATAGATACAATGAAAGTAGTCAGTTATTCCATATATCAATGGCTATTGACGGGTTCGGAGCAGATATTAGTAATCCTATCTTATTATCCAACCCACGATGGGTTCGATCCCCGCCCAGGGCAAATATTTATATAAAGATATTTGTATTTGTCCTGTGTCTGGGTGTTCGATGTTGGTATTTAAGTATTATATCTGTAATTCCTCTTTTGTCTGATATCCGTAACATAAGTGCTTCGTGTGTCTGGGTGTTCGATGTTAGTATTTAAGTATTTTATTTGTAATACCTCTACATAAGTGCTTTTAGCGACACATAACGAAGTCAGGTCAGCGTATGAGATGTTGTGTGAATATTATGTTTAAATATATTATGTCTGCTAATAAAAGTCCGAATATTTGAAATCACAAAAAGGGGTATCGGTAATATAGTATAGGGTTACATTTTAAAAAAATATTTCATCGTACTCCTCTACGTTATAAAAAGCATCACTGTGCGTAATTTCCAGTTACCCACCTTTATAGTTTAGGCACTGGGCTGACATCACAGTCAGTCAGATTCTCCTTTTATATATATAGATTCCCGGAGAACTCTAGCTATTTCGTGAAGAAGTCTATGTCGCTCTTTGCAAAGGTTCGCGTTTACTGCGTTATTATATATATATATATAATGTATATAATAGGTATATAATAAAATGATAATCACAGAGCGCAGCTCTCGAAACGAGGATGCTGCTGCACATTTCCGCTCTGTGCATTTGAGCTGTACCATTTCAGATGGATGCACCGCCATTTGTCAGGTTTGGTACCATAGTCGTCTTTTATGACCCCTGATACAGGGGGAGATACTAATGTACTCTGCTCGTATCTTACAGCATTAAGATTGTAAAACTGAAAAACATATATTTAACACCCAGACAGGATGAACACAAATGTTAAATTACAAATGTTTGACCTCGGTCAATCGAACCACCGACCGTTGGCGCATAACATAGGGACACCGAATGCGCCATAGCCATTCTCCGGAAGTCCACTATTGGACATAGGCCTCCCCAAAAAGGGGGAATTGGGCCCATAAATTCCGCGTTGGGCAAGCGTGCAGGCAAAGGCAGAGCGCAGCTTTCGAGACGGGGATGCTGCTGCCCATCCCTACCCTACGCATTTTAGCTACAGTGTCTCGGATATATATTCCGCCATCTGTCGGTTATAGCACCTCAGTCGCCTCTTACGACACCTTGTACATGGCTACCATGGTACCTAGAAGTACCGAATAGTACTTGTCAAGTTATTGAATTAGAATTACTGTCAGATCACTCTTCCCATGAGGATCAAACCGCATGGTCTGATTAATTATTTGTATTTATCTGTACGAGTACATTTTACATATTAACCTAGTAATTCTGTTTCCCGTTAACTAACCGGGAACACATTGATGTACGGTCAGCATGTTTGCGTAATGTATAGCCGCTAACGAGCGGGACAATTATGTTGCTGACGCTACCTGCATTAAAACGGTTCATTGTGGCAGCCATTTTGGTATATCCCTTTAATTAGTATTCCAACTTCTATTTAAATTATTATTGATTGGCAATATGACGATTTGTAGTCAAAACAGTGTACATCGATTTCTAACAGCTGAATTGTATAAAAAAACGTGCTGGTTCATTAACCTAAAATAAAGAGCCAGGTATATCCCACGGGAACAATTTTGCGATATATAAAGTAGCTTATGTGTTGTTACAAGCAATAAATGATATCTGTGCCAATTTTTATCAAAATCTGTTCAGTCATTCCGTCGTGAAAGAATAATAAACATCTGAACAATATTATCTCGTATATACAAATTCTCGCTTCTATAACCTTAGTAAGATTAATAATTTTCCTAGAAAAAAAGATAATTTAATACACGCCTGCTGGTACCTCACGAGCCATGAGGTACCGGCAAGATATCATAGTACCTCCCCTTTTACCAGGTGTCGTAATAGGCGACTAAGGTATCAGAACCGACAGTACATCCAATATATCCATCCAATACATTGACAGAACAATTAACTGCATGACATTCATCATATCAGATACTGAAGTCCCCGTTTGGACATAAGCCTCCTCAAGAAAGGGGGAATTTGGCCCATAATTTCCGTGCTGGGCAAGCGTGTTGGCAATTGCACAGTGCAACTTTCCCGACGGGAGCCCTGCTGCACATCCCCGCCCTGTGCATTTGAGCTGCACCGTTCTGGACGGATATACCGCCATCTGTCGGTTCTGCTACCTTAGTCGCCTATTACGACTCCTGGGCAATAGAAGGTACTATTCTATTCTACCGGTACCTTACGGCACAAATATCAAACGATAAATATCTGGATGTTAAATATCAAAAATTGGAACCATCATCAATATTGTGGAATATTCGATTTTGTAGGAAATTGCGTTCCGTTCATTTGCCTCATTCATTCATCCCCCTTCAAATTACGACATAAAATCTCCATAAGCGAATGCATAACATGGATGGTACAAGTAGATTGATACACACGGACGAAAATGTGTATTTATTAGCATTGAAACTTTTATTACTCACAATGAAACTACTCTTTTAATGGCTTTAAAACGTTGTTTATTTTACTTGTAATTTCAGTTTTATTTTATGTAAAGTGACCTCAACTAAAAGATCGAACAAAAGAAATAAAACGTCTAATAAGCCAAGTTTTCGCCGTTAAAAGAGTAATTATATAATATAGTACTTATGGGGTACCTGTACCAGAAGTCGTAAGAGGCGACTGAGGTACCAGAACCGACAGGTGGTGGTATACCTATCCGAAACAATGTAGCTCAAATGCACAAGGCGGGGATGCGTAGCAGCAGCCCCGTCGCGAATGCTGCGCTCTGCGATTGCCAGCACGCTTGCCCAGCGCGGCAATTATGGGCAAATTTTTCTATTTCTTGGGGAACCCTATGTCAAGCAGTGGACACTGCCATCTGTCGGTTCTGCAACTTCCATCGCCTCTTACGACACCTGGTACAAGAGTAGAATAATAATTCTACTCTGCCGGTACCTGACGGCTTATTATAATTTGTATTATCCTAACTATAATAATATTATAAATGTGAAAGTAACTCTGTCTGTCCGTCTGTCTGTTACGCTTTCCCGCTTAAACCTCTCTGAGACCCTGAGAAAGGACATATGCTATTTTTTAATTCGAAATAAGGGTTGTAAGGGGTCGAAAAGGGGGATGAAAAGTTGTATGGAAGTATCGCTATTTTTTGAGCTGGAAACTTGAAAATTTTTTTCAGGCCATTGATTCGATTCAATGAACATGACATTCAAAGTTTTTATAAGTAAAGGTATGGTACCCGAAATAACTATTCAACACTGAAGAAGTCGCGGGCACAGCTAGTAATAAATATTATTATTAATACGATCGTTTTATTTTCATCAAAGCCTTGTGTCTTATCCGTCGGTCGTATGTTTCGACAGCACTCAAGGCTTTAGGCGGATGATGTGTTGATCCCGGCATATTTTCATAATAACTCTTCCAAAATTTCAACGTTGGAACCTCACTGTTTTGTTTACTTAAGAATTCTGTTTTTGCCATTGGTCCTCCGAAAATAGTAACTCGATTTCGTTTTATTCTGATTGCAGATATGTTGAAATGGTTTGGACATGTAGAAAGGATGGATAAAAGTGGAATGACTGCAGAAATTTATAGAATGGAAGTGAATAGAAAAGTTTGTACTCGTATAGGAAGACCTAGGTGAAACGATATCGTTCTGTTCTGATAGCAGACATGTTGAGATGGTTTAGACATGTAGAAAGGATTGATAAAAGTAGAATTATTGTGCAGTCAAATATATAGAACGGATGTGAAAGGTAGACTTGGTATATGACAAACTAAGTGAACATATCTTAATCAGGTAGAAGAGGTATTAAAGAAGGACCAGGTCAGAAGTACTAAGAATAAACAAGCGTGTATTAAAAGACAAAAAATAATTTAAATAACTAATGTATTAATGCTGTGTTTTTTAAAAATCTATTATCTGTTAATATAAAATACTATTATCTATTAAAAAATACATATATTTAAATAAATGTTAGTGAAGGTTAGATTTTAATTTATTGTAATTAATTTTATTGTATACTAGAATATATAAATAAGATGTTATTAGTAAAACTAGCTAATAGTCAGTTCTTACATATTGCAGTACCCTCGCAGGGCGTTACGTGTAATTCTATTTTGTATTGTATTTTGTTTACCATGTTTATGTTATGTGACAAGCAATGCGAGTAAAGAAAGCGAGAGAGGTATGTCAAGATCGTAGCAAGTGGAGATCTATAGTCTCTGTCTACCCCGATGGGACACAGGTGTGATGTATGTATGTAACTAACCACCTGGGAAAGTCTTTCTTAACATCGAGGAAACGTTTGTCGATTTGGTCTAATAAAAAAATAGTTTTTTTTTTTTTATTAAGCTTTACAATAAACATATTAATACTTATCCTAGATACACAATATTATTTTCGATACATGCTGATATTCATGTCACTTATAAGTGTAGAAGAATGTTTTAAATAAGTATGTAACAAAAATCTACTAAAATAAATAACAGTGACAACACATGAACTGTCGCTATTTGAGGTAGTTTAACATTTTAAAATTTAACGTAAAGGTAAATTGTCGACAAAATGTTGTATTAATTTTTATTGATTTTTTTTGTAATTGTCATGAAAAAACATCTAAATTTTGAATATTACCATGAAGATCGTTTTTATTAGTTAATTTAATGCAGACAATTTCACGGATCTTATCTAGTTTATTGAAGATTGTGCGGCAGCAACGTAACCATACATAATCATTTCAAGTTTTAATGAAATCCAAACTTTGTGCACGTACATACATCTAAAGTTTCGAAACTTTCATTCAAAGTCTATCTCGAGAGCACAAAGGAGATACCAGTTCGTGGGTTTTGTAGCGGTGACTGTACAAACACAAGGGAGATTGTTTTGAACAGTGAAGTGTTGCGAAAACACTTTGTGGCTGTGTCCGGTGACGGCGACCGGCCACTTGTGGCGATTACTGCAAGTGCGTGGTCTCCTTTCCGGATACTCGCTCCACCGTCCAACCAACTCTTCAACGTTCAACTTGCTAATCCACCAGGATATCTCGGCATATTTGGTTCTTTTACAGGTCACCTCATTTCTGATTCGAACGCGCAAATAGATTTCGATCATTGCCTTCTACATAGCTTGTTGCTATTTTTGACTGGCCCAGTGGCACAGATGGCGTGATGGTAGTCCTGTCTTGTGCGCCAGGGGTTGTAGGTTCGATTCCCACACAGAGAAAATATTTAAATGATGATATTTATGTTCTGTGTCTGGGTGTTAAATATATGTATTTAAGTAGTATATTTGTGATTCCTTTGTGGCTTTGTTTCCTGGCATTATAACACAGGTGGTTTAAGCGACTTACCACGGAGACTGGTTAATGTATGAGATGTTATGGTTAATAAGGCCTAAGACCATATGTCGCTGCTATAAATCCTAGGTAAAATACACAATAATCGAAGTCTTTAAACTTATGACACCGTCTTGACCTGTATGTGTAGACTAAAATCTGTAACTGTCCCGGCTTTAAATGGTAATTAAACACAAAAATTATCATCTTCTTCATACCGGACATTCCAAGTCCCCTGCTGGACCTATGGCTTCCCAAGAAAGCGTGATTTTTGCCCATAATTGCTGCGCTAGGCAAGCGTGTTGGCAATCGCAGAGCGCAGCTTTTGCGGCAGAGAAGCTGTTACCCATCCCCGCCTTGTGCATTTGAGCTGCATTGTTTCGGATGGGTATACCGCCATCTGTCGGTTCTGGCTTCTTTAACGCGGTTTATTTAACATTTCACTTTTAAATGGCAGTGTTCAGATCAGTGGTTCTACTTTTGGTAGTATATATTGAAGATATTATGTCACATTACCCAGTAATTTCAACCACTTAATAAGAACAATACTGTAAGGTAACAATGCATAAGACCTTTGCATTCTCTACTGAAAACCACTAGATTTATATGTCTTTTTCATATAGCATTCCAAACTTGGTAATTAGGGACAATTAAGATTAAATCTTTGAATGTGAAAGTTCCTTTGTGTGAAAGATAAACCACTTTGTGCCACATGATAAATAAAACGTCACCGATATTCAGCTTGGTGAATTAATTCCAAGGCGAACAAAAGTCGAACCCTGGAATATAAATAAATATCATCATCATACCAGCTTATGGAAGTTCACTGCTAGACATAGACCTCCCCAAGAAAGGGGGAATTTCGCCCATAACAATCGTATAGCGCAGCTTCGCGACGGGGATGCTGATGTCCATCCTTGCCCTATGCATTTGAGCTGCATTATTTTGGATGGATATACCGCCATCTGTCGGTTCTGGTACTTTAGTCGCTTTTTACCTGGTATAAGGGGAGGTGCTATTCTACTCTGCCTGTACCTCATCTTCATCATCATTATTATCATATCAGCCGAAAAACGTCTGCTGAACATAGACCTCTCCAAGTAATATCCCATAGGACCGGTTGTATGCGGCCTTATTCTTTTACTGATTATTCGGATACTGCGGTTTTATTCAGATCGCTTGTCCATTTTGCGGGTGGACGCCCTACATTGCGCTTGCCGGTACGTGGTCTCCATTTCAGAACCTTACAAATCCATCGGTCATCGGTTCTGCGTACCAAATGTACTGCCCACTGCCACTTCAACTTACTAATCTGCTGGTACCTCACGGTTTAAAATATGAATACTGCTAATCTGGTCCTTTTTTGGCTGTGAAATTACCGGGTAATGTGATTATATCTTCCAGGTTGGCGAAGCACTAGTGATATCCATATTATAATACGAGCATTTATAGGCTGTGACATACAGTCAGCACGACTGTATGCTTGTTTATTGACCTGGTCTCATAACATAATGCACATACCGGCCTATGCGTGTGATCTAAGTTCTTTCGAATAGATATACCGCCATCTGTCGGTTCTGGGCTTACAGTCGCCTATCACGATACCCGATGCGGGATAGGTAACTAAGTTTTACGTATATCCTGAAGTTACGGATAAGATTATTACGCTACAATGTATACTTTAATCGAATGGTCTAAGATAATTTAAACACATTTTCATAAACGCTGAAATTTATTTTCTCGCTGAATTGCCGTTCAATACGACTAACTCGTAAAGGCTTTATGGACGTCATATACGTCGGATGGCTACTGAAATAAAATAAAAAATAAAACCTGACGATCGGGTGATTTTTCCCTAATTATGACAAGAGTTGGATCATTTCAGTATGTTCACCAGGGTCTAGGTTGTCTGGGTAAATAAATTTGAAATATACGACGAAAAATTGGAAGTTTGTTCACTTTATTTTACGACAAGGACTAGATTATTCCAGTTGTTTCACCTGGGTGAACCAATGTGGATTTTTTTCACTTTTTATACGGCAAGAGATGGATTATTGCGATTAAATGTGCCAAAGTGGGTTTGATCCCCACCAAACAGATGTTTATTCTGTGTCTTAATGTTTGCAGTTCTGGGCATAATCTCCTATATTGAGGAAGCCTATGTCCAGCAGTGAGTTTTAAAGGTTTGATATGATGAACCGGCAGAATAAAACGCGATGGTACCGAAACCGACTGATGGCGGTATATCCTCTAGAAATAGCGAAACTCGAATGCAACAGGACGGAAATGGATTGCAGCATTCTCGCTACGAAGCTACATTTGGCTACAAGCCACAAGTGTGGCAATTTTGATCTAAATATTTCCCTTTTCAGGAGATTTTTTATATAAGATAGACCTTATAAAGAGGTCGATTGCGTTAGTTCCTCACTCTCACCTATTTTTACCGCCAAATCGCACTATATGTGTAATGAATTTCATTTAACTACCACAACATCTCATTTAACTATCTGATTCCGTGATAAGTTGCTTAAAGCCTTTGTGTTACAGACATATGGCAACAGATATATCACAAGTATACTACTTAAATACGTATATTTAACACATAGACTTAAATATCCTAAAAAAAAATATTTGTCCTGGATGGAGATCGAACCCACGACCGGTATACAAGTCAGGATCATTACCATCTTCACCATCGGGTACGTCGTCTCCGCATTGCTGTGTTCAGGTTTAAAAAGTAAGGCAGTGAGATTTCTAATTAAATTAAAACAGTAAGGTGACATGGTATCTTTAAGTCACTAGGTTGGCAACTCGCTATAGATATCCTTGTGATATTATGAGCATTTGTAGGCTTTAGACGATTACTACACTCGAAAGCCTTACGTGCACAGTCCGTTCTACAGATGGTATATTACTTCGTCGACTGTCATATTAGGTTTCATACATTCACATACATTCTTTATGATTTTAATCGAAAATGAAGCATTTGAATTATGTACAGCGTTGAGTGATTCAACAAGATCATGACATTTTATTGAGCCACTAGCGACATCTATTGGCTTTGAGTATAATTACTATTTGTGTAGTTGCCACAACAAGAATGGCCTCTTTGCTGCAATCTGGAACGCAAAACGGGGCATCGGAGCTCAAAGCAATTTCGACTTGAATGCTCCTAGGCATTCTTTGTAGATGATCTTGCTTGTTTGGGAGTTCCGATCCGACAGCAAGTTGGTTTCACCTTGTGCATTGAATTTGTATGCTTTGTATAACTTGTATCGATTCTGGACGATTTAGATAGTGAATTTACCGGGTAAATTGGAATAATATCCTCAAGTCACAAGGTTGGTAACGCGTTAGTGATATCCTCATGATAATACGAGCATCTATAGGCTGCAGTGACGCTTACTATCATGCGGAATGTGTGGTTGTTTAATGACTTACATACATACATCCTCTCTTGCTTCCATTACTCGCATTAGTCCTTTCATACACGCTCGTTTACTGACCTGGCCTTACTTTAATACCTCTTCTACTTGACGACTTAGTCCAGATAAAGAACCAAGTATAAAATAAATGGTACAAATACAGAAAATCTTTGTAAGACATCTACTGCTTGAATGAGCTTATCTTTAAAAAAAATTTGGTTGCCTGTAAAGTCGGTATACGGGCGAAAGTTTTACGTGACAACGACTTTGAGTAGTAAAATAATTTTAATGTGAATATTCATTCGTATAGTAGGAATAAGGATGAAATAATAGTAACAATTTAAAACATTTATTTATACAAAGAATTATATTTAAAACATTAATTTACACAAAGAATCTCGCACTGAATTTCATATTAACAAAATTTTATTTTTACCTTTACACATACATACGTATTTATATACAAATATACATACAATAACTTGCAATACATTTGCGTAACACACGTCACAATGAGAGCGAGTGAGAGGGACGCGTGCCTCTCACTCGCTCTCATTGTGAGCGCATAACGTGAGCGGAGCGTAACGCAGTTTCTTGAAGTGTCATCCGGCAAATCAATTTATAAGACGTTGTCACGTCAAAAGGGCAGAAAAAAAAAATGCTTGATGTAATAATTTGAAGGGCCCGATGGGGTAATTAATTCGATCCCCAAACAAAATATATATTAAAGATGGATTTATTTATGTCTGTTCTGTCTGGATGCTAAATATGTGTTTAAATATTATATTTGTGTTTCTTTTATTTTGCTGTTGTCCATAACACAAGTGCTTTCAGCGACTTATCACTGCGTCAAATCCATGTATGAGATGTGCTGAGAATTCAGTTTTGTTAGAATAATAATCACACACATACATACATCACGCCTGTGTTCCATCGGCGTAGACAGAGACTATAGATCTCCATTTGTTACGATCATGCTATTCCTCTCTCGCTTTTTTTACTCGCTTGAGTATTTTCATACACGCTCGTTTATTCTTGCTACTTCTGATCTGGCCCTTCTTAATTAGAAGTAATCTACCTGGTTAAGATGTGTTCGTCTAGGTTGTCCCATGCCAACTCTTGCATTTGAGAGGAAGTGAAAATAATACGAGCACAAATAATGAGAGCCTAAAAGTGATTTGTATCCCTTTTCGTAACCGAAAATGTTACCGATATATCTGAATGAATGTTGCTAATTAAATTAAATGAGGAAAGGCTTCATTTAATTAGATGGTTTATGTGACTCCAGGGTCACAGTATCTGTAGTCGTGTGTCGGGTTTTGTATGTAATATAATGTTGAATAAAAATGTTTTCATCATCATTATCATTAAATATGTATTTGATATATATATATTTGTATTTGATATATATATATATATATATATATATATATATATGGCACTGGAAAACACACAGATGGCACTGGAAACTGTACTAGGTACTGTATTAAGAAAAACTTTGAATTATCCTTTTTTATAGACAATAAAACGAATTCAAATATTAAGGTTTTAATCGATTGTAAAAACTCTTTTTATTATGAATTATCTATTATATATATATATATATATATATGTGTATAGCGTTCTGAAAACTGTGAAACATCTTTTCATCCAATATACCTCAGTGTTTCAAATCGAAAGTTTTCGATCAATGTGTGTTACCAGCGATGACTTACAGCAACGAGCTAAAGAGAGGCAATACTCGGCAATTCACCATAAAAAGAGTTTTTACAATCGATTAAAACCTTAATATTTGAATTCGTTTTATTGTCTATAAAAAAGGATAATTCAAAGTTTTTCTTAATACAGTACCTAGTACAGTTTCCAGTGCCATCTGTTGGAATTAAACGCGATGAATATTTTTCTAGATGATGCCACAAACATATTATACCGTTGAACATTTTAGAAAGGCAAGCGAAAATATTAATATGCCTGTGAGAGATGTTTTTGGAATATAGGCACGATTTGCTATGTCAGCAACCGACTGCAAATATTTACAAGCGAGATTTCACCTTGCATATAAATAAGGGTCCAGTCCTAAATATTTTTATATGTGTTCTTTTGCAACCTGCTGTTAAGCTGTCTTTTTTTCATTGAATATAAATACATGACTACAATTCTTCAAGTGGAGTAAAATAGTACCTCCCTCTGTACCAGGTGGCGTAAGAGGCTATGAAGGTACCAGAACCGATGCATGATGGTATATCTATCCGAAACAGTACATCTTAAATGCTACAGAATAGAGATGAGTAGCAGCATCTCTGTCACGAAGATGCGCCCTGCTATTGCTTGCCTATCACGGCAACTACGGGCAAAACTTCCCCTATTTTGGGGAGGTCTATATCCAACGGTGTTCTTTGTATAGCTGATATCATGACATGATTACAATGGAGTTGATGCTGTCGTTACATTACCATTTTAATAAAAATATATCTGTCAGTTCCGTCGCTGTATTAATGAAGGCCGTGAAGGACTCTAGAAACTCTGCCAACATAATACTGAGGGAGAACATATATATATATGCTTTTTCTGAAATAGGACGTGTGATTTGGGGTTTGTTATTTTATTTGTGCAATCCTTCCATTCTTCCGATGGTCCAACAAGGACGTGTCCTAAAAGGATGTAGAGATCCTAACTAATAAAAAATATTATAAATACGAAAGTAACTCTGTCTGACTGTCTGTCTGTTACGCTTTACCGCTTAAACCTCCGAACAGATTTTGATCAAATATGATACAGAGAACCTTTAGACCCTGAGTAAGGACATAGGCTATATTTTAATTCGAAAAAAGGGTTGTGAGGGGTTGAAAGGGGGGATGAAAAGTTGTGTGGAAGTATCGCTATTTTTGGAGTTAGAAACTTGAAACTTATTTTTCAAGCCATTGATGTTTCGATATAAATAAACATGACATTTAAAGTTCATATAGGTTAAGGTGAAGAGATTTGGTGTCCAAAAAGAAACTATTCCACCCGGACGAAGTCTCGGGCACAGCTAGTGAAGAATATGGCGGAAGACCGACTGAGGATGGAGTATGAATCTCCACTCGAATCTTAAACATGGCAAAATACAAATCCCATTATTTTTCGTATTACTATATCATTAAGAAAGAATACTATAGTATATTATAAGAAATAATATTTGACAGGCCCGATGGCGCAGTTGATAGTGATCCTATCTTGTGCGCAAAGGTTCGTGGGTTCAATTCCTTCCAGAGCAAATGTTTATATGATGATATTTGTGTATGTTCTGTGTTAGTGTTAAATATATGTATTTAATTAGACTATTTGAGATTCCTCTGTTATCTGGCGTCCGTAACACAAGTGATTTAAGCGAGTTATCACGGAGTCAGATCAATGTATGAGATGCTGTGGGAATTCATTATTTATTACGAAACTTCTCACAATTTTATTTTTAGCAAGCAACACCAGAGGTGTAAACATGTCGTTATAAGTTATGAGGCCACCGCGGCTCTCCCCGCGCGATGAGAGCAGTTGACCCAGTTTTACCCTTTGTGGAGTAATCACGATCTTTTAGCACTCACTGAGGGATTTTAAATCATATAGCAATGTGTTTTGTGTATGTTTGTTTACTGTGAATTGTCTTTTCCATTTTAATTGCTGACAGTCATTTATTATGGGTAATGTGTATTTAAGTGTTATATTGTGACTCCTCCATTGCCTGATGTCCGTAACACAAGTGCTTTAAACGACTTATCTCCAAGTCAATGTATGAGATGTTGAGTAAATAATTCTTAACGCTGTCGCCAAAGAGATTGTAATATCATTATTTATCACGTAATGACCGTTATATACCCCCCGCTTGAGTGTTTAAGTGTACAGAATTTGATAGGTCAAGGTCACACGACCCTTCGTCATCATCAATGTATATGGTAGGTAGGTATGAGATGTTGTGTGAAAAAAATTCTTAACTCAGACAAAGAGATTCTAATATCATAGTTTATGACATAATGACCCTTTGATACCCCCGCTAAAGTTTTTTAGTATACATAATTATAGGTCAAGGTCATACGTTCTTTCATCATTATCATATGCGTCACTATCATATCAGTATACGTCCATACTCTCAAACTTCCGTGTTGATATGAGTAAGAAGTGTTGTTAAATTATGAATCAAGGCGGAATTGTTTCTTAAAAGGAAAATTCCCTTTGTCATACGTTAACCTACACAAAGCTTTCCCAAACAAAAATGTTCAAACGTCAACTATGTACGTGCAACGTGGAAGTTTACCCAATAATTCGGTTACGCAACTTCCGGGCGGCCGCCATCTCGGTTCCGGAGCCGAACGTCGCATCCTGCGGAATGTTTGTGACCGTCACATTTTGCGGGATTATTCCTCTTTTTTTTAGTGTTCCGTACCACTTATAGGGGTCCCAAAATTGTGTTTATCTCTATGTATTCTGACCACCTAAAAAATAATGAACCCTATAATTATTTTTGTTTTAGAAGCTTATAGACTTGAAATGACTGACCCGATAGCGCAGATAGTGGTGATCCTATCTTACGTGCCAAGGATCGTGGGTTCGATCCCCACCCAGGACAAATATTTATATGATAATATTTGTGTTTGTTCTGTGTCTGGGTGTTGAAAATATGTATTTAAGTTTTATATTTCTAATTTATATATTGTCGGAATCACGTAAAACAAGTGCTTTAAGCGACTTACCACGGAGTCAGGTCAATGTATGAGATATGTGAATAAAAACAGTTACGGGCGGACAGTTTAATCTTACTGTCATTCTTCGTATTCTTATTCATTATCATCATCATAGCAGCCGTGTAACGTCCACTGCTGGACATAGACCTCCCCAATATAGGAGGAATTTGGTGGTGGTGGTTATCGCAGAGTGTAGTTACACAACAGGGATGCTGCAGCCCATTCCTCCTGTTGTATTTGAGCTACGCTGCTTCGAGTGGATATACTGTCATTTGTCGGTTCCGGTACTTTAGTTACCTCTTGCGATACCTGGTACACAGGGCTGTACTATTCTAGTCTGTTGGTACCACACGGCACGTATTCTTTGTAAGTTCCATTTATTCATATTATAGGCAAGCACCAAAAACTTTGTCAGTCATATTGTTCTATTTGATATATATATATATATATATATATATATATATATTGTTGGAAATAAATAAAAAATATCCTCCATCTCACATAACATAATCTATCTATTCATTTAACTCCTCCTCAATCAAAGGTCGTCTGCATTGGTACCTCACTTTTTCAACTATTTCTTACCGCCAAATAGTAGTGTTCGCATTGCTATGTTCTGGTTTGATGTGAGAGATGCAGTGAAATTACTGGGTAATTTGACATAATCACCTAAAGTTACAGGGTTGGCAACCCGCTAGTCTAGTTATCTTTGTGATACTACAAGCGTCTATGGTATCTATCTAGGCTGCAGTAATGCTCACAATAACGCGGCATACTTATCTAACAAATCGGTCTAGTAAGAATAAAAAAATCTTTTCCGCCATGTTGGATTTAGAATGATGTCAAAAGGGTCTTCAAAATGTCTTGATTTCAAAATTGATTTGCTAGATGATTTCAAGCGAACGTTGCAACTGCTATAAAGGCTTATAACAACGCAATAAGTTATTATTTTAGTGAAATTATCAGAATTTTACTCGAAAGTTTTGTGTTCGTGTTATTCTACTGGGTCCGTATTCAGCGTTACAAGAGTGAAAAGAAAAAATGGGATGTTTTTTACAATCTTCTTTATTTATCATATCGTATCAGTCATTGGAAGCCCACAATTGGACATAGGCCTCCCCAAAAGAGGGAATTTTAACCATAATTACCGAGCTGGGCCGAAATATATATATATACATATATATATCTTGAAATTATTAAAAAATAAGAAAGTTCATCATGACAAAAAAATGCGAGGAATTACAAATATAATCATTATCATTACATCCTTCGGAAGTCCACTGCTGGACAAAGGCTTCCCCAAGGAAGGGGATGCTGCTGCCCATCATCACCCTGAGCTTTTAAGCTACATTGACTCTGATAGAAATACCACCGTCTGTCTGTTCGAATACCTTATTCGCCTCTTATGACACCTAGTTTAGATATAATACTTAAATATATAAAAAACACCCACAAACAGAACAAATATAAATATTCTACAAATTTATCCCAGGTGGGGATCGAGCCCACGAACTTCGCGCACAAGATAGAAACACTGCACTATCGGGCCTTTCAACGACTTCAATCTAAAGATCCAGTAACAAATTAGGAACGGAAAGCGAGTTGCATAGCTTTGGATGTAATTGAAATTCCCCCCCAACTCGCAGCTCTAGCTCGGAGCCGTCAAGTTTTTAATGTGAGTTGCAAAAAGTTGTATGCGGAACAGTTAACGTTTTAAAGCCAGAAATTTTCTCTATGAAGGTCTAAAATGTTCATTTTAAAGGTGATTACGGTGCATTTTCAGGAGAAATGATAAGCGAGGTAATGGGCATACATAACGCTAAGTAGCTGTGTGGTACCGGCAGAGCAAAATTGTATTTCCACTTGTACCAGGTGACGTAATAGGTGGGTAAAGTACCAGAAACAACCGACAGACGGCGGTATATCCATTCGTAACAGTTTAGTTGTAAGGCACAGGGCGGAGATGGGTGGTAGCATCCTTGTCGCGAATCCGTCCAGCAATTATGGAAGAGGCCTAAGTACAGCAGTGGACTTCCAATCGCTGATTTAGTGGTAATGATAATTACAAATATTAATACAAATTCGGTAGAAAATAGAAGTAAATATTTGCCTGTCTCATCCATTTCGGGTTCGGGTTCCATTCCTACGCAGGCATACTGATGATACAACAATGATAATTAAGACAAATATTATATGATGATATTTGTGTTCGTTCTGTGTCTGGCTGTTAAATATACGAATATAAGTATTTATTATTGTGATTGCCCTGTTGTCTGATGTATACAACATTAGTGCTTTAAGCGACCTATCATGGAGTCAAGTCAATGTTGTGGAAAGCCTAAGAAGAGGCTTCGCCTTTTTACTTTGTTCTACCGTTTGCAAAACAGGCTTTGTTCTGAGGAATTGTTTGACATAGTGCCGACGGTAACATTTTACTATCGCACCGCTCAACATTGACTAAGTGTTCACCAACACTCCTCAGAACTAAATTAGCCAGGTTCTCAACAGATTCTGAGGCATTTCATTTGACATAGGCTTAGGTTGTGGAATTAGCTCACTTTGGAGGGTTTCCCAGAGGTTTTTAATAAAGGGTTCTTCAAAAAGGAAGTAAGAATATTTACCCAAAAGCGAGCTGCAAACTTATTTGCCTTGGCATATTTGTGGTATGGGAAAAATGGCGCTGCGTTTTCATATGAAAAAGAAGAAAAAAGTTATAAATATACTGATGAATCCATTTTCACATGCTTCATTAGGTACATTTCTGGTGGTTCAATTTTAAACCTGCTCTATAAGGCTGTACTTTGTTTCAAGACTCACCTGATTATGGTTTATTTGTTTAAATGACTTTTTAACCATACAAGATCATCGAAGTAATCTGAATTATCAATTTTCACGAGGTAGACCTTTTACAAAGATCGTATACATTGGTACCTTACTCTCACCTATTTTTACCGATAAATATCAGTGTTTGCATTACTGTGGTTCCCGGTTTCAAGGGTAAGAAAGGCAGTGATATCACTAGGTAAATGTGACATGTAATTTCAGTTCACATTGTTAGCGACACGCTTGTGATATCCCTGCGATGACACGATCGTCTATAGGCTGCGGTCACGTTTACCATCAAGCGAACCGAATACTACTTGTTTGCAGAATTCATAACAAAAAAAACTGGCCAACCCTCGTTTACAAAATAAAATATTGTTTGGTTAGCGATTTAAAAGTGTCTATGAAAGGTATGTTTAAATAAAGAAATTACGACAAGTAGACCTCATACAAATGGCGTCTGCATTTGCATTCACACCTATCTGTCCACCTACCGTCAAATATCTCTCATTCTTTCTTTCAGT
The DNA here is from genome assembly GCA_020976665.1 of Heortia vitessoides. Lineage (NCBI taxonomy): Eukaryota > Metazoa > Arthropoda > Insecta > Lepidoptera > Crambidae > Heortia > Heortia vitessoides. The sequence continues at coordinate 3,363,105 of JACJUM010003053.1, forward strand.
GTTCTCATTGCTGTGTGCCGGTTAAAGGGTGAAAGAGGCTACAAAATTACAGGGTAATGTGAGAAAATATTTGCAAGCCATAATGTTGTCGACTCGTTAGTGATATCCTTGTGATACTACGAGCGTCCACAGACAGTGACATTTCCTATAACGAAAACTGTATGCTTGTTTGTTGATCTGGTATAATAATAAAAAAAAATCAGATGCACAGGGCGGGAATGGGCAGCAATCTCGTCCCGATGCTAGGCTCTACAATTGCCCCTTTCTTTGGGATGCCTATATGCAGTGGTAGGCGTCCAACGACTTATATAATAATAATGATAAATCCAACCTTGTGCGTCAAACGCTGTGAGTTAGATCCCCACCCAGAGCAAATATAGTATGATGAATATTTGTATTTGTTCTGTGGCTGGGTGTTATTTATACGTAAGACGAATGCTTTTAGCAACTTACCTCGCAGTCAGGTCAATGTATGAGATCGCATGTGAATTTATTTATTTTTTTCTAATTTGTTGAACGAAAACGGTGGCCCCGAAAATGAAATAAAGAAAATATCGGCACAAAGAGAAATTAGTATGAAAATCGTGTAAAAACTCCGTCCATATCAAATGCTCAGATCACGTAACGGCCAAGTTTGCTTTACTCTTAACAAATCCAAACTTGTTTCTTTCTGGACTTAACGCTTTGAAAGTGTTTTTACTGTTTTTCTTTATTTTAAATAATAGAAAACTTGTTGGTAGATAAAAACCTTGGGATATTTTCTAATGAAATAGATAATTTCTATATTGACACAATTGCGCAGATGGTAGTAATGCTGTATCATCGTAAGTTTGGTCATCACCATAAACACGTTTTTTTTGTGATCGTATTTATATTTGTTATGTGTCTGGGTGTTGAAAATATGTATTTAACTATTATATTGTGCCAGTTGTCTAATATCTTTAATTGTTTTAAGCATCTTAGCTCGGAGTCAGGTTAATGAGATGATGTATGAATTAATTAGTCATCATAATTATATCAGCCATTAGAAGTCCACTGCTGGATATATTCCTGAAAATAGGGGAAACTTTGCCCGTAATTGCTACGCTGTTGGCATCGCAGAGCGCATCTTTCACGACGAAATTCTGCTGCCCATTCCCGCCCTTCAGAGCAACACTGTTACGGAATGGGTATACTGTCATCTGTCGGTACTGATACTTAAGTCGCCTCTTAGGTATCGTACCTATCACAGGGGGAGGTACTATTCTGATCTACCGGTACCTTACAGGTTCAGTTTATTATTATACAAAATAACAATAATTTAGCTTTATTTCATCCAAAAGTTGATCTAAAAATCAGTTGACGCTGTTATCAACACTACACATAGCAGGCAAAGAACGTCTAAAGCTAGACATAGGCCTTCCCAAGAAACTGTGAAATATTCTCATAACTGCCATGATGGCAATCACAGAATGCTGCCCACTCATTTGAACTACGCTCAACACGGTTCCAAAAGATATCCAATATACACTATACAAAAGATAGCCAATGGTACACTAATATTGCTTACTCCATTTTTTGTGCTCGTTCTTGTATAAAAATGGAAATATTAATATTGTATTGTGTATTATAAATAATGCAGTATCATTGCATTCACATTCGACTGCTTTTATGAATCGATTCTTTGAGATTCCACTCGATGAAACACTCGATCATTCGGACGTTTTCCGCTTTACAATATCGTTTGAGCTCTGCTCGAGTTTCTTATATTAAAACGAGGAAATGGTTGTGAAAGAGATAGATAAATATGAAAGAAATAGATACAAATTGAATTGATATTATATTAGAGAGGATATTGAGAATAATGTGTCGGGAAATTAAGATCGACAGGTCTGTTTAAGTCAATCCAAGTGATATTTCAAACGCGATCTTTTGTCTGATTTAGAGACAGGTCGATAGACAAGTCATAGTCCGCTATATATATACCAGCCATAGAAAGTCCACTGTAGTACAATGACCTCCCCAAAATAGTGGGGTTTTTGCTTATAAATGCCGCACTGGGCACGCCTAGTGGCAATCGCAGAACACAACCTTGCGATGAGAATGCCGCTGCCCATCCCCACTCTGTAGTATTTAAGTTGTGCTGTTTTGGATGGATATACCGCCATCTGTAGGTCCCAGTACTTTAGTCGTCGTTTACGACACCTGGTACAGAGGGAGGTACTAATCTACTCCGACATTACCCCACGACGCTCGTAATATCACAAGGGTATCATTAGCGCATTGACAACCTGGTGACTTCAAGATATTATGTCACATTATCCAGTAATTTCACTGCCTCTATTGGAAATGTATTATTTACGAATGGTTACATCAAATAAGCAGCCTAGTGGCATCTATGGTTATATATGTTATATTTCTGGTTAATCTGTATGTTTATAAAATCTGGGTATAATAAAAACAGTTCATTATCAGCTTTCACAGAAGTACGTTTTTTTAATAGCCTCTCTCACCCATTAAACGGGATCACAGCAATACTGCTATTTAATGGTTGGAACCAATGCCGTGTGATAGCCGTATGGTACCCGGCAAGGGTAGAATAGCACTTCCTCGTACCGGATGTCGTGAGAAGCGACTGAGGTACCGGAACCGTCAGATGGCGGTATATCCACCTGAAGTAACTCAAATGTTGGAGATGGATGGATATAGGCAGCTGTATTCCCATTGTGATACTATTCTCTACCACCACGCCTACCCAGTGCGTTAATAATGCGGAATCTCTCCCTTTCTTGGGGAGGCCTATGTCGTTAGACATGGACGTTCAATGGCTGCTATAATGGTAATGATGACCGATTTGTTTATTTATTATATTATTTTGGCTAATTAAGTTCTATTGTAATAATTTATACTTATAGAAAATAGTACCTATGATAGGCCTATTTAAATAAAATCACCTTTGGCTAAGGTTTCGACGGATAGATAGAAATTAAACACAGTTGTTGATCTAGATGAAACACGGCACAGGCAATATTGATGGTCTGGAATAACACATAGGCTACTTTCTAACCTGAAAACATGTTTTTTTGGGATTCATTACAATTGCCTTTTAAATTTTCTCGCCGTAATCGGCGCGATGTTTTTCACAATTCAGCTGTCTTAGATTTCTTCCAGGAATAACAAGAGTTTCTCAGGGATGAGATATAAAGAACTTGCGGATAAAATTGTGGGCTTAAAGGTAAATTCCCACAAAACCTTATATGTACATTTACGTGACTCCGAGGTAAGTCGCTTAAAGCACTTGTGTTACGAATGCAAGACAAAAGAGAAGTCACAAATATTTTACTAAAATACATAATTGTAACACCCAGACACAGAACAAACACAAATATTATCATATGAATTTTTGCTCTGAGTGGTAATCGAACCCATGATCCTTGGCGTACAACATTTGATCATTACCATCTGCGCCATCGGGCCTGACAAGGTGTAACTTAATATTTATGAAAATGTATCAACATTTGTTAAATTTTTATTTTAAAACCATTGATTTTATTGACAGAAGTCATGTAAAGACGTGAGATACCAGCAGAGAAGCCATGTGCTACTGGCAGAGAATAGGACCTCCCACTGCAACAGGTGTCGTAAGAGGCGACTAAGGTACCTGAACCGACAGATGGCGGTATATCCATTCGTAACAATCCGATGGGAAATAGCATCTATGTCACCAAAGCTACGCTCTGTGATTGCCAACATACTTGCCCATTGCGACATTTATGGGCAAAAGTCTCCCTTTCTTGGGGACAGAAGTCCAACCGTGGACTTCCAAGGGCTGATATGATGATCATGGTTTTTTGTTCAGCGTAAGACATGCAAGAGACAGATGTAGAAGACAAATTATCTAATTAGGGCCGCAAGATCGCGCTGAGCTGGACCTGCTAGAACGATTAGAAATCTAGTCGCGAATTCTTTGCCAGAGAAAACTTGTCTCAGACTTCAATTGGGTTTATTTTAATTTGAATTAATATTTAAGGAAAAGCGAACTGAATGACTGGGATATCTACGCAACTACAATTACAGTTTATGAAAAGGTTAGAAACATTAGAACAACAATTCAGCCCATGGGTTTCTTTTGTAATGTAAGGAAACACGAAAAAAGGATTTTTATTTAATTCTCACCCAAAAGGGGCAAAAAAGGGGTAAAACATGAAACTATACTATTTTAAATGTTATTTGAATGAAATTCAGTACACAGATTGTGTACTGAATACACGTAAACATGTGTAAAATATTTTTGCCAAATCATCCCTTAAGGGGTTAAAAAGAGGGTACAAAGTTAGTATGAAAGTTCTACAAATTAATATTTAGTTGCATATTTTTTTATGATAAATATGTATAGCTAAGACTGGAAAACGTCTTTCGGGTCAGCTATAATTAATACAAATAAATAAAATTGGAGTGTCTGCTTGTAATATTAAAAAAAACTGCTTTTTACTATATGCATACGATGTATACATGGTATATATAACATACAACTTTTTTATTTTTGTCTGTTTGTTTGTATGTTGATTTAAATAACCTCTGGACCGGCCGGACCGATTTTGTTGGTACTTTTATTGGCAGATAGCTGATATATATAATAAGTAACTTAAGTTGTATAACACAAAGTTCCACGCAGACAAAGTCAAGGGCACAGCTAGTACACAATAATAATGAAAGTAAAAATGGTATAAAAAAAAATATGATTTAGTCTACACTTTAACTGATTTCCACAAATATTTTGTTATTTACCAACCTTTTGATATTACTTCTTGTTTATTTCTTTGTTTTCACACCGAGGCTCGGTGTGAATCACCATTTATCGTTCAGAAATCCAGGACAGCTCCAGACAATACACTGAGAATTAAAATCTTTTTAGGTTTTTTCGCTTTCTATTCTATTTTTGTGAAGGCTCCAAGATAGCCAACGCACTTGTTTTCTAGATAATTTATCTTGTTTTAATATATAGTAATTAAAACAAGATAAATTATTATCTAGACTGCTTGCTTGACTTCAATAAATACGAGTACACTATTTTAGATATTCATGACATAAATAAATACACATGCAAAACAACAGTAAGGGAATGGCTTTTGACATTGGACTACAACAAGACAGAGGAATTGCTAACAATATTATGGTAGACTGGACTATATTTATTGTTACTATTATTGTTTGTGTATACTGTATGTACTGGCTTAGCATTATATTCTGTGTATTTATGTAATGTGTGCGTAAATAATGTGTTGCATTAACAAGCCTTGTATTACACTAGACCATATAGACACATATTCACACTTATATGCACACTACAGAGAATAGGTGCCTATAAGAACAGGCTAGACCTAGTTTAGGTATTTAAGTATCAAAATGTATTTTAGTTTAAGTTTCCTTTTGTTGTTGAATAAAGTTATTATTATTATTTTATATATATCTAGAGCACAGAGTTTAATCATCATTATACCAGCCATTGAAAGTCCACTGCTGGACATAGGCCTCCCCAAGAAAAGGGGGAAGTTGCCCATAATTGCCGCACTGGGTAAGCGCGTTGGCAATCGCATAGCGCTGCTTTTGCGACGGAGACGCTGCTGCCCATCCCCGCATTTGCATTGCATAGTTTTGGTTGGATTTACCGCTATCTAACGGTTCCGGTACCTTACTCGCCTCTTACGACATCTGGTACAGGGAAAGGTACTATTCTACTTTGCCGGTACCACTGGTACCTCACGAAACTGCCAGTACCTCACGAGCACAGAGTTTAGTATTGTTAAAATATTATTACAATTCTAATAGTCTGTGTAGTGTGTACTATTAGAAATCACTTGGCCACGTCTATATATTCCTTCAATAATAATATCTAATGAGATGAGAGCATTTGACGAATAAGCCTTGTGGTACCAGCGGCAGACTAGAATAGTACCTTTCTCTGTAAAAGGTGTCGCAAGAGAGGCAGTATAACTCAAATACAACTGGGCGGCGTTGGGCAGCATCATTCCCGTCGCGAAACTACACTCTGTAGTTATTATCACGTTTGCCTAGCGTGTCAATGATGGGCAAAAATCCCCCTTTTTTGGCCTTTTGAGGCCTGTGTCCAGAAGTGGACTTCCAACGGCTGATATGATGATGGCATATATGCAACACCCAGACACAGAACAATCACAAATATTATGTAATAAATGTTTGGCTGAGGATCGATCTCACGATTTAACGCACTAGATTGGAGCAACGCGGTATTGGGCTTGCAAATGTTGTAAAAGAAACAAACCTTAACCTTACCTTTCCCTACAAACATTGAGCGTCTCACTTTCTTCCCCTAACACCATAACTTACTTAAGTAACTTAATGTAGCTTTTACATCTTTACTTAGTTCATACTTATACAGCTAGCTATAATACTTAATGAGGTTTCTGTACTCATTGCCATTTGACGGGTGCGATGGCGCAAATGGTAGTGATTATATCTTGTGCACCAAGGGTCGTGGGTTCGATCACCACCCAGGGCAAATATTTACATGATCGTATTTGTGTTTGTTATGTGTCTGGTTGATAAATATATGTATTTTAACAGTACATTTATGATTCCTCTCTGGTCTAGCGTCTGTAACACAATTGCTTTAAAGCGACTCGGAGTCAGGCAATCTATGAGTTGTTGTGGGAACGTATTATTTATTTATTTATTTTTATTATTATTGTCCTGTTGATTCAGGGTTTTACCCTGATATTACGAAATCTAAGGGTTTGAAAGGGTATCAACCTTTATTTAAATGTAAGAAACAAGTCGACTGTATACAGCCTTTGGAAGGCCATTGCTGGCCATAAACCTTCCCAAGAAAATGGGCATTTTTCTTATAATTTGTCCAAAAGTCAATGTCCTATCTTAACTATATACTTGTGTATATCATCAAAAAAATATTTTTTCTCTCAAGTTACATCTACACAACTGTACACAGTAACCAAAAATTTGTAAAATCATTTCAGTAGTTTAATATTTTAGCTTTGACAAACACTCGGACACAATGTTTTTATATATAGGATGTACTAAAAAATATTTTTTTTTATCAAATATTCAAATTCATGGGCTTTAATTTAGCCAGTTCATATAGCAAATACGTGAGGTACCGGCAAAGAAGAATAGTTTCTCACCCTGTATCAGGTGTCGTAAAAGGCAACTAAGGTACCTGAACCTACTAATGGCGGTATATCTATCCGCAATAGTGTACCTCAAATGCACAGGATGTGGTTGGGCACCAGCATCCCCGTCGCGAAATCTGCGCTATGTGATTACCAACACGCTTGCCTAGCCAGCCAATTTTCACAAAATTCCCCCTTTCTTGGGGAAGTCTATGTCATTTTCTTTACTCTGGACATCGTTATGTGAACTGTGTTGGGACAAAGTCCAGAGCATTTGTGCTTAAGCTAGCACTTATCATATAAATACTGAGTACTAAAATATATAGACCCTCATAGCCGTGGTAAAGACTAACTCGACGTAAATCTGCTTTATGAGTAACAGGCGGGTTGATAAAGGTGTTTATTGATCACATAATGGGCTTCGGAACCATTTTGGGATTTAAGGGATTTTGATATATTTACCCTTATAAACAGTTTGGCTTAATATAAAGGTGACTTTCAATATTTTTTTTACGAACCTCTTTAGTGTGAAATGGTGTTTGCATTACACTCATAATATACATTCGATAGAATGACACACAACCTTAAAGGTTTTATGCATACAAAACTGCTGAATTATACTTATGATAATATATATAAAAAAAACAGATCAGAATAGTACCTCTCCCTGTACCAGGTGTCGCAAGAAGCGACTGAGGTACCAAAACTGACAGTATATATATCCATACGCAACAGTTTAAATGCACAGGGTTGGGAAAAATAGCAATACGCTTTCTCAGCGCGGTACCTTTTCTTCGGGAGGTTATATTTAGCAGTGGACTTTCTATGGCTGTTATGATTGTGATGATGAAAAGACATTAATAATAATAATTATAATTTTATTCAACAACAAAAGGTAACTTAAACTAAAATATATTTTGATATTTAGGTACCTAAACTAGGTCTAGCCTGTTCTTATAGGCGTAAGTTTTAAGAAAAATAAATGATTTTCTTAACAATAACCATTTTTTATTCTCAGTGCACTCGTGCAAAGCCGGGGCGGGTCGTTAATCACTAACATCATCATTATCAGAGGTCCATGGCTGAACCCGTTCAAGAAAGAGGGAATTTCGTTCATATTTACCGCACTGGACGTGCTGGAAATTGCAAAGCGTAACTTTGCGATAAGGATACTGCTGCCCATCTCCGCCCTGTGCATATCTGCTACATTATTTTGGATTGATATACCTGGACATCTGTTGGATATGTAGATCTTTGTTGGTCCTGGTACCTTAATCCACTCTTACAACACCTGGTACAGGGGTAGATATAGAGATTATTCAGGGACTGGGTGTATTTATAAGTAGAGACATATTTACTGCTCTTGTTTGTTACCTCGTAATAATTATAACATCGATCAAACTATAAGTCCAATAAACTACATTTTTAAAGTCTATGAAAAAGTATTTTAATTTTGAGCAAAACGTTTCGAAATTTTATCATATAATTTTTCCTAGAAAATGTAGCGTTCTGAATATAGATTGTTTTATAGATCTGTCGTATTAGGCTGTCACTGGTAATGTAATAGAAATGATGATAATATGATGAAAATAAAAATTAGATAGCTGATGTTATTAGAAGCAACATTAGCTACTTTTGTGTTAAAATAAAAAAAAATGTCATTAAGGTTGAACAAGTGACAAAGTGTGTGTAGAGTAGAGTAGAATAAATGCTGTTAAAATAAGTTCACTTCGAAGTATGTATGGCGTGACTTTGAAAATAGATTACAGGATAGTATGATAAGAGATGGTGTGTCAAAAAAAGAGAAAGGAATGTTGAGATGGTTTGGACATGTAGAAAGGATGGATGAAAGTAGAATGACCGCACAAATATATAGAGTGGAAGTGAATGGAAGAGTTGGTACAGGACGACCGAGGCGAACATATCTTAACCAGGTTGAAGAGGTGTTATAGAAGGGCCAGGTCAGAAGTACCAAGAATAAACAAGCGTGTAGGATTAATGCGAGTAAGGGAAGCAATAGAGGTATGCCAAGATCGAATTAAGTAGATATCCATAGTTTCCGCCTACCCCGATGGGACACAGGCGTGATGTATGTATGTATATAAGAAAAATAGGTCTCTGCGAAAAAATCATTTGAACTGACATATAGAGGAAAGATTTAATTTTTATTTGTTACAATTCATCTCAAAGCCCGAAAATTATACATATTACCCCTAAATAACGCGTGCGAACTAGAAACGTGTCGCTAGTATATACTATATTATGTAATATACGGGTTTTATGTAATGCGCATTAAATCCTCGACGTCAGAAGCCTAAGAAATAACTTATATCAAACTTTTGCATCATCACTTTACGTGTGAGAACTTAGCAAGTACTTAACTTACTTAATATATAGAATATTATATTTTTCTTATACTTATAGAGTATTTGTTATTACATTAATTTAAATTAAAAAAGAATACATATTATTGGAATAAATTACACTGGCCAACTATAAAATGGTTTTAATTTATTTTTTTATTAGACCAAGTCGATAAACAAGCATTCTGTCCGCGTGACAGCAAACGTCACCACAGCCTATATACGCTCGTGATTATATCACAAGAATATCGCCAGCGTATTCATTTCAATATATTACGTCACTTTACCGAGAAATTTCACTGCTTCTATCACTCTTCAAACCGGAACACAGCAATGCGATCACTGCTATTTGGTGGTAGAAATAGGTGAGAGTGAGGTACCGATGAAGGCAATGTTTGTATAAGGTCCACTTCATGTGAAAAAATGTTCTAGAAAAATACCTAATCTCCAATATTAGTATATGTACTACCAGGTGTCGTAAGAGGCGATTGAGGTACCGGAACCGACTGATGGCGGTATATCCATCCAAAACATTGCGGCTCAAATGCATAGGGTAGAGATGGGCAGCAGCATCCCCGTTGCGAAAGCTGCGCTTGCCCAGCGCGGCAATTATGGGCAACATTCCTCTTTTCTTTGGGAGGCCGATGACCAGCAGTGGACTTTTAATGGCTGGTATGATGATATGATGACTGAAAATTGAACTCATCACGACCTTTGGATAAGATTCTGCCGAGAATCTGTAAAAAATCCAGCATTGTTATTCATAATTTTTTTTTAAATTTAACTTTCTTCTGGGGTTATGCTAACTAGACAAGCTGGATTTATCCAGTAATAAATATGTAGTCTAAAATACTGTCTTGAACATATAGAAAGGATGGATAAAAATTGGTTGCCTGTAAAGTCGGTATACGGGCGAAAGTTTTACGTGACAACGACTTTGAGTGGTAAAATAATTTTAATGTGTATATGCAGGCGCCTAAGCGAAATAGAAGCGCAGGACGTGAACCGGTGTGTATGCCTATCTCTCTCGCTCTGTCTCTCTCGCTCTTAGGCGGGCTAACCATGCCCGAGTGGAAGGGACGCGTGCCTCTCACTCGCTCTCATTGTGAGCGCATAACGTGAGCGGAGCGTAACGCAGTTTCTTGAAGTGTCACCCGGCAAACCAATTTATAAGACGTTGTCACGTCAAAATTAGAATGATAGCGCAAACAAAGCTAAAATGAATGAAAGAGTTTGTATAGGACAACCGAGGCGAATATATCTTAACCAGGTACGAGAGGTATTAAGAAAGGCTAATTAAGAAGTATCTTAAATTAACTAATTAATTAAATGAGTTAAGGAAGCGCGAGAGGTATGCCAAGATCGCATCTAAGCTACACTTCTTTATGTGCATATACCGCCACTTGTCGGTTCCGGTACCTCAGTCACATCCAACGACACCTGGTACAAGGGGCGGTAGCTCACTAACATGGTTATGATATAATTAATACAGAAACAGAGACCCCCAGTCTTGGTTGGGGATCAAACTCACGACTTCTAGGTTCAAATCTAAGGTTTTTTTTTAGTAGAGTTAAATGAAGAAATCATTTTCGATCCTATTAGATAGAAAGAACCGGTATCATATCGTTTATATACACGTATCAGGATAATCCTGAGCCATCCCGGTTCCGTCATGCTTATCTACTGCGTCGTTCTTTGAGATTGTGGTAACGGTTTTCTGATCGCTTACGACCATCGAATGTTCCAGATTTATCGCTGAAAATGTGTATTCGCGGTCTTTTGTAGTCGTAAATCTGGCATGGATTCAGTGAACGCCTTCTATCAGATAAAATTTAACAGTTTAACACAAGTTTATGTCGAAATAAAAGTGATTGTGAGAGCGTTTGTTATTACTGGAGAAACGATTGGCTTGTTTAATTTTTACCGCTTCTTTTTATTACGAAATCCGGCAAACTGGCATACGTTACGCTTGATGGCGAACTTGACCGCACTCTATAGATGCTTGGGTCATTACATAGATATCACTAGCGTATTGCCAACCTTGTGAACTGCAGATACTATGTCACATTTACCCAATAATTTCTCTCTCCCTTCAGATCGAAACACAGCAATGCGAACACTGCTAATTGGCGGTAGAAATAGGTGAGAATTAGGTACCAATGTCTTTTGTAAGTACCGCTTCTTGTAAAGGTCTGATTAAATCAGATAATGTGGAACTGAGAGCTATTTAAAATATTTCTATGAATAATTTATGGAAGAGTTGATACAAAACTACCGTTTCCTTTCCAGTAACAATATAAATATATACATATACAATAGACACTATGATGGTATATATAAGATGGTAGACCTTTTCATGGTGTACAATACAAGAGCACATTTTTTTTCACATCACATTGGAAACATCTGAAATTATCTGTGTATATCTTCTATATTATGCATGTATATACCTTGAATTACTCTATCTATTCAAAAACCTATCTAAACATACATAACATTCTTTTATGTTTTGTAAATGACTAGTTTTATATCCATTTTAATAAAATGCTGTGAAGAGTTTGATCTACACGAAGTGTGCAACGTTTATCATGTATTTTACTGATTAAGAAATGATACTGTATTGTATAAAATAGTTTGGAAAACTACGCATTTCTTTTTGTAATATATAATAAACAAATATTTAGTTATTTTAATATCTTTTCAAAAAATACAATTGTGTACATAATTTATTTATATCTATTTATTAACACAGATATTTTTTATATCTTATATCAAGATATTGAACCCGTAACTAATAAATTACATGATATCGTGTTTTCGATGTACATTGATTCATTGAAGTGAAATTTCATATTACAATTATTTTGCAAACTAAAACTTACAACGTAACAAAAATATGGGGAAAAAACTTCAATTCAACATTATTTTGATAAAATGTGTAAAATATGAAAAGAAATAATAACAAACTGTGTTCGTAGATAATAATTATTCAAATAAACAAAAATACATTGTAACCCTATTCTAGGTTTTGTTAAATATTGTAGCAAAAGTCCAGCGTTCGTTTTATGGGTAATGAAAATCGTTGAAAGGAATTGCGATCAAATGATGGATTCCCGTCCTATACACATAAACCTTCTAGAACCACTTTATTTATTGCTAAAAGCTGCATTAAATCCATTAAGTAGTTGTTAAGCGAACGAAAAAATTCTAAGCGAACAGTCGCCGGAAGTGACTTCATTTTTACTGTACTACAAGATTATGTTTATCATGATAAAATATTGCAACTATAATTTGAGAAATAAAATATATTGTATCCTGATCTACACGTTATTAAAATTACAAAATATTATTATTAGTTTTTTTTCTTCAATTGTCTTTAGAAGTTTATCCCAGAAAAATACTAACATGTAGTCTGTATTTATAAAGGAAGAAGCTGATTGACTAATTGATTGGCTGGCTGACTGACTGACTGACTGACTAAAATATAAAAGTTAGACACTTAAATATTTGCACAGGAGCTCTATTTAACAGAGCTAAAAGGATTTTAGAAAACTCGTTCTATAAGGGAGTAAAGCAAGGGTTGGAAACTTTGCTGTTTGTCAAGTTATTTAAAAAAAATTCAGTACAAAGATTCTTTATTAAAAGTCATACAAAAGTGTAAAATATTTCTTTTTAAATCATCCCTTCAAGGCGTAAAATGGAGGTGCAAGGTTAGTTTGAATGTACAATTTATTGAGAGTGAAACCGTGAGCAATGCAATATTCATATATAAAGAAAAATCCATTACCCAGTAATTTTATTGCCTCTCTCACCCTTCAAATTAAAATACAGCAAAATTGTCAATGCTATGAAGGTAGAAATAATTAAGAATGAGGTACCAATGCTAACACCTAACCTTATATTTATAGGCTAAAAAGAAAATTTGTCTTTAAATATCTTAACGTTTCCAATTTTGATTTTAATATATATATATATATATATATATATATATATATATATATATATATATACACATATATGCCATCACTCCTTTATTGTACCATATTTATTTCTAGATATCTTGTAACGGAACTAATAATAATAATAAAATTCCCACAACATCTCATACTTTACCTGACTGAGTGGTTAAGCAAAATACCACTGGTATTTTGCTTAACCACTTAAGTTATGGACGCTAGACAACAAGGGTATCATAAACATACTATATAAATACCTACCACAGAACAAACACAAATATCATCATTTAAATATTTGCTCTGGGTGGGAATCGAACTCACGACCCTTGGCCACCGGGCCCGTCAATCTCAACTATAACGGAACTAACACGTTATTTTTGTTTTCAGGTAAGTTGCTGATCACTTTATTGTAAGTAAACTGTCAATAGCAGAAAAATGATTGTGGTACTTCAAAAAGGTCCGTATTCAAGTTAGCCTCGAGGAGGGTAAAGTGAATTGAATTTGTTTCTTACCACGTCAATATTAGAGTGTTTTTTGGAGTGGTACCTTATTGTAGGTAGAGTCGCTGTAATCGTATTGCAGGTTGGAAGACTTATAGAGGCGTAACTGATAATGGCTATTTGGTACCAGCAGAGAAGAATCTTCTAGAGAAAGAACCTCTCTATGAATTAGATCAGTAAGAAGTGGCTGAGGTTTCGGAACCAACAGATGGTGGAATACCCATCCGAAGCGCAACTCATATGCTCCACGCTTGCGAAAGTGAAACCTGCTCACTACAATAGCCAATAGGATTGCTCAACGCGCCAAATATGAGCATATTTCCTCTTTCTTGGAGAGGCCTATGACCAGCTGTAGACTTCCAATGGCTGATAAAATGATTATGAAAGATAATGTAAAAAAAATATCTCATTGCATGGGGAACATTTCATACAAAAGCTCCTCACTCTCAGCTATTTCTACCGCTAAATAGCAGTGTTCGCTTAGATGTATTCCAGCCTGAAAGGGAGAGACCTGGTCTAATAAAAACATGTGGCTCAAATTTATCTAGTATAATGATCTCAACCAACTAATATCATCATCATCATACCAGCCATCCAGAAGTCCTCCGCTAGATATAGGCCTCCTCAGGAAAGACGTAATTTGCCCATTATTGTACAACGTGTTAGCAATTAAAGAGCGCAGCTTTCGCTAAGGGGATCATGCTGCCAATCCCCGTTCTGTGTATTTGAGCTGCACTGTTTCGGATAGATGTACCGCTATCTGTCGGTTCTGGTACCTTAGTCACGTCTTACGACACCTGGTACCCTGCGTGTACTTCACAACTATTTTTATAAACGTTGAAAAAAGTTTGTTTTTGACCTTTACGCTTCACCCACTTGTCAATCCTCGTAAAATTTTATTTGAAACAATATATGGCACGTCTAGGTGTAGACTTAAACAACTCAATACTATAATTTCGTGTTGAACCTTTCGAAATTGACACAAATTATCGGAATAGAGTACATGATATGCATGTTAATCTGAAAAGAAAACTTTTCTCATCTCCCTGAAAGAATTCTTAATTCCGTTAAAATTTGCAAATAAATGATGCTGTAAGCGGAACTGTTGGAAATATATTGTTACCAGTCGATGCCATCTCTATCTAAAAGCGTGATATTGCTTGTCATACCTTAAAATCTGATGTTCCCATGGGAAATTTACGCAGGCAAAGCCGCGGATAGAGGCTAGTTTTGAAAATAAATTTCTGTATTTGTTAGAGCAATCGGTAGCCTGTGCCCTATAGGAGATCCGTTATTGTTTTTTAATTATAAAAAAATAATCATACTCACGTATGAAAACAACGAAGAAAAGGTATTAAAGGGCCAGGTCAGAAGTAATAATAAATAATGAGGTGTATGAGAAGCGAGAGAGGTATGCCAAGATCGTAGCAATGGAAGATCCGTTGTTTCTGCCTACTCTGATAGGACACTGGTGTGTTGTATTTATCTATGTATCAATCAGTCAGTACATAACTAAGTAGAAGAAGTATTAAAGAGGAACCAAGTCATAAATACCAAGAATAAACAAGCGTGTATGACAGGACTAATGCGAGTAAGGGAAGCGAGAGAGGTATGCCAAGATCGTAGATCGTAAGTGCAGATCCGTAGTCTCTGCCTACTCTGATAGGACACAGATGTGTTGCATGTATCCGTGTACCAATCAGCTAGTACATCATTAGGTAGAAGGGGTATTAAAGAAGGAACAAGTCAGAAGTACCAAGAATAAACGAACGTGTATGAAAGGACAAATGCGAGTTAGCGAAGCGAGAGTGGTATAGCAAGATCGTAGCAAGTGGAAATCCAAAGTCTTTACCTAACCCGATAGGTATTAGATGCGGGCGTGATGTATGTATATATGTACGCGTATGTATGTCAAATAACGAGCTAAGGTTTGTAAAATGCGATAATCCCGCTGACAAATTCTTTTCTATTTCACAGAAAGACGTCGTTTTATATTATCATTGGAAACTGCGCTGCCAGATAAAACGCCAGTTCACAATTTGCTGTTATTATTTTCACGTTGCGTCACGGAATTAACTGCGAGGGAAAGAAGCGTTTGTATATAAACGGACGATTCTTTCTAAAATCGTTTGTTCGTGGTTTTATATGTACTAATACAGAGAGGAAATATTTAATTGTTCGTTTGTCACGATTTAACTAAAAATTTATTTGACTAATTTAAATAATTTCTTCACCATTAAAAAGCTACATCTTTATCAAGTAACATAGACTGTATTATATTTATTCAAATTTTGATGCCTCCATATCAATATGTGGTTGTTGAAGGTCATGAAAGTGTCGGCCATGCAGTTCTTTTCTACGTCAAATATTTATCTTTTCACTTTCTTGCTGCTCTCTGTTGTTAAATTCACAATGCCTTATTTTTAAATTTAATGCAGTGTAGTTGTCGTCTGAATCTAAAGCTGCCATATGAATAAGGTTAGATGCCGACTTATTATAAAAAAAAGATATCCTCAGTCCTTGAACTTGTTCTTTCTACAACAGTTCATCTCAATCTATCCTCTTCCATCTTTATCTCTACTTATTGTAGCTCTCTCTATTGCAGATTTAGGATGAAGATAATTGTGTTCAGTTAACTTAGTTCTAGTTTTTGTTTCAATTTGTCTTTTAATATTATATAGTTATTACCTAATCAGTATGGGTGGATGGAATAGAAATTTTAATATAAATGAAAGATGCCTCTCGCATTTTTCATTTACACCAAAATGTTTTTATGGCTGACTTGGTAATAAATGAAGATAGTATTACCAACTATATCTTAGTGAAAACTTATTAGGACCGTCCTCAGTTTGCGCAAGCGTCAGATAAATTAGACTTTTTTTAAAGTACTGAAACGTAAAGCAGATATTTTTAAATTTATCGCTGCAGGATCTCAAATACTGTGTGGTCTAAGTGACAGGATTAATACCTATTACATTGATAGTTTTAGTAACGCGTTTTCGCTGTTTTTTGTAACGCTACGAGTTTATTCTGACGGGCTCGATTAGTTCAGTTCCCACCTAGGACAAACTTTTTTATTATGAATATTTGTATTTTTTCTGTGTCTGGGTATAAAATATGTATTTAAGTATCATTTTTGTGATTCTTGTCATTGTATGATATGTTGCGGAATTTATAATTGTAATTAAAGTACAAAAGTTGAAGTTTGTTTTTCAGAAAACTTAATTTATACTTGAATTATAAATTCGTAAGTGTGTCTGTCTATCTATTACGCGTTGATAGTGTAACCGAAAAATAAATTAAGCATTTTTTTAGTTTGAAATATAGAAGACGTTGTTAAGGTGTTAGGATGTTTAAGACCAGAACAATCACAATA
The DNA here is from genome assembly GCA_020976665.1 of Heortia vitessoides. Classification (NCBI taxonomy): domain Eukaryota; kingdom Metazoa; phylum Arthropoda; class Insecta; order Lepidoptera; family Crambidae; genus Heortia; species Heortia vitessoides. The sequence continues at coordinate 3,380,445 of JACJUM010003053.1, forward strand.
AATAGTTATAATTATATATCACCCATCCAAAACTACCATAAAAAACATATCGAAAATTATAATGAGCGAACTCTGTTGCATACAGCGTTTTTTCAAACTCATCCCCTCTTTCTCCACTTCAAAGTCACAATTATACTACATTTCTGATAAAAATGAAATCCAGAATAACTTAGAGGAAATATTCAATTATTGCACTTACATTTGTAAATAATAAGCTTTCTATAGTAATTATAAATTCTTAATGTCCATTGCATGTGCTATCACATAGATTTCTAAGTGATTTTACAGGTAACATTTTAATATTTAAGAATCTCTATCTGCTTATAACTTACACCACAGTCCAAGCTCTCATTTCATTACAAACTATTAATAATTTTTCATTCCCTGAACAATTCGTTACATTTTCAGCTGGTGCAATTTTCAGTCATAAAGATTTTCTTATTAATGATAGTATTAGTAATATTTCTATTTAATAATAATAATAACATTCATTATTATTCGTCATTATAAAAATGAATAGTACAGTATGGGCTATGCAGTACCGACAGAGTAAAATAGTACCTCCCTCTGTACCAGGTGTCTTACGAGGCGACTAAGGTACCTGAACCGACAGATGGCGGTACATCCATCTTTAACAGTATAGCTAAAATGCATGTAGGTTAGGAATTGACAGCAGCATCCCCTTAGCGACAGCTGCGTTCTGCTATTGCCAAATTCTGGACTTTTAATGGCTGTAATAATGATGACGATAATGATGATGATAGTACAATGAATGCCTTATCGCTCTGAACAATGTCTTCTAGGCAATCTTTGGATAAATATTTATCTATATTATACATATTAAAGTTATATTGATAAGTTCTCATTGACATATAAACACACACACAGCCATAACTGCTAATGATAGAAACTTGACATTTGGACAGTCGCTTTTATTGCATAATGCATAAGCAGAAGTTAAGAAAATATTCAAAAATATTAACCCTGATTTAAATGAAATAGGGGTTGTAAATTTGTAAGGTGTACATACACTTAGTGGGGTTCTAATTTTTTTTTTGTTAATTTTACTCTAGAAATATGAGCTTTTTATCATCATTGTAGCCATTGGAAGTCCACTGCTGGTCATAGGCCTTTCATGATAGGGGGGTTTCACTCATAATTGCCGCGCTGGGCAAGCGTGTTGACAATATATCATATCCACCCTATGCGTTTAAGCTACATTGCCTCGGATGGATATACCGCCATCTGTCGGTTCGGGTACCTTGCTTTCTAATAGTGAAACATATTTTAAAATAGGTTTAGTAGATTTCGAGTTTACTTTTAATATATACATAAGAAACGAATGTTGATAGCACAAAGCACGGAAAGAACTTAAATGGACAGACAGACACTTTATGTATGTGTCCTATCTGTCTATAAAACGTCCACTGGTGGACATAGGTCTCCCCAAAAAAGGAGAAATCTGCCCATAATTGCCGTGCCGGGCAAGCGTGATAGCAATCGCAGAACGTAGCTTCGTAACGGGAATACCTTCCCCGTCACTCAGGTCACATCTGTCGGTTTCGGTACCTACCTCAGTCACTTCTTACGACTCCTGATACAGAGAGAGGTATTATTTTATTCTGCCGGTACCCCACAGTACATTTCATGTAAATCACTATTCTGCACTTCTATTTTAAATAATAGCAATACATTTATTTAATACTCTAGCTTCAACATTCACGGATGAAATCCTTCACATAATGACAATGCCGTTTCAACTGAAATTATCGAGAATAACCCGTGAAAAGGAACAGAAGTATCTGCGAAAGTTACCCTCTCTGTTCTGAAGGGCACTTACACAAAGAGCTCTCCTGGGCGATTCTGAACGTTTATTTGCTTTTATCTTAAATGTTGATAAGCGACTTGAGCGGACAGTGTAGCGAACTTTTTTAAATGTTACTATACGATAAATTGTAGAACTTTCATAGTAACTTTACACCCTTTCATTTGCCCCCTTAAGGGATGATTGTCGAAAAATAATTTGTCACGTGTTTCATGACTTTCAATGGAGAATGCTGAATTTTATTCGATAAAATTCAAAATCAGCAAAATTTCATACTATCTTTGCTGCCCTGTTTTTAAAAAAAATCTTTTTTTGTGCTCCCCTGCTTTATAAAAGAAACGACTGTGCAAAATTTCAAATTTTTAACCCTTATAGTTTAGGCTTTGCGTTGAAATGTCAGTCACTCAGTTAATCAGTTGGTCAGTCAGTTGGTCGGTCAGTCAGACAGTCTGTCAGCTTCTCCTAAGGGGGTAAAGTTAGTACGAAGCTTTGCCGTTTTTCGAACGTAATTCAGTATGAAGGTTCTTCATTAAAAGTCATTAAAGATCAAATAACATTTTGACAATACGAGTTATAAGGGGAATGCTGACTTAGTATGCAAGATCATTTAATAATTATTAAAATAAAATGTTATACACTCATTTGCAAAACACGGGTGGTTTTGATTTTAATTCTTCTTTAAAAAAATACGATACCATAATTCATTTGTACATGTTACTGGCTAAGTTTAAAATTGTTGTAATGATTAAAACATTACGTTCTAAATTCAAATTTGCAAGCATGCAAGGTTATCCGGGATATCCAGGCTGGCATACTCAGACGAATTCAAGCTGTGATTTCAGCTAGAGGGGGTCACACTCGATTCTAAACATTTATCTGCTTTTACTTTGTTAAAGAGAAAACAAACAAAAATCTTTGTTAACTTTTACTTAACGAGCATATGCACTACTAGCGAGCATACACTACTAGTGAACTTTAGCATTAAAACCCATACATTTTATCAACATTTTATGAAAACGATTATTTGCTAATTAATTTACAAAATTGTAAAAGTAAAACTACCCATAATTATCAAACAAACCAATAGTAACATTTGAAATGGTTCATGGCTTAGGTGCCCGTTAATCTTCAAATGAGTGTATTTGGGTTATATTTTAAATTCTAACAAACATTTTTGCAGGTATCCCTTTTGTGAATTCAAATAATCGGACTTCTATTGGCTGATAACTTTTGTTATAATAATAAATAATATATAATAATAATAATAAAAATAAATTCCCACAACATCTTATACATTGCTTAAAGTACTCGTGTTACGAATGCCAGACAATAGTGGAATCATAAATATACTACTTAAACACATATATTTAACACCCAGACACAGAACAAACACGAATATCATCATATGAATATTTGCTCTGTGTCACTGGATCACTGCCATTTGCACCATCGGGCCCGTCAAAATCATAATGAGTAACTTATTAATTATAATGTATTTATTATTCTCATGGGGACTGGAACTACGCGAGTGAAACCGCGGGGTGCAGCTAGTCTTGTACAAATAAAAAGTGACTACCTTATCCAATTTATAAATTATTATTTCAAGTCTCCTGAATTATACCCAAAGCTGCGGTTTGCGAAAAAACATTCAGCCTCGCTAAGAGCCCTTGGTATGAGACTCTTGGGTTCTCGATACAAGACCACTCTAAAAGAAAGGGTTGCTCAAGTTTTCAGCCAAGGGAATGCAGGCCCCATTTAAGAGCGATTTGATCTTTTATCTTTACTTTAAAACAATGTGATGTTAATTCATTTTTACTTTGTTCTGCCCATAACCGTGACTAATTCAATATTTCTAATATTAGGCACCGGTAAAGTAAAATAGTACCTTCCCCTGTACCAGGTGTCGTTAGAGGCGACTAA